>BMAU01019872.1:0-340939 GCA_019973935.1 Trichonephila clavipes | reverse complement strand
GAAATAATTTTCAATTCAAATGGTTTCATGATTCATTTCTAGTGAGATGGTTTCAACAAAGGTCGTTTTCGTTTCAACAAAGGTCATTTCAAAAAGGTCGTTTTCCATTTCTAATCATTTTTTGAAAGGGTCACGGTGCTCAGCTATTTTTTCGACCGACTGTAATTCGATACTATCGGAATCAAACGACCAGCTGGTAGTGCGTTTTTGTAATTAAATTTGACACCGGTCACAGGTTGATGTATATTCAAATATATATTTCCTCATATATGGAAAATAACATGCGTTGCGTAATTTTAAATATGTCTTCCTCTTTCCTAGATGGCCTGTTAGTGGCAGATCATGAAATTCTTTCATTATTGCTTCGCGAAGCGATCTAGGAATATGCACTCTTAGTTCTCCAAGAGTTGTAGAATATTTCGCGTAAAAGAGTAGACCGTCGATTAATTTAAAATCCTGGGACCAACCCTCGCATACAGTCGCATTAACGGAACCGTCGTCTGGGTTTTCTAAATAACGATAGATGTGTCCTAACTCAGGATCTTCCCTTTGCTCTCGAATGAGTTGTTCTCGAGAGTTTAAAGCTAGGGCTCGAAGAGCTGCGCACAAAATTTGTGATCCATCCAGATTGCCTACTGGATTCCTAGACAATACGTCCGCGACAACGTTTTGGACACCCGGTCGATGCTCCCATTCTATGCTGAACTCTGATAACTTGAGTGCCCATCTAATCATCCGACTAGATAAGTTTTTCCCATTCGTTAGCTTTGTTAATGCCACGTGATCTGTGATTACCTTCACCTGCAGGGATCCGAAATAAGTTTTAAACTTATTTAATGCCCATATCACCGCCAAACATTCGCGTTCAGTAACAGTATAGTTTCGTTCCGCTTTATTGAGGGTTCTAGACGTGAATGCAATAGGTCTGTGGTTTTGATTAAGCACAGCACCAATTCCGATCCCACTAGCATCAGTAAATAAGTTAAACTGTTCTGTAAAATTCGGCAACTGTAAAACTGGTGCCTCTGTTAATGCTCGTTTTATCTTATCAAAAGAATCCTGTGCTTCTATCGACCAATTAAATTTAGCCCCCTTTTTCTTTAACCGATATAATGGTTCACATATATCTGCATATTTGGGTATAAACTTCTGATACCACCCCGCCATCCTTAAAAACTTCGACACTTCCTTACTATTTTTAGGAGGTTTCATTTCTGTGATTGCCTTGACTTTACTATTGTCGGTTTCGATCCCTTCCTTACTAATTATGAGACCTAAATACTTCAATTTGTCACGTTCGAAGTGACATTTTTCCTTGTTTAGGGTTAGCCCTGCGTCTCGCAACAATGTAAATACCTGATTCAAATGATCTAAGTGTTCATTAAACGATGGAGATGTTATAATAACATCATCCATATAAGCCATCACGAAACGCCCAATAACAGGTTTTAATATAATGCCAATGGCCTTTTGGAAATTTAGCGCCGCCACTGAAAGGCCAAAAGGCATTCTGAGGAATGCAAAGGTGCCATTGCGAGTAATAAACGTGGTTTTCTCGATATCTTTTGGACTAATCGCCAATTGAAAATAACCACTTTTTAAATCCAATGTCGACATGATGCCGGTTAGATCATCAATCACCGGTAATGGATATCGGGGGTATTTAGTTATGGCGTTCAGTTTGCGATAATCAATCGCGAATCGATACGCCTCTGGAGAATCTGGAGGAAAGCCATTATTCTTGCTCGTTAAAACTACTGGTGACGCGTATGGGGATTGAATAGGACGGATCGTACCCTCTTGCAACATTTTCTCAATGTGATAATCTATTTTTCCTTGTTTGACCCTGTCATATCTGTAGGGTCTTGACACTACCGGTCCCTTGTCCCCAGTATCGATTTCATGGTATAAAACATGAGTTAACCCCGGCTGATAAGAAAATAGCCCTTTAAAACCATTAAATAAATTCCTTAAGTTTTGCTTTTGCCCTTCACCGAGCTTTGTATCTGATAGATCAATCTCGGCCGGCTTTTCCTTTTTTGGCAACTGTTTAATTTGGTTATCTGGAACGATCAGAGATTTCAGATCGAAATCCAAAGTCAACTTGGACTCCTTCATAAAATCAATACCTAAAATGCATTGGTATTGCATATTGTTAAGAATGCGAAATTCCCAGTTTTTTTGGAATTCTCGGATCCGAATCTGTAATTCGACCCGAACTAAGTGACAACACGGGGCTCCCTGGGCCGTCACTACTCTATCTTTCGTCTTTTGACGAGGTCGATACGAAAAATATTTGCGATAGACCTCTTCTGATATGAAAGATTTCTCCGCCCCCTTGTCCCAAAGGGCTGTGATGAATGTCTCATTTAAAAGAATGGGGACATACGGTAAATCTACTGGAGTCATTCGTAATGAGGATACCCTAATAGTTTGGTGTTCCGTATCTGGAGGATTTTCCGTACATCCCGATAGATCACCCCCATACTCGCATCGATCACTTAAAAGTTTAAATATCTGTTTCGATCATTCTGACCCCTGAAAGCACTATTCCTCGAACCACCTTGTCGACCGCCTTGATTGTGGAATCGATAATCTGATTGACCACCTCGGCGTCGACCATCGAATCTCTGATTATCCGCAACACCTTAACTATCAAATCTATTGAACTCTCTCCGTGGTTTACTATTGTCCGTGTATCTATTGCTACCTCTCGTTTTCCTCCAATTTTCCTGTTAGGGAAACGATTGTTCTCGTTTGGTTTTACATCTAGGGATTCCCAACTCGAACCTCTCATCTTTCTATTTAGAAACCGTTCCTCATACTTATCAATTATTTGTAGGAGGTTAGATGTGGTTTGAGGATGCCTAACCTCTATATAATCTAAAATCCGAGGTTCTATAATCGATCAATTTTTCCACCGTCATTTCGAGTTTTAAGATTTTGTGAATCTTCAACAAATCATACACAAAATCAAACGGTTTTTGGTTATTCTTTTGAGATGATGAATAGAAACGAGTTTTTAGTTCCGACCTATTTCTAACCACGAGGAACTGTTCTGACAACGCTTGCTTTAAGTGCGCGTAATCTGTCTCCTTGTCTTCAACAACCCTATAACCTAGAACCTCAAACCAATCTAGTGCCCCTCCTGTGAGATGACCCTTTAAATATGCGCAAGCTAATTGTGTGGGTATCTCGTAATATGTTAAGTTATTATCTATATTTTCCAAGAATTCTACCACGTTCTCCACCCCCGAAAAATACTACTCAGGGATGATTCGAAAATTAGATCCGACTCTAAACTCGGGATTTACTTGTTGGGTGCCACTGTGGAGACCCCCCTGGGTCTCACCTTGAACACCAAGATTAATTTGAGGCAAAGAACCACTAAGAGCCATTTTGAATAATAATATTTATTTATTATAATTTCCTCAACAAAATCTCTGGTAACATATAATACTATTATGTTACGTCACTTAAGGGGATTTACCTTTATATTAAATTAAATTACTAATAATGCAATTAATTAATAATTAAGCTCAAGATCAAGTAAAGTCTACCGAAATAGGAGATCCGAGAAATACACGTACTCGAATTCTTAACTTTCATTAACTTCTAAGTCAAAACTGACGCTTATTTTAAGCGTACGTAAATTATATTTACCGCTGGCTTTTATCGGCTTTCTGGTACGTGTAGCAGCACGACGTCTTCACGAATCTAATCTCCTTGAATCTTCTAAAAATGCGTTTAAAGTTGCTGGCTCAATAGCCTTCCATCATCTACCTTGCTAGCTTACAATGTTCGACTTAAATACCTTATCTATTTTGCATATCACGTTCATCTTTTTGGAGTTGATTGGAAATATAAACGCGAGTTTATATTCCCCAAAAAGATGCCTAAAAAGATTAGTGAAAAGGTTCCATACAGATTCGTCACACGTTGAAAATAGTTAATGATTATTTGTTAGGGGCGAACGTTTAATGAGACCTAAGTATGTCTCCGCCACGAAATAAGGAGAAATTCCAACAACTTACGGAGTTTGAACGGGGGAGGATTATCAGCCTTCGAGAAGGATTTTCCTATCACTCAATAGGAGCTCGTGTGCAGCAGAACAGTTCCACAATGATGCGAGTTTGGAAGCAATGGACCGACGAGCACCGAACAACTCGAAAAACTGGCAGTTGACGACGGAATGTGTCATCAGCGTGAGACGATCGACACCTGCTCCACATGGCGGGGAATGACCGTACAGCTTCCTCCAGGTATTTAGCAGCACATTGGTCTACTGCTACAGGTGTACTAATGTCGGCTTCGTCAATTCATTAACGTCTGATCCACGGTGGATTACGCGCAAGGGTGCCTTTATACAGGATCCTCCTCACGGCAAACCATTGACAGCTGCATCTGCAATGGACTCATGAGCACAGAGCCTGGCAACCTGATTGGCCCCAAGTTGTCTTTTCAGACGAATCACGCTTCAGTTTGTAGAACCATGATGGCTGCATTCGTGTTAGATGCTATGCCGGTGAACTCTGCTTTCCAGAGTGCGTTATCAAACGACATAGTGGCCTAACACCCAAAGTTATGGTTTGGGGTGCGATTTCGTATCATGGAAGATCCAATTTGCTACGAATTGTGGGTAATCTCAATAGCAACAGGTACGTCCGTGAAGTGCTACAACCCGAAGTCGTTCCCTTACCTCAAGGCATCCCTGGAGATATCTTTCAGCAGGATAATGCACGCCCACATGTCGCAAAGACTGTCCGAGACTTCTGCTCAGCCCAACACATGCAACTTTTTCCTTGGCTTGCTTAGTCGAAGGATATGTCACCTATTGAGCACAAGGAGATTTGGTTGATCAGCGTCTCGCTCGTGATCCACGACATGCAGCTCCAAAAGACGAACTTTTGCTGCGCATACAAGCAGTAAGGAATTCTTTTCCACAAGCAGACATTCAAAATCTGTTTGACCCCATGCCACGTCATACAGAAGCACTTATTGCAGCGCGTGGTGGCTACACCAAATACTGATTTCGGACACTTAATATTGTTTGTTTTTTGCTTTGAAAATTTCTTTATTTTTTTGAACTAGTACAAGTCGTTTGTGTGCATTAAATTTAATTTAATTCTGATGATTCCTTCATGGTGTTGCATTTTTTACAAACAGCAGTTTATATGCTGTTTTTTTTTTATCTATAATTAAATATAAACGAAACATTTAAATCCGTACAATCAGATGTCATTTTAAATCTTCTAGCCTCCGTTTTTGTGATATATATTTTTAATATTTCTAACAGAGCTTAGATTTTTTTTGTATGGCTATAATAATGATACTGTTACATAGATCCAGGTTCGAGGATTTTATGCAAAACAATCACAAAGAAAATAAACAGTTCTTTAAGAGTGATGCGAATTTATTATCAAAAATACAATCCTTTAAATACAGGATTCAACAGCAATATTCACAGATTAAATCCTCGAAAGTCTTCACACCTTCAATAGCAATCAAACACAATCATCAGTGTTTAAAAATACACGTAAGTAAAAGATTATTCACAAGCACAGCCGAACTAATCGCTAGTCAAAACAAACCTCATTACTCGCTGGTTTAATCAAGACGTACTCTCGTTCCGGCAAGCATCTCTATTTATAGGCGCGGCAGAAACTTCAGAAATATAACCACTCGTGTCATAAAGCGTGACATTAGTGGACCTCTCCACAAATTTCTAGAAGAATCCAGAGGGTTCCGAACTCGCCAACATGGTCGCCAATGACGCCAAAATGGTCGTTAAAGTCACCAAAAATGATGCCAATTTGGCTCTACCGCCATGTTCTCATTGAATCAACATTATAACGTAAGGGGCGGCATTGCTTGGGAATGGTACAATTTTAACATGAAATAAATATAACAGAGTAATATAAATTCATTAAACATCCAAATATAAATTATATGTACTATTTTCTCAAAATTCGTAACAATACTTTAATTACTCTCCAGACCTACAACAACAGCCTTTTTTAGGTGAATTTTTTTCTTTTTCTTTTTAATTGGACATGGATATAAATTTAATGTATCTCGTGTAACACATATTTTCATTTAGATACCATTTTTTATTAACATTACCTAAATATATAAAATATTTTTACACCCGCATATATAAAAGGATTTACAAAACATAGCTAACGAGTTATTTGATGAAAATCACGGGATAATTTCTTTGAAAAGAATTATACAACAATTTTAAACATTAATTTTTTTTTCATATGTAAAATTATTTTTAAAATATTGAGTACATTTAGAGAAAAAATGTTTTGGTTCATTTTTTGCACAAGCATCTTTTTCAGAAGTATAACAAATTTGGAAAAAAATATAGCGCAATTAATTGTGTACATATAAAGTACTCATTTAATATCGGTATGTTACCCACCAAATTAGGCGATAATGTCACATGTTTACCTTGAATGTAATCTTTTGTTATTATTCTATAGCAGTAGTGCACACATGAATTTTTCAAGGGGGTCCGGGGTCGAAAGTTCACCATTCTTGTATCATGCTCCTTTTGATTTTGTCGATTTTCGGTAACAAAACACAGTAAAAAACTAATTACTGAATAAATAATTAGCTTTAATTAATAAAATTAAGCATTAATAACAAATACTTAATTAAATTTTACGCACTATATACTTAGAATTATAGTCAATCGGAAAAAAAATCAAGGGTTTTGGGGGGTTCGGATCCCTCCCCCCCTTGTGTGCTATAGTGTTTACGTATATGATCATTATTTTTTATTTGTTTTTTTTACTGTGATAAACTTATTAATTTCAAGCAATATAAATTTTTAAAAAAATTAAACTATTTTTTTTTAGACAGTAGGTATTCAAGTTTTACTTTTGTGTTTTCTTTCTTTTTCGGATATCTCAGAAATAATTTGTTAGTGCCAAAATCACTTTTAAAAACAGTATGAGGGTTCCATGCTTCATTATAGAGCACTATTAGGCTTACCAAATTCGTACATTTCGTCTTTTTTTCCAAGGGATCCAGTTTTCTTTCTTTTTTTTAAATCTTAAGATACCACTCTAAAAGAGGCTTCCTGAAACCATATATATTTTTAAAGTTGACTTCCGTGGAATATACGACCTTCTTGGGAGAAACGGATTTAGAGCTCTATAGAGAACGTGAATCTGTTTTGCATACACAATTATAATTTTCTCTTACAAGTTTTTTTTACTCGAGGAGCCCCTAAGTTTGATTCGTGGAACCCCAGGGTTCCTCAGAACACGGTTTGAAGACTACTGCTCTACAGCAACGAATCCCCCAAAATTCCTTCTTCCGTTCTCTCCGTATTAACTATCAGTCACTGAGCTCAATTTACGAAAGTTTGGAAACTTGAAATACTTATAATTTGTGTAATCTATCTAAAGCATAGTAATAAATTTTTTTTCATTGGATAGAAAAAGCGTAAGAATGTTGAGATCATAACGAGTTTATTCAGATCGTGGTTTAAAATGTAAATAACCAATATTCATCTCATTTTTTCTCAGAAATTTATATATATCTTACGAGTACATTTGTAACGTTTTATTAACATTAGAACTTCCGTTGGTGTCGATTGGATACCGGGGTCAATTTAGTTTCTCCTTTCCTCATTTTTGCAGGAAATTTGCAAATTCTTCATAACTTTTAATAATATTCGACGGTGAGAGAGCTATCTTTCAGAAGTAATATCGCACATTTGTTTGACTTAGAATGCAGTGTTATTGGGTCCACAGCAGAAATGAGTCAGGTATACTAAAATCGTCATGTTGAAGTGTTTCGTTACATATCATTTGCTAATCTGATCATAAAATAAATTTCATTCGATTTTCGAACCTTGTGCACAGCAGACTTCTTGAAATCATGACTCGTTGAAAAGGTTTAAGCCCTGATGAAATTGCTAATTTCTTGCGAGAGCTTTCTGAGAAAGAATCGGATGGTGATGAGCTGTCTTGCTCTAATTTAGATCCCGATAAAGGCATAAGATTGAGTGAAAGTGACTGTGAAGAATCTGAAGAAAGTGCAGATGTAATTATTACTATTCCAGTAAATTCTGATATATATGTCGCTGGAAGGAAAACACAGAATGAATACCACATAACAGTAATGTTCCTAGCAGATTTGCGACAAAGCAGTGGTCCAACAAGCTTCAAGAATCATGTCAACGTCAGTTTCTTTTGATGTAAAAGGTCATAATATATGATAATTACATGAAATAATATTAAACAGTGTTAAAATTAAACTCTACAGAACAGTAGTCTTGCAATTTAGTTATTACAATTATTTCATATCGCGGCGTGTGTTGTGTCGAAACAACACTGTGGATGTTTGAGGGTAATCGAAATCCCGGACGTTCTAGTGTTAAAATATGGTGTGACAAATCAATAAAATAAATGAAGAATAATATATAAAAAGTATAATTTCTGTATCTTTTGTTGTAACAAACACTGCATATTTGCTCGTCAAAAAGGCTTACTAACTATAGCCTTCGTAATTTCTAACCCATATGCCACATGAACCAAAAGATTTTAAGCACTGATACAATTACTTTGCATTAAGCCCTCGACACAAGTGTTCCTCGTAAAAATGGAATCTACGGGAATACGGGGCTTGAATGAAACAGCTCCGATCACTTGGTTACCGTACTTTTTTTTTTTTATTTACTTGATAGAAAGTACATTCATGAAAAATAACAACTTTTTGCGGTTATTTTTGGTCGATACAAGGGCAATCAATATGTATTTTAATTTTGAACTACTGTTAGATAACATGATCGACATTTGAATGCTTCGAGACAAAAGTTATCGAGAAATCATTGTATTGATTTCAAAGACATGGTACCCTAAAATGAGTAAATTATTGAATTTTTTTATTACCCTATTTTAATTGTGTAATTTTTCTATGTATTCGTACAAAATTTTGTAGCTCTATTATATATTATTTAACAATTTTTTAAATTCTATTAACAAAAGTGTCGAAGCGAAAACTGAAATTAGAAAAAATAATGCCTGCTTATTATCCAAATCAACCAACCAGAAAACTCACCATTTTATGTCCAGGTGGAAAAGTCTGATTGCTTTTCTCTGGTTGCTCTAGATCAGGGGTGTCCAACTCAAATAACCTAGCAGGCCACTTCGGAAAAATATAATCTCGCGGGCCGCACATAAAAATATGTACTTTTATATCAGATTTTGGAAACAAAAAAACATTTATTGGAGTGAAAATTTAGAACAGAATGAATTAGTATTATTGTTTTCATTATTCTTCATGTATGCAGACATAGATAATATAATAATGTTTATATAATACAATAATGCAATAATCAAATAATTTTTAAAATATTACAGTGTGTGTGTGTGTTGTCATTTTCTTGAAAATTACGGTGTTCCTATTGAATTGATCTTTCATTACTCATTGTTGAAATTTGATAGTGTTGTCATTCGCAAACCATTAAGTATACATTGTCCTTTATCATAACCGTCCTGAATATTTTTTTTAAAAACTTTTAAAGCATCTCTGACTGCCTCTTGCATTTTGGGCACTCCAAACAGAAAAGGAGGAGAAACGAAAGTCGCACACACAGAAATCATGTACCATCCATAGTAAAGGATATGCATAGTGAAATTCGAAATTTATTAGAAAAGTAATTAACTATAGTAAAATTAAATGTAACTGTTTGATAAAATATAAATCTATTTTAATCTAAAGGACATTTCTACTATCAAAAAGGATTTATTTTAAAACAAGAACAGGTAACAGGCAAATACATTGTATATATATATATATATATATGTATATAAATTCCCCTCAAATAAATTTCAAAATAAAAAAAACTTTAAGAATCTGATATTTAAAAATTTTTTTAAAGAGTCGGCGGACCGAAATTTACGTACTGGCGGGCCACATGCGGCTCGCGGACAGGTCACCCCAGCTCTAGATCAGTGTTTCTTAAACTAGAGATCATGTGACTTGTGGCTGGGGTTGCCAAAAATTTTAGCATTTTTACTATATTTTTTTGTTTAAATTAACTGGTTTGCCATTTATAATAATAACTTAATTGTTTATTAAGATTATTATTGAAGAAAACTATGGTATTGAGTGTGACTGAGTACTATTATGTATAATAATACTCCTTCGCTCACCTCCATTGCAGACACCTAGAACTTGTTAGCAACACATTCGGGGTTACAAATTTTTTTTAATACAGAATTCTCAGAAGATTTTTGACTAGGAGTTGTAAAGGAATCTCCTACAATTTCTGAAACTGCAATACAATATTTTTTATCATTTTCTAGAACTTATTTATGTGAGACAACATTTTCGTCTTTAACAACCATGAAATCAAAGTATCGATTGAGAAAGTACTTCGTTCAGTGGTCTCTACTATTATTCCAAAATATAATAACATTCTCAAAAATTATCAAGCACATCTTTCCCATTGATACATAACTCTTGCATATGTCATTTTTAATAAAAGGTGATGATGCACTAATGTAGCTAATTATGAGTGGGCCCTGTATTAAAATTCCTTATGGACCCCTTTTTAGCATCCCTTAATATTTTACACTTTTTGATTTCCATAGTTGGGGTCACTGTACTTCGGAAGCTCCATATCTTTATTGTCACAGCAGTAGCTATGGCCCTGTGATGATCACAGAAGTGAACTCAAAATGATTAACACTTAATAAACAGATTATAGTTTGTGTGTAATTACATTATGTAATGTTTTTTTATTTCATTACTTAAAATTTTTATAACGTTATTGTCAAAGTAAAAACTTATTGAGGTTGCTTATTAACTGCAAAACAATAATATACAACAAAATAAAACACATACAGAAGTACCAAAGTGTGTGTAAACTTTGCACAATGCTTATGGGGTCACACAAAATTTTTAACAAAAAATAGGGCTGCCAATCCAAAAAGTTAAAGAGCCCCTGCTCTTGATGATGAAGTTCCTGATCCTCACATAAAGCATATGCAGGGCCGATCCTAGTAGGTGTGCAGTGTGTGCACCACATGCGGGTGGCTGCACTTATAGGCCTCTTGGCATGGCCTATACCTGCGGCCTTATATGGTTCTATCAATCAAACCATTTTTTTTTACAAATTTCTCAAAAATAAAACTTATAATAAATCGAATATATATGCTGAACTTTTTTTGAGTAGTTATTGAAAAATCAAGTCCCGATAACACAGCATAGTTTAAGAAAAAAAAGAATAGAATGTTAGTGTGTTGGCAAAAAGATTGTTCATAAATGTCTAATACTCTTCACTAACATCCTTCATCTGACAGCAAAATTCGTGTTGGAGCTAACAATACAGCATTAAAAAAGGTGGTTTTTTCTGTTTGTTTATTTAATAACTACACTGGCAGTGCACTGTGGTTTGATGCTTAATATAGGCATCTCAAAAAGGATTTTTTCTAAATTTACTTTACGAAAATATTTAATAATGTTTAAATTCTCATTATGAATTTGAGGAAATTAAAAAATTTTAATTTAATAATAAACTTCCAATTTAGAAAAAATAAATAGGGGGAAGAAGTTATATTTGCCTATAGTTTTGTAACGCTTATAAACAATAATTGTTTTCCTTTTTAGTGAGCTATACCTCTATCAAAAGGTAGTTTTTTTTGGTATTATAAGCGAAAGAATCTTGCAGCTTCTTTTGAGTGAATGATTTTCTTTACAAAGCCTGTTTGAAAAACACTTCAATATTCCATAGTATTATTAATGTTAGTGAAGTTCTAAATTTAATTTTAAGTTGTAGTAACTTAATGGTTCTTTAGTACTATGTCAAAAAAATGCTAGTTTTATACATTTTTTTTTAAAGTCTTAATTGCAACCAGATGCCATATAATCAAACAGGCAAATCATGCAATTCACATCATAGCACTAAAATACAGAAATAAAAGAAAACAAATTAAAAGCTAATCCTGATCTAGATGTATCTGCCCGCTTACATGTGTACTCCTAGTTGGAGAGTAATTTCAGATGACCTAATCCACTAAGCCCCTTACCGTGTTACCCCTTACTTATCTCTATGTTAGCAGCAGGGGCAAATTATGGGCCAAGAAAACTGGTCACATGTCCGAGGCTGCAAAATTTTAGGGGTGGCATTTGGACTGAATTTGAAAAGTACTTTTTTTTTCATTACGAAAAAGTATTGCAATAGGTAATTAAATATATAGGTATTAAGTAAATATGCAAGTATTAGAATAAGTAATTAAAGATATGAGTATTAGTCAAAGTAAGAGAAATTCTCTAGAGGGGTGGTTCTCTAGGTATTCGCACTCGGGCGGCCTACATCCTAGGATCGGCTCTGAGCATGTGAAGACACCCTTGAAGAGACTTCATTTGTGCAATATATCGAGATAATAAAATTATTCAAATGAAATGAAATATGTGGTTGTTTCTTGAAATTCTGATCTGTTTTAAGATTACACAACTTATTAACTAAATTTTAAAAAATCAAACATTGCTTAATGTGAATATTTTAGTAATGTCTAATATTGAATTTACAACTATTTAGAAGAAATATGCAAAGCAGATCTTTTCTCTCAAGCCTTAAAATACACATTTCTTGTGAAATTCTGTAAATTATTTGAATGTTGTTTTTACAAAGTTTAACAAAAAGTAGAAAGTTTTTCCTTCTTAAAATGTACAGACATAAGGATCAAAAGCATAAAAAATTAACAAACATGTTACTTTCTGCTAAAAAACTCAAATTCAAACTACATAGAAAAAAAATTATTTTCTGTTTTAATGTACAAAATAATAATAAAAAATTAAATAAATACAATCTTGTAAGTAAAGAACACAAAAGTTAAACATTACTAACTCCACTGCATTACTTTTTTGTCATTTAAATGTTCCATAACTTATTATGTAATTAAGTTTAAACAATGCCATAAACAGGTGGATGAACACACACACGTTCCATTGCCATCATTGATCGTCCAGGGGCAACTCCTTTTTCACACAAATTGACCAAAATGTACATGAAGTCCAGAGCATAATCATTCTACAAAATAAAATTGAGAACACAGATGAATATTTTACTAGTTCAAACATTATTTGCAATAACAAATATAATTTAAGTCTGAGGGTAACTGACAGGATACAAAATAAACATGTAAATACTTTCTAAAAACATTCTAGTAAACAGTTTAAATTCAAACTTTTGGTATTTTTTACTTCAATTTTTTCAAAAAATGTCTACAAATATAGTTAAATATAAATAATTTTTGACAGAATGAATTTACCTTCTAACAATCTATTCATAACTTATTTCAAATGTCTGAACAATGATTTAACAAAACAAAAAAAAATTTTTAAGTAAACTCTGCTTTGGTCAACAAAGAAACATTTTATTTTAGTTACTTTTTATTAAATAATTACAATAAATATAAATATGTATATACAGAATCACAATTTTAAGTGGCAAAATAGAAAGCAATTTTCCATTTTCCTTTCTATATATGGTGTTGGAATATGTTTGTGTTCTCATTACCATTTATTCATTCATAAATCACATTCTCAGAAATTAGACCATCCCAGGTAGGATTTGAATCCAGGACCTTTGGATTTGAAGCTCAACGTGCTATCCATTGCATTACAGGGACACAATGACCAATTTTCCTTTTTATATATGGTATTGGACTATTTTTGTTAGTTACAATTTATTCATTAAGTTTAACTAATGATTCAATATTTGAAAAAACTGTATTGACACCAAGTGTCATCCACTACAAATTTAAAACAATGTATTTGAACTTGAATGGATGAATAGAAAGTATTTTATTAATGATTGAAAATTTGAACAAGATATATATATATATATACTAGCTAAATAAGTCGGCGTTGCACATGCTTTCTCTACTTTTATAAATTTTCCCTTTCCTTCACAAAATCAGCATTTCTAATACTCTTTTTCAAAATTACTTCCACCCACCCCCTCCTCCACTTAGCCCGGCATTGCTCGGGCGTTTACTGATTATATAACTTAAAATTCTTTGTTTCAAAATTTTTTCGCTTCTTTTCTTTGTCAGACACATTTATTTCCCCCAGCCTTGCACAGACATTTTGTCATGGATATTCCCCTTCCTCTTTCGCTATAAGAGCTTTTTAAAGTAAATGAACAGTGGAACTTTAATATTCACTCCCTCACGTTGCAACTTTTTAGGACCAGAAATGAAAATGCACCTTTTTAAAAATAGCTGTATGTTGAAAAAAGTAGAAATTTTTATAATTACAAAATTTCACAACTGTATTAAATGTTGAATTAAAACTGTAAATGTAGAATTGAAATGTTCCATACACGGAAAAAAAGTTTCATAGAATTTTTTATAAATGAAGAAGCTATAAAAACTTTGAATTTGATAAGTAGTTCTTAAATATTTAAAATTTGAGTATTTTTTAAAATCTTTTTTTACAAATTTTTGACATTTTATTTTTTAAATCACTAACTCTAAAAGATCAAAGTATGAGTTTTTTAAAAATCATTTTCATATAAATGCACCGATATTGATTCATTTTAGAAAAAATCTTAAAATATGCAAAGTATCATTGTTTTGTAAAAAAGAGAAAAAACATACTGCATCGTGACGAAATAAATTATCTTTTCAATTACAAAATTGCTGGCGAAGTTATTAAATGTGCAAATAAAATTGAGCATTTTTTAAAAAATCATAAAAATTAAGCAATGGTGTTGTTTCAAACATTAGTAATTAAGTGCTCTAACCAAAAAATAGAACGCTTTTGCTGAACACGACATGAACTGAACGGAAACAGGAGTGAAAAGACGTTTAAAATAAAAGGAAGAGATATTTAATTTTGCCAAATCTGGTGATTTTCATTATTTGTAGACATTTTTTAATCAAGCACTCTTCCGATTGTGCCACGAAATCTTCTGAAAAAAAGGAGTGAAAAGATCTTTAAAATAAAAGGAAGAGATATTCAATTTCGCCAAATATGGTGATTTTCAATATTTATAGGTGGATATTCTTTTCTGGTGTAACCTTTCATCAAAAGTGACGGGCACAGAGGAAAAGAGTCATTTGGTGCCAAACAGGTTTTCGCCGCCGAACACTTGGCTATTGAAAAAATGCAATATTTCTTAAAGTTTTAATTGGGGGGCATTTTTAAGTTATTGCTTTCAAACTTCATATATTGATTGTAAACAACGGTTATTTTTAAACAAAAAATGTAACAAAAATAATGCTTAAATATTTCGCACAAAAAGGGGGGGAAAACGAAAAAAACACAATTTTTTAAAAAAACCATAATTTTTAAGCAATTTTTTTAATCTTTGTACAAATTACGGATAATATCGTTCTACACACGGAAAAAAAGTTTCGTGAGATTATTTTCTTTTAATAAAGAAGTTAAGTATTTAAATAAAATTTTAAGTATTTTTTGAAAAATCGTAAAAAAAAAAAAAAGTTTGATATTTTATTTTTTAAATTACTGATTCTAAAAGAGAAAAGCATGAACTTTTTTAGTGTAAAATATCATTTCATTAATGAAAAAAGAAATGCAAACAGAATGATTTAGAAATAATTTTCATAAAAATGTATAGATTTTGACTCATTTTTGAAAAAATTGTAAAAAAAAGAAAATATCATTATTTTGTACAATAAATTATACCGTATCGAGACGAAGTAAATGATCTTTCCAATTCTGTAATTATTTTTGTCCAAGTCTCATAAAAAAAATTAGATTGTGCTTTAAAAACGTCGGGGATAAAAAAAATGTCGAAATAATTTTGCATGTTAAGGTTTTTAAATAATATCTTTTTAACTAATTGCAATATTGGAATATAAATGGTCAAAACGGATTCCTTAGATCATTCCAAATCTTTTGGTATCTTCGATGAGTTTCTGTGTTGTGAGGTTCATGAGAAGATAGATACACCTAGTCAAATAGATAGATACGTTTGTTTACCTACGAATTTTAATAGTGTAGATATTTATATGTACGGAGATTATGAACTAATAATAAGAATCGAAAAAAATTGAGACAGCAATACCCAAATTTATATTTTGCCTTTTTAACTTCCACGTTAATCAATATCGAATTGTGATAAGTTAGTTTGATTTAATTTCATAAGCATAAATGCAAATCTTGATATAAAATTATCTTTGATATTGATTTTTAAAAAATGTTGAGCCTATTCTATTATGATACAACATCCTAAAATAGTAATTAATGCTGCACTAGAATTGTGCAATTGAATACATCTTTATCATAATTTTTATTAGTTAATATTATAGGTACTTTCATAAGCCCTCGCGCATTGAATTAAATGTTAACATTTAACTTCCCTATCTAGGTTAACATCCTCATGTATTCTTTTGAATTGTCTCTGTTTAATCTTATCAGTTTTTGGAAATTTTAGTTCAGTTTTTCTCAACAGGAGAATAAACAGAATTATCTGGATAACCTTAGGAAATACTGTCTAAATACAAGTATATGCAATAATTTTTTTGTTCATTGTTTTTTTCCCCCTACATATCTACTTCAAAAAATGTAATACATTCCATTCAATCAATGCATATTTTACATTTTGCTTTTACATTCTGATCTATTGCTACCAGGATTTTCAGCACATAATACATCAAAGAGCTATAGACCTTAGCATAATTACTACTAGCTAGCAATTTTTTAAAAAAATACTTCTACAACAAAATGAAGTGTATCTTTAATGTCGTCATGTTGCAGTCATCCAAACCGTCAAAAAACACACAAAATTTTGTATTATTTATAAGTTCTCTGGCATTTAAACCTAATTTCATGTTCATAACTAACGCATTTTTCCTTATAATAGAGTAAAATCATTTGTATTAGTAATCTTCACACACAAAAATTACAAAAAAAAAATTTTTTTTTGCATTTATTCATGGTATTTTTCAAAAACTAAAAACATAATAAAAATATGAAGTACTCATAAAAAATATTGATTACTGACTGATTAGAATGAAATATACTTAATAGCACCTTTTCTGTTTAAATAATTTTAAGCATTATTTAATTATTTTTATTAATTTTTCACTTTACAATTTTCTATAATGAAACTATTACTAAAAGAGAGTTTGCCTTTATATACATGTTTATGTAAAATGTATATAGTAGGATACTTTATACTTACTTTTGACAGGCTAAAGCATTCATCGTTAAAATATTTTCTTATCTTATCATAACAGTCAAAATTTCTTAATTTGTAATGTTTCTCTTTGATATCAGTCTCTTGCTTTTGATCATGGAAAATCTCAGTCACAATTTCTGACACTTTATCAGAAAGGAACTGGCGATTCTAAAAGAAGAAATATGGTTCAATAATTAAATATTTTCAGTATCAGTATAACAACTTCAAATTAACAAAATACTTTGTACAGAAATATTAATAGATTTTGTTCCCAAAGAAATTTTTCACTGTACTGAATTTTTAATGACAAGTTATCTTTAGATGAAATTATCAACACATACTCCAGCAATCAAACATTTCCAAATTTTAATTTATATAAGCATTACAGATTAAATACTACTGAAATTATCTAGAAAAACATTTCCTCAAAAGAGGAAATTAAATGTTTTAAGCAGTTATACTTTAAAAAAATAATAAGCAATAAAATCAATATAAGTTTCAAGCAATATTTAATCTCATACATGTGACAAATCTATTTTTTCATATAATTAAAAATTATCTTTAAAAAATTTTCTCCACATTTTTTTAAACATTAAACCCTTTGCTTTCACTAAAACAGTTTTCTTTTTTTTTTCGAAATTCTCAAAGGGACAGTGAAATAAAATGCAATAGAAATAATTTGGTAAAATAACTTTGCAATAACATCTTAATTTTTATAAATGTAAAAATAAATGTTAGTTTTAATCTGAAATCAGGTATAATATTCAATGCAAAATTTGAAACTAAAATGCTTACTCTGAGCATTTTGTTTAGTTTTTTCAGCAAGATTGCTTGATCGTTTGCAGAATTACTTTTCATATATTTTCTCTTAACTATTTCAATGGGCACATCACGACTTCGAACAGGATCCATCTGTAATAAATAACATAAATTTTATCATAAACTGCATGAAAAAAGTACAATTTTGATATACAGAAATTCTACAAAATCTTGAAAAGTAACATTTTTTATTAGGATACTATGCAGATTAAATTAACTATAAAATTTAAAAATAAAAGAATCTTATCAAGAATCATCAAAAAAACATTTTTTTTAATACCTAAAATAAATGATGAATCATTTCAAACATTTTTTTTGAAAACTAAAAATTTCTGCAAAATTTGAAACCTACCTCAACTTTAGGTAAAATGATGGGTTCTGCATTTTTTCTACCTTGAAATTCGCTGACATGCATCCGTCCCATTTTCTGCCAAAAACAATATACATCATCAAGAATATTGGATAAACATATAACTCATTTTTCTCACATAGACACAAAGTAGAAACTATAAAACTGTACAAAGTAATTTAACTAAAAGAAACTCTTCAACATTAAAGTTTTTGCATTGGGAAGATACAACATATGATAAGATACAACAGAAGATACAAAGATACAACATATATAAAAAGACAATAATTTACATTATATAAAAATTACAAACAACTACTTAAACCATATTAGATAAAGACTGAAAGCTTAAATGTCCAAAATGGCAAATATTATTAATGACATCTAATAAAACAAAAACGAGAAACTCAAAGACTTAAGCTTTATGAAGCATTAAGTTTACTCCTATAATCTAAATCAGAGGTTCCCAAACTGTTTTGCCTTATAGACCCCTTGATAGGTTTTTCGGTTTGGGGTAGACCCCTACTTACCTAATATTAAATTTTTGCAAATTCATCAGCTTAAATGTGTTTTTAACAGCAGGTATAGAGCTACTTACTTTAAAAGATTTAAATTTTTAACTATAGTGAAGTATAGTGTATAAAACTTTAGAAAATACATGTTAGTTAATTAAATTAAAATTTAAAAATGGTTTTAGTGGGAGGCATGAATCTGCAGATGCAATAACAAATTTTCTTGTCAGGTTTAACCCTAAACATCTCCGTGGGCGCGGTAGCCGATTGGTATAGGTATCGGATTGTGGCTTGCCTTGTCACGAGTTTGAGTCCAGTACCACTAAAGACCCGCCGTGTAGGGCAGCGATGCACGTTAAATCTGTCGAGAGCTGAAACGTCCTCCCGTTGGTGTGGTGTGGTAGTTAGGAGAGGGGATGCCAGCTCAGGTATCGTCCATGTCCCTTGACCATGGTTCAAAATTACGTGGTCCATCGCCAAAAGCCCTCGTGTAGCTGAACAGTGCAACGTTAATATTCAATCAATCAATCAACCCTAAACATCTCGTTTAATAGTGTTCAGTCTTTTCCTTTTCCTTTCTTTTTTTGTTTCTTTTTTGGAGATTGGCAAGCGCACTGAAACTCTTTCTTCATTGGAAAAACAGTTAAAAACTAAGATATTTAATAACATGGAACAAATAACAGGTATATCTTTTTAAAGCCAAAATTTTTGTGACATCCATTTCTAAACTTTACTTTAAGATCTTCATTAGTGCCTAATTCTGTAAATTCTTTTTCAAAGTGACCATATGAATTCATAGTCTATTGGGGTATTACGATAGTCAAAACATTCTCAAATCTAGTTTCAAAATCTGAAAAGGGGGCATTTAAAAGTTGAACATAGGTTAAAATATCTTTTTCCTGGAAGATTGTCTGTGACAATTGAGAAACTGGGAAAATTTGTAACGTCCAAAATTATACTCCTTTAGCTTAATTCTGGCAAGAAAGGTGAAATGTAATCCTTGTTATAATAAATTTTATGCTGTTGCCTTGTTACTGAAAATTAATCTCATATTAAATTTACTAAATAAATCTGTTAAATAGGTAAGTCTGGTTTGTATGATTAAATTTCCTTTTAAAATTAAAGTCACAATCTGGTTTAACAAGAGCCACTATCGTAGATCCCCATTTACACCTCATGGACCCTTTGCAGGTTGTCATAGACCCCTGGGAGTCTATACAGACCACTTTGGGAATCACTGATCTAAATTAATATGAAATAGGTTAAACATAATTAAGTTTCAGTAATTTCAATTCAAAAAGCTTAAGAATTTGTTTAAATAAAATGAAGGAGACAGAATAATTTAATAAAAGTTTTAAGATTACAGCTTTAAAAAAATTAAATGTGATAAAGTAAAATTTTCAATCATATATATATATTATTTGCAATTTATTTATGTTCAAAAGTCAATCATATTAAAGAAAACAAGGCCAATATATAAGTTAAATTTTTTTTTAATGATATACATGCAACTTATGGATAAAAAATAAATGCTGCCTTAAAAATCAGTTTAGAAAATTAAAATTACCAAGTCTCCAAATTCTTGCACATGACTTTTGTGTGTTTCCGATTTTACTATTTTGAACTGCTGATGAAGTGTTTCCTGGGTCAAAATTTCCTAAAAGAATGAAGTAGAATATATGAACCCCTCATTTATTGATAGTGCAATTATTGTAAAACATTGAATCAAGACTTTTAATAAAATACCTTATCTGAATCTTCAAGCCAGTTTACACTATAGTAATCACCCAGGAAAGTATCTCTTTCACTATCATAATAACAGGCATAAGAAGATTCGTCTCCATTAGCAGCAGTTGTAGCAAATACTAATTATATGAAAGAGGGGAAGAAGTCTGTCAGATATAATTATGTTTCAAGATCCAGTTCTTTATAATGTGAAATTAATATATTGATAATAGTATAATACTAAAATGTGCAAGATACTTTTAAAAAACCTTTTTTAAATAAATAATATCATAGCAATTTAAAATAAGAATTAGATACTTTTCTTTAAAAAAAAAAGAATAATCACTGAAAATAAATTATAGACTGTGTGAGTGTATTTTTCCCCAACATGTGAATGATAGAAAGTTATATTTCATCCAGTAGTGTAATGGAGAGCATTAGGACCCCCCCTGAATAACTCAAGTTTTGGGCCCCCTAGAGTCCCTGGGTCTCCCCATAATGCTGGGGTGTACAGTATGCCACTGGTTTCATCACTTAAAATGTCTTCAGAAAACTAAAACTAAACTTTTATAGGAATCTTGGGAAAATGACAATTTATACTATGGATCAAAATAAGGATGCTTTTTTAAACATTTCTTGAAAGTAGGATAATTTTCAAATAGGAAAAATCAAAACAAATCTTTCTACCATTATATAAAATGAAAATGGATTTAAAAATAAAATTAATAAATACCAAAAAATATTACTATTTGTCATTAAATAGTTGAAATATATCTTGTATTACAATTTTATGGGTGTTAATGTTTGTGTTTAAAAATGGAATATTAATAATTAACCATATGAGATGATCTCGGGAAAATTAAACATCATGTACAAAAGTTAAATATGTAATGCTTAAGCTATAAATCTTTATATTTTTATGTAATCAAAAAAAATTTAACAATGAATATCAATGAAGACTGTAGCAACAATCAACAAAGTAAGATTTTGTTTTGTCCTAGTTCATAGCATCAAAAAAAAAAGGTCAAAAAGCCATAAAAAAAGTAGTTTAAAATTGATCAAAGCACCACAGCTTTCTAATTTTTTTTTTTTTTTACATATTATTGTTTAATTTGAAAATCTAACTGATGATTAAATTGCAATTCCTTTGAAATTTCAACATTTTAATAAAAATAAAATTAAACTTTCAAAATAAATGATTCCATACAAAAATTTAAAACAAATAAATTTTAAGAATATTATTGTAATGAAATTTACAAATACCATTTATATGTCTTGGTAGAATGTCTTCAAACATCGATCCAGACTCGCATGCTTCAATATAGAAAACCATCTAAAAATATAATGTGCATTATGCTTTCTATTACACAATTAATAATTTTCGATTATTCAAAATTAGCAAATCTAATTAAATAAATCTTTTAGAACATATTCAAATTATGTACAGGTATTTGTAATACAGAATTACTAAATTTCAATACTATTATTTAATATGAATCTTGTGAGATAATAAGCTCTAGTTTATCTAACAGAGACAAAGAATGATCATGTTATGTTTGCAATTAACAGTGTGCCATTTATTAAAAATGAGTACAAAGTTTCCTTCATATTCAATAACTAATAAAGATATTTTTGAGTTTAAAGCACAATATCTTTAGTTTTCCCTAAATCAATCTTTTGCAGAATAAAATCATTCATTTCAAAATAGGGAGCATCCTCTTCTTTTATCTAACTCTTACACATTTTGCTCTTTTAAAACATTAAATGATTTTTTTTTTCAATTTCAAAAATGCATTAACTGTTTATTATGCATAAGAATTACGAAAAAGAAATAAAGCAAAAAGAAAGGGGAAAAAAAGCAGAAAGAAAATTCCATACTTTAAATAAAAGATGTTTTAATAAGAATAGATAAATTAGAATGTTTGTTATTTAGAAATTCAACAAAATTGGACAAATTTGCTTACTTTTCCATACATTTTTTTCTCATACATGTACTGGATAGTTTGATTCAAATCTCTTGCTGTCAACTCCTAAATAAAAACATATAAAAACTGAATAAAAACAATACCCTTATATCAAGTGTAATGTAAAATCTAATATAAAAAGATTTTAACATAATAACACATTTCATACTTTCAAAATAATACTAATGCATAATATTCTTAAAATCAGAAGTAAGTCTTAGTTGATTAACAGTGGTATAATTTCTTAAAAATGCATTATTTTTTACTTCATCATGTGGAAATGCTATTAGTCCAGGAGCTCCATGATCAGCAAAATAGACGAATACATGATCATTTGGGCCACTAAAGAAAAATTAATGTTGTAAATCTCACATTAAATACCATTTTTTAATAATTTGTCACTAACTAACAAAAATTTTTCAAGGAAAATTCTTTTGCCATTTAAACAAGAATATTTAAAAACTTAAAATATTTTTTGCATATAGTTAAACACTTTTTTTTTGCTTAAAATAAAAAGTTTTATACGTTTCATTTTTGTAATTCATGCAATATAGTGACGAAAAAAATTAAAAGTTTTTTTAAGTACAATTTTTTTATTATTCAAATTTAAATAATATAACTAATGAAGAACGATATAATAAATTAAAATACTAAAGAAAATATATTTTTAAATTAAACATCTAATACACCTTTTTGTTTATGATACAAATTGTTTCTAGAATATTAGCACAGAAATATTATTTTAATTCAGTAACAATTCACTTTCCTGATATTGATATAACATTTATCTAATCTAACAATTCTTTTTGCATGTTTTAAGTGACAATTTTAAATTCAAAATAACAATACTAATAATTTCAATAGACCTTTTTTGAAAATTTTGAAATATTTTATTGAATTTTTTTTTATTTGATATTGGTTTTTTAGAAGTCGCATCTTTAATAAAAAAATAAAATTTTATATATATATATATATAATATTAGGTTCCAATCAAAATAAAATCCAAAATTATGCATTTTTTAAACATTTAAAAAATCTGAAATATATATACATTTAAACTCATACTTTTTTCTTTGATCTAAGATCAATGTCTAGAAAATAGGAAACCCTTCCATGTTAATTTATAAATTATTAATGATAGTTTTTCCAATCAGAAAACATTTTACACACTGTAACTTAAATTACTTGTTATCCAAATTGTTCAGAACATTTTAACAAAATCCATTACATTGAGAATAGATATATAAAATTATTACATATTGCATCAAAAAATTATCCTTATATATTCCATATCCCCAATTACATACACACATATAAATAAAATATATAGCACCAACCTTTTTAAAACTTTTCCACTTCCATGACCATCCAAGACTTTTTTGTTTCCTTTTAAAACAGCCATAAAATTCTTTGCAGTCACAGCCTTCAAAGATAAAAATTTGTAATATATATGTAACTTTATATTTTAAATATCACAAATTCAATAAATGTTTTATAAATACTCCAATATGTTCATATGACCATTCAAACAATTACTCATTTAATTTAATGCTAAGGATTAATCAGGAACTTTTTTAAGCATATTACTTTATATACAAGTAATGTGTACATAAACTTTTATTAAAAAAAATTATGTTACAGTCACAAATCATATTTGTAACTGTATAATTATTTAAATTCATAACAAGCTTCTACACAGTTTAAGCTTCCATACAACAAATTATTTTCCACATTAAAAGGTAAATACTGCTGTAGTAAAAATTTTACTTCTAATAAGGAAAACTGTACTTTAAAAAAAATCATTTAGAAAATCTCTTCATAAAACATTCAAAATGTCTTAGCTGTGCTTGTATGATAATTTTATTGCATAATATTATATATTATAAAAAATATTAAATATTATAAATTTCTTTCCCAAAATTATAAAAAAAATAATAATAACTTACTGTGTATTGTAAGTTTTATTCAAAATCTTTTGTTTCCTAATGTACATCTTTTATATAAAAAATGTTGGTTTTATTTGATTTGTATAAATGTCAACTTTGAAGTTGCACAAGTGCAAAGGCCTTGTAATTTTAAATCACAATCAAGTGATGAGGATGACATTTGAACTGGCACCTCCCTTTCCGAACTTCCACAGTACTTTTAGGATCCATGAGCCTCAACAGAATGGCTTGAGCATCAGCATTTCTACACATAGTGTTGCTAGTGAGATCTGGACCTGAGCCCCTGACTAGATAATGCCAGCCACAACAGCACATAACCACCGCTAGTGGGGCCATAACAAATGTTAAGAGAGAAAATTAAAATAAATATTTAAATATTTTTTATAAAAAAACAAATGTTGCCAGGTTATGTAATAAATGATGGAGTTACTTTTTGTAACACTTTCATATTCAATATTTTTTTAATAATTAAAGGTTTTAGAACCAGAAAAATGTTTATCAAACAAGACATTAGAACGTCTTTCTTCTCTTGGCATTTTGCATCCGTAGAATTTATAAAAGTTAGAATGAAACTGCATGATATAAAGGCAGTAATGGATTGCTAAATATCATAAGATGATGAGGAATCAAAGAAACAAATGGATGAATAAATTATTAACAGAACATATTTTCCTAACTACACACTTGAAGTAAAGAATACATAGTGCAATTTCCAGATAAATTATAGGAATCCATTATGTACATTAAAAAATAAAACAATGAAATGTGCAAAAAATTTTCAACAAAGACTATAAGATTCTCCTCTTACAGTAGTAAAATGTGAAATCACATTCAGCATGAGTAATTTTGGTAAAATCCTAGAACAGCACACTGCTGTTTTTTTTTGTGCCATTTTTTTCGCCAAATGGGGCCAAAAACTCGTATTTCAAAAAATGACATCCTGGACAAAAACAAAGAAAATCGGGGGAATGCGGATGTTAGTTGGTGCTCAAAAACCCTAAAAAAACAGGGTGTGGTTAACCCTAAAAAAATGGCATCAGGGCCAGAAATGAAGAAAAAGGGGGGCTGATGGTCTCAGCAAAACAAAAAATCCTGTGGTTGCCTCACTTTCAAGTATAATTTTCTCTCACAAGCCATTCTAACAACTGGTGTCAAATCAAGCAAAAAATTGGAACACGTGAGGAAGAAAGCAAAAGCAGGGATGAACATGACATGTTGCAGCAAGCAGGGTTAAGAATCAAAATGGACGATGTCCACTTATCCCCCGATTTTTTTTGCTTGACCTGTTTTAGGGTTGCCATTTCTTTAGCCACCAGATTGGACAAACCGGCAGGGTTGCCATATTGTAAACTTTATCGCCAAAATTATTGTCGCCAAACAGTGTGCTCTCGTAGGATCCACCCATTATTTTTAGTCAAATGTACTTGAAAATTTATTGCATAAAATGTTAACAAATGAATCTACCTGTAATGAAAAATTTTAAATACATTTTTTTAAAAAAAACTGCTCATTTGAATGATTAACACAAATTTTCAACAAAAACATTAATTAACAATAATAAAAAATAAGTATACTTACTTTTCCTGTGTAATCTTTTGGAACACCTTTGTAAACATCCTTTCCTTTAGGGTGGTTTATGAGTATTCCAGGAGTAGGATTTCTGTGAATAGAAGAATAAAAATAGAAACCCCAGAACAAATTTCTCAAATAACATTCAGATTATTATATCAAAATATTTTCTCTTCTGATACTTACTCAGTATTGTTGGCAAGATCATCCTCCATCATCACAATAATTCTTTCATCAGGAATTCCATGATTCCTTAAAACTTGGTAGGAATGACATACATCTGCCTATAAGAAAAATTATTTCCCATTAATGATTATTTCTTACAAATCAAAAAACTACCAACAAATCATTTTATAACTGAGCTCTTATATAGCAGATCTGAATTCAGAACTTTAATACATAAAAATCATAGCAATCTAGTAGGAAAATCATGAGCTGATGATACCAAAATGGTAAGGAGACTATGGTTGCAATTATCATAAAGTAAAAGTAGTTTCTCAGTTTCCTCTGTATTCAAAGAGAATAAGAGTAAAATGCAATCCTAGAGACAATGACTTTGAATGTATCTGAGCCAGCAGAGCAAACTCATCACTATCTCACTCTCAGAGTGTTGTCAATTGTAATTAAGTGTTTTGTAATTTATCTTGCATGTTTGTGTGTGCTTTTAAAACGTTCAATTTCAAATTGAGCAGCATGAGAGTTTCAAAATTTTGGTGAAATTGAACAAAACACCAAATGTTAACAGATGCTTACTCAAACTGTATGTCTTGTATATAATTGGCAGAAAATTTTTACTAAAGTTCACAAGGAAAAGGAAGAAGAATGCTCAGGGCAGTACATAACCTCAAAAAGAGACAAAAATGTGGGAGGGAAAACTTGTCCAAATAGTTTAAACAGAAGCCTGCATCTGAATGAAACCTGAAATTGTCAATATTGACAAAGACATTGTGAGAAAAATTTGGCTGGAAGATCTTGACATGAAATACTTATGTCAAAATAAGCTCTGCATGAAGACAATGTTCCTTCGTACTTTGCACTCTCTATTAAGCCAATTTTGGTAGAAACTTGAATTGCAGCACTGGAACATCTTCCATATTTTTCCCAGCAAACTTTGAGGCAGAGATTTTTGTCATGGGGAAAGCCATTTAAAATCTTCTTGGACGATACTAACTTTCACAAGGCAGTTATAGTTATCGACTCTCAAGCTTTAATTATGGCAGCAGTCTCCTATACACCTAGTGATTATATTTCTTGTTGAAGAGACTAATATATATGTAAACAAAGCAATTGTCTCTGGCTGGGAGCTAGTTTTTCGAAGGATCCCCAGCCACTGTAGGGTCTGGCTGAAAATGGCTGTCCCAGCCCCATTTTCCCCTATCCAACCATCAGTTTAGTTCTGCGGTAAACAAAAAACTGGACCAATTCTTAAAACAAATGTATAAACTTCTTTCAACTGATAAAGTGTAGAATACTCTTGTATCTTTGCTTCTCCCATTGGACGTGCAGTTTTTACGGCAAACTTTTTGATTCTCGATAGAACATGACTTTCTATATAAACACTTGCACCACATTGGTGTAGTTGCTGATGATGTCCGACAGGTGAAACCATGGGATTTCTTCATTTAACAACTTCCACTGTACTTGATTTTATGACATAATTCAGACAACTTTACCAAGGCTAGATTTTATTGAGCTCCCAGAAGTCTTATGGCATATATTGTGGCAGACTGACATAAGGAGTAAAAAACATTTCTCTCATTTAGCACACTATGTCTTCTTCCTTTTCTTCAAAGTAAAATCTTTGCTGTACGGAACCAGTTTTTAGCCATAAAAGACTTAAGAAAAAAATGCAAAAACTATTAAACAACTCTTTGAAAACAAACTGCAACACACTTTTGATCAGAATGAGTCAATATACAAGTGTTATGGGGAAAATACCGAAAGAAACAATTAATAGATTTTCCATAAATATATATATATAATATATATTCCTTTGAGCTATTCCCATTACTTTATAAAAACCTTATCTGTAATAGAGATACAAAAGGAATATAAATAATTTTTGATTAAAATTTGAATTTTCTAAATAGTACAATACGATAATTGTAATATACAGTCGACTCTCGATAATTCGAAGTTGGAGGGACCAATGAAAAACTTCGAATTATCAAGAGTTCGAATTATCAAGAGGGTAGGAAAAAACTCTCAAAATACATGAAGAGAAGTTTTTTTTTCTAACTATTTAAATTTAAAACTATGTAATAAAGCAACAATTGTACATAATTTTTTTAAAGTACATTTTATACAGTATAAAAATAAAACAAAAGTTAAAAGTCCTATATTAAAAGAATACTCTAATGTCTTGAAAACAGCAATTAAAAGAATATACATACTATATATAATTGATCCTTTTTGTCGAAAAAATCTGTTATCTTTTTTTGTTTTAAGGCATTCAATCTAACTTTGTCAATAGATTTTTCTAGAACAAATGAAGCCTGTAAAATGACTGCATCAACATGATTTTGAAGAAAAAAGTTGTGTAGTGTGTTTAGTGGCACTTTAGCTTCTGACAGAGTTACCAGAGTCAACTCCTCCAATTCGTCTTCATCACTTTCTGTATTATTGTGGTCCAAAGCCACAACTTCAGCGTCAGATAGAGCTCCCCATACAGCAATGTCCGTGTCAACCAACACGTAGTCGTCAAACGTCAAATCTTGTTCTGGAAGAGCTTCCCAAAGGGATGGTTCAGCATTAAATTCAGTGAGTGTATCGTCCACATCAACCAGACTCGGCAAGGGGAAGCCTGACTTTTTAAAACAGCTGTGAATTGAAACAGCTCTCCAAGCCTAGTCATTCATGATCAAAGCTGTTAAAATAGAAATAGTCGTTACATTCTGTTGATTTTCGAGGTTATCCAAAATACTTTTAACGACTTCACACCGATAAAAAGTTTTAAAATTATGTATGATGCCCTGGCCGAGTAGCTGAAGTTTTGAGGTTGAGTTTGGAGGGAAAAATTGAAGTTTCACATTTGATAAAGGTGGTGCGTTATTGTGCACAGTACAATTGTCTAAAATAAGAGAATATGTCGTTTCTCTCTTTTCATATCTGAGTTTAGTGAGACCAACCATTCATTAAAGAGTTCAGTGGTCATCCATGCCTTCTTGTTTGAGCGGTATTTGGTAGGGAACGAGTTTATACCCTTGAAACACCGAGGTTTTGCAGATTTTCCTATGACGAGAGGAGTTATCTTTTTTGAGCCGTCCATGTTTACAGCCAGTAAAATAGTTAACCTCTCCTTGCCATGTTTTCCTCCATGGTATTTTTCTTTTTTGAATGTAAATGTTTTTTCTGGCAAACACTTGAAAAAGAGTCCGGTTTCATCCGTGTTGAAAATGTTACGTGGTTCGCACTCCTTTATTAGATCCGAAAGCGAGTTCTCTGCCACTTAGAACAAACGTTAATGTCGACACTTGAGCTTTCCACGCACATTTTTTTGAAGACTATCCCATTCCTTTTTTTAAAATTTGTAAGCCATCCCTCGCTAGCCGAAAACTCGATTCCTAATTCTTTGGCGAATGCTTTAGCCTTTTCCTTCAATAAAGAGCCACCCATCGGAATATTCTGTCCTTGACACTGTCTCATCTATGAAACTAAACACTGTTCAAGATGTGGAAAATTTTACCTTTACTAACGCATTTTCTCACTCTACTCGAAGATTTTCTCTTTATTCTTCAGAATAGTGGAGGGCGAGCTCAGTGGGATTTCAAATGCTTTGGCTACATAGATCTTCCTCTCACCTTCTTCAACTAATTCTTTCACCTTTTGCTTTTCATAAATTGTTAAGCACTAGTACTTTTTAAAAGAAGACATGTTGTTCCTTTCGCGTGATAAGTCTACACTGAGGTGAGGTGTAAAGTAGTGGCCCAAGGTTTATCGAAATTAACAGGTAGGAAACGTAAATCACCACAACTTTAGTAAAATAACATTTTTAATTTAATATTTGGAATCTCTAAAATGAACACAAGACGTATTCACAGTTTACACTCAGCTACAGGGTATACTTAATAGCAAGGGTCGACAACTATGGCACGTGGAGCAATTCTTAGTGGCACATTACCGCTTTTTTTTAAAAAAAAAAATAGAATAAAGTTAAATCCCTGTCTCTACTATCTTTGCCTCGTACATTTTTATATAAAGGTTTTATTTCTCACTTTCAATTCTCTGCCATAAAATGATTCTGCTGAATTATCTTGGATGTAGTTTGAGTGCTTTGTATAAAAAAAAAACATCTGTTTAAATGTGACTCATTATTAGTAATAAATACTCAACGCAAATCAAAATTATTGTGCAATACTTGTAAAAGGAAACATCACTCATTACTGCACAGTGAATAAAAAAGAAAGCAGTTTTTCCTTTAACCATCTAAAGCTTGGTTATCAACGGAAAAAGAAAAAACAGACAGCTTAGGAATAAATCAAAATTCTGCTTACCAAATACCGGAAATATTATAAACAAAGAAGTTATTCTATCAACATGCACAATTTGGACTGAAAATAAGTTCAGTAAAAAAAACCCACTCGTGGGTTGATTGATTGAATATTAACGTTGCACTGCTCAGCTACACGAGGGCTTTTGGCGACGGACCACGTAATTTTGAACCATGGTCAAGTGACGGGGACGACACCTGAGCTGGCACCCCCTCCCCTAACTACCGCACCACACCAACGGGAGGACGTTTCAGCTCTCGACAGATTTAACGTGCATCGCTGCCCTACACGGCGGGTCTTTAGTGGTACTGGGCTCGAACCCGTGACAAAGCAAGCCACGGTCCGATACCTATACCACTCGGCTACCGCGGCCACAACCCGCTCGTGGGATAATTAGGTACAGGAAGTGTGAATCTAACTTCATAATATTGAAGGTTCGAATAATCGAGAGTTTTATAGGATAACTTCGAATTATCGCGTGTTTTAGTCTGGCCAACCACAAATTTTACTTTGAAATATTGAGAGTACCAAAACGTATGGTTTTAGTTCGAAATATCAAAAGTTTTTCTAGGGGCTGAGCATATACTTCGAATTAGCAAGAGGTTTGTATTATCGAAAGTTCGAATTATCGAGAGTCGACTGTATATATATTTTTTCATACATCTTGCTATTGTTCTTGCTATTTGTGTAAACTGTAATTAATTATTTACCTACCATAAACTTTTAAAATTTCATAAGTGATAAAACTCGTTTTATTTCTTAATTTTATGAATTACAATGTCATCCTGGATGGTAACTATCATTTCTAAATGAAATTACTTTATCAATATTTTATATGTAATTAAATTAAATACCACTTTTTAATTTCTAAAGACTTTCAAAAATATGTTTTCAAAATTTTGCTTTTGTATAGTTTTGACAATGAGTAAAATTTGATGAACAACTTAAGAAAATTTTCATGAATTTATCAATTGAAATTTGATTCTGAAACTACAGAAATTGTAAATTTTTATCCTATTTTGCTATTGATATTTATTAATATTTGACATCTTTACAACATTTTCTTGTATAAATTGGTTTTGTTCAGAAAAATTTGAATTTTGAAAAATGAACAAAAAAATAAATGAGGAACACATAATTGAACACAGTATTAAAAAAATATTTCAATAGAAAATTATTGTACAATGCCCTCCTTTCTTCCAAAAAAAATCATAAATCCTGTTATAACCCAATAATAGTATAAATTAATTATTTAAAATGAATTAAGAACAAACATCTTTAACTGTGAACATAACAAATAAACTGTTACTAAATTGCTTCATGATTTGATCAAAGTCCAGAACCCAAATAAAAATGTAAATAAATCACTATTAAATAATTGAACTGATGTTCTCATATTTTCAAATGAAATACAAAAACATTACACAATAAATTTAACAACTATGTCATGTTTTGGGTCATCAATATGTATATTATGGGTATATTTGTGATAACGGATACATTTTAGACTATTTTATTGACACTCTTCTTGACAGCACAAATTGTTACATACTTTGAATTTTCTTGTGAATAAAATTTTTTTTTGTATAACAGCACTGAAAAAATTTAGAAGTACTCAAAAGTTAAAAAACTTATGCCAAACGACGTATAAATAAAGAATATAAAAATCATATGAATTAATTCCACTGCTTTAAGTACTTACTTGATGTCGATAATTTTGCCAGTCATTCGATCCCGCAACAAGGACAGCCCATAATTTTCCATTTTTAGGATTATCCAAGATATCATGAACATTTTCGGAAAAAGCAAAAACAATAGTTGGAAATGCAACTAACAATAGCAGAAGAAAAGCGCGATAAAACATTTTAGAACTATTTGCGAGTTTATTGAAACAAATAATTCGAGAATACAGTCAATAGGAAATTACTTTTCAGGAACAACTGTATACAATAAAACAATGGACAGCTATTTCATATCGAAATTGATTGATTGGTAAGATTATATGGGAAACGGAGCAAACGCAGCTGTTTGTTATGCTTTTTTTATATCCAAAAAAATGACAAACACATGCAACTTATATTTTGTAAACAATAGGATCTCGTGATTGGTTGTTTTGTTTCAGGAATCATGAATCACCTGATGATATGTTCTAACTGGTCTAGAAGCATCTTCAAACTCATCATCAATCAAAGGTTCTTTTGAGTGACAGCTTGAACTTAAGAATTTAAGCAATAATAATAATATTCAAACGAAACTGAGCTTCAACACGTAAGAATGGAATAAAATAAGAAAACATAAGCATTTTCAACATATTTTTGATTATTAGTGTTAATTATAAGTGAATAAATGTTTCTGAAACTATATACGTAAAATCTCATTACGAAGTTAATATTTGTGTGATTTGCTTATGTACATACAAAGATTCGAATTTTCATGTGAAAAAATGCATAGAAACTTAAAGAAAAGAAAGAAAGAGGATGTGCTAAATATCGATTGATTTAAATCTTTCTTGCTAGGTTAACGACATTCGTTTCAATTAGTTGTGTTTTGAGATCTTTATATGTAGTATCATGTTTCTCACAAACTATATCATTCTTAAAAAGTTTTCTTATGGGTTTGAATTTCATTAACTTCGTTTTTTGATTGCGTAAGTGCAAATGTGTAGGGTGCAGTGCACAGGAATTTTTCAAGGGGGGTCGAAAGTTCACCATTCTTGTATCATGCTCCGTTTGATTTTGTCGGTTTTCGAGAACAAAACACAGTAAAAAACTAATTATTGAATAAATAATTAGCATTAATTAATAAAATTAATCATTAATAACAAATACTTAATTAAATTTTACATACTATTTACTTAGAATTATAATCAATCGGAAAAAATCAAGGGCTTTGGGGGGTGGGGGTCCGGACCCCAAGACCCCCCTTGTGTGCGTCACTGGTAGGGTGTGTAAGATTATTAGTCTGATGACTTTTTTTAAACAATCAATTTTATTAGAGAGGGAAAGACTGGAGAAACTGCTGATTTAAAAAATTCAATTTTTAATTTTATTTCATCATTTACCAGTGATGTAAGTTTCATAATTTTTAAATGCTAGGTTAGAATCCAGAATGATTTCTAAATATTCTACTTCAGAGTTCCAACTGATATTTTTAGTTTGAGTTGTCAGTGGGGATGAGGCTTAACATTTCCTGAAAATTAGGGCTTTAGTATTTGGTGTCGTATAGCGCGATGACCCTTACTCCGGCTTTCCTTGACAATGCAGCAGAGAGAGAGAAAGAGGGCGACTCTGGTATGCCGAACCACAAAGCTGGATACAAGAGTTTCACAATATCTTCTGTTCAGAGACGAGTTCCGGTTCTGCGTGCAATATTCTGATGGCCATATCGAATGCTGAGGTCTCCGAGGAGACTACTCGTCACCTGCTTGAGTTCGATATTGGCATTGGAGGCCTGCATCTGGTATGTTGGTTTGGTCTGCCGTAGGGTACACAACACGCACATCTCCAGTTCGGATCGATGGTAATTTGAACGCAGATCGGTACATTTCTGATATCTTACGTCCAGTGGTTGTGCCCTTTCTTCGAGGCCTGCCAAATACCATCTTCCAACAAGATAATGCAAGATCATATATTGCACGTCATGTTCAGACCTTTCTCGATACACAGGGGATTCGGTTGTTACTCTTGCCCACAAGGTCTCTAGATCTGTCATCCGTTGAAAACATCTGGTCTTGGATTGCTGAGAGACTGGTTCGCCATTCTTGCACAGCAAATACCGTTGAAGAAGTTTGATATAGACTTGAAGCAGCACGGAATGAGTTGTCCATTTCTGTCATCCGAACCCAGTTTAACTCCATGACTAACCGGATAACAGCCATTTTAGATTTCGAGTGGGGGCAGTTGTTTCGCACTCCTGTAAACCTCCAAACTGCTTACAAATTTAATCATTTTGTCTTCATGCCGTATTGTGTACATACAATAAATATATTTTCGTATTTGCTTTACTTCATGGTGTTATAGTTTTAATGGCCAGCAGTTTATTTTAAAATGTGCTCCTCGACCATTTTTGGTATGTCAATAGTTGTGCAATCTGAAGTTATCTTATACACCTGCGTTATATCGAGTACGAGTGAGAGTTATATTAAAGTCGCACTATAAAGTAACTTGAGGGCTACTGGCAATGGATCTCGAAACTTTGAGCCTCTGTCAAGTGACAAGGACAAGCCTGAGCTTGCACCTACCTCTCTAAACTACCTCACCACGCCAACGGGAGGACTTTGAGTTCGATAGATTTAACGTTCACCAGGCTTTTGTACGCGTTGGGTCTTCAATGGCTCATGTTGCACCGACGTTTTCAAAAAATCAAGCAATCTAAGTTATTTTAAAAGACATCACTTCTCTATCCTTTTATAAGATAAGGAATTTAAAAAAAAACTGATTTCCAATTAATGATGTAACATGCAACCGGAGAATAACACTAAATCTCTCCGACATCTCGTCTCTAAAATAATTTAATAAAACATTCAGGAAATACATAAATTCAACCGATCATTCCCAGTTTGGTATAGAACAGCGTTTATTATTCTACAGATTAGATAGAAATAATTATCTGAAAAAAAAAAGACTGTTCGGGAAATTTCTTCTCTAGTATGCATAAAATACAAACAATATTCGAGAAAACCCAGATTTCATATCAAAAAGGCAAAGAAAATTGCATTCAGTTAGGTTTTGCATTTTTAATCAACGTTTACATAATATTCTGGAAAAAAAAATTTAAATCGGTAAAATACAGAACCATTGCTTTTTTGATAAGCGATCACATGTGAATATCACTCCTAGACACATTGTGACATCGTAATTCTACTTTTTATTGTTTGATAGGTTAATATTTTTTGTGATGAGGTCACGATTTACTGTTAGGAGAATACTAATTTTTTTTTCTTAGTGTTTGACTTTGGAGTGTGCTAAAAATATTGGATAGTTTTGACTTTTCAAGTGGGTTCGAGCGGGTGAGATCGTTTTGAATTTTTATTTTGTATTGAAAATTATAGTTCATTTAACTTTTATTCTATCTTCGTATTAGAGTTTTTATTTTAAGTATTTACACAAGATAGTGTATTTATACAAATTGAAGTGTTGGAGTAGGGAAGACAAAATGGGTGACTACCCTCACCCAGATAATAATATGGAGGTAGAAAATACTACCTTTTTTCATTCAATAAATATAGGTGTAATTTAACAGATATAGAATTATTGACCAAGTTTGCGGAAAAAGAAAATTTAAAATCGAGTCCAAATATTACAATTTTCTTAAAATCAGAAAATAAATTTCAGAATGGCAATCCACTTAAACTAAAATAAAGTATAATAAAGCGTTCACAATTAAAAAAAAAAAAGTATTTTGAGTATAAGCAAAACAAGAAACGGCGAGATTATAATTAAAACAAATAATTGAGAGACCGCCAAAGAAGCTTTAAAAATTAAAGAAATTAATGGTGTAAAAATAAGTGCAAGATTGTCCTTTACTGGCCTAACCAGAAGTAATATATTACAAGGAATAGACACAGAATATACAATAGACGACATAAAATTGGAATTAGAAAATTACAATTATGCAATTTTTGATATCCAACGCTTTACCAAAAACACAGATTCTGGATTTAAACCTATCAAAACAGTTAAAGTTACCCAAATTGGATGCAGTATTCCCGAAAGAGTTCCAATGAGGATTTGAAATGTTTAAAACTACTCTCTACTATGAAAAACCTAGGCAATGCACAAACTGTTGGAAATTTGGACACATTCAAAAATTTTGTAGAAGCTCAATAAAATACCGAATTTGCTCACTAAATCACTCTGAAAACGATTGCAAAGAAATAAAAATAAAAAAATGTAGCTCTTGTGGAGAGGGGCATGAAGCTAATGATGAAGATTGCAAAAAATATCAAGAAGAAATTGAAATCTTAAAAATTAAAGTACAGCAACAAATCTCAAGAAATGAAGCAATTGAGAAATTCCAAAGGGAAAAAAACCATCATACTCGGCCAAAACCTATAATAATCAGAGAAGATAAAAAATCTTGAAAAAAAGTTTGCGAAATTAGAGTTGAAATTTGAAGAAAACAATAACATTTTCGAAAAGAAATTAGAACAAATAGTACAACGCTTCACCACAGAACTAAATACCGTGGTAGCACAAATAAATCGAAGATTTTCTTCCCTAATGAATACCATGGAATCCACCCTAAGAAAAGTAGCATCCAATATAAAAAACAATTCAAAAAGATGATGATTATCTAATAAATAGAAAACAGAATGAAAAACAAAAAGACTCAAGAAAATATCAGAACAGAGAGGAAATACATTAGAAAGTACAGTAAAAAAAATAAAGGAACTTAAATAAATAATCAAAATTCCTTATATTTTCTCGCTAAAACCTCAATATATATTAATCTTTCTTTTTTCTAATATTTAAACCAATTTGTAGTATCGCACTTTTTTTTTTTCGTTTTAAATCATGAACATAATCCGATGGAATGCACGTGGAATTAAAAACAAGAGGTCAGATATTCTTTTTGAGCCAATTTTTCAAAAAGCAAGTATTTTAATAATTCAAGAAACTTGGTTACATCCAAATGATATTTCCACAATTCCCAATAAAAATATATTCAGAATTGATAGGGAAATCAAAAGAGGAGGAGGACTAATGATAGTTTTAAATAAAGGTATCAGCGCAATAAAAAAAAAATATTCTCAGAAATTAGTGAAGACTTAGAAATTTTAATAGCAGAGTTCAGATAGATTTAGTTCCTATCACAATTTTTAATATATACTTCCCACCGGGTAACTTTAAAGACATCAATTTATCTAAAATAGCATCATATATTGATAATCACAGTTTGATATTGGGAGATTTTTCAACGCATCTCATGAAATATGGGGATCAAAAAATTCCAGTGCTTCTGGAAAAAAGATTTTTGACTGGATCATTGAAAATGTGTGTGTGTGTGTGTGTGTGTGACTTAATATTATTAAACGATAAAAGTCCAACTTATCTCCATTCATCGGGAATTTCTACATCTATAGATCTTTCTTTAGCAACTATAGATTTAAATTATGATTTATCCTGGTCCCACAAATACCGATAATTTTGGAAGTGACCACTTCCCTATAATTATTAATTACAAAATAACAAATAGCTCAGCAACTACTAATTTTAAACAAAAAACAAATTGGAACAAATTTATCAATATTATTCAACAAAATTTAAATTTAAATGAAAACATAAATATAGATATTATAAAAGAAATTAAAAAAGCTCAAATTTTATCTCAAGAACCAGAAAAAAAAACATATCAGTTCAAGAGTTCCATGGTGGACAGCAGCATGCGGGCATTTAAGAGTAAAAAAAAGAAAGAAAAAGAAAACTCCTTAATAAAGCAAGGAAAAACTTTAAAGAAGAAGACTGGATAAAATATAAAGAAGTAAGCGCAAAACTTAAGCGAACAATCAAAGCCTGTAAAGAAAATTTTTGGCACAAGACCTGCGAAAAAATATCTTCTCCTAAAGTTCTTTTTAAAATAATCCGAATAATCAAAAATAGAACAAATCCTAACTATTCTTCATTTAATATTATTGAAAATAACGGAACCATATTAACAAACGAGCAATTCCAAGCAAACTGTTTTTTACAATATTACACAAAACAAAACAGCGATAATATTCCAAATATTTCTATTCCGGACAATAGCCATGATATTAATAAACCTTTTTCTTTAAAAGAATTAGAAATAGCAATATCTCATCAAAAGAACAGCAGTCCAGGGCATGATAAAATTTCTCTCCAATCAATAAACCATCTCCCCATCAAAGCAATAAATCTCCTTCTGAAATCATTTAATGACAGTTGGTCTTCAAGTCAAATTCCAAAAGATTGGACTCACGCAATTATCCTACCTTTCAAAAAACCTCACAAAAATCCCAAAGAAGTTTCGTCATACCGTCCTATTTCTCTTACTTCAGTAATTGCCAAATTATTAGAAAGAATGATTCTACATAGAATGCTAGATTTTAGTTTTCAAAACAAAATTTTTCATGTTAATCATCATGGTTTTTACCCTCACAGAAGCAGCATTAATACATTACTTCAATTACAACATGACATTATACTGGCTAGAGAACGCAAAAAATATTTTATTTTGGTAGCGTTGGATATTAAAGCAGCATATGACTCAGTGTGGCCAAATGGCCTTATTTCTAAATTAAACAAAGTTCGATACTCTGGTAGATTACTACGATGGATTCAAAAATTCTTGCATCAGAGAACAATTCAAATCAAATGGAGGAACATTTTTTCAAAAATCGTTACAAACAATTATGGTGTACCCCAGGGTTATATCTTTCCTTTCCTTTTTATGATTTATATGTCAGATATTTTTGAAATTCAACACGACAGCCATCTTCTGGTTTATGCTGATGACATATTTTTATATAATAGTGGTACAAATTGGAATAAAACAATAGGCGAAATGCTAGAATCTTTAAATAAAATTTCAGTCTGGTGTAAAAAATGGAAATTGGCCACCTCTCCAGAAAAAAGCAGTCTGATCAACTTTTCCAGAAAAAGAAGCGCAATACCTCCATTACTTAAAATATGTGACAAACCTATTCCCGAAGTGAAGAGTCTGAAAATCCTGGGTATCATCTTCGACCCCAATATCACCTGGAAAAATCATATTAATTACCTACGTCAAAAAGGATTCAAATATTTAAATGCCATTAAAGCCTTATCTTCTCCGAAAATAGGAACAAGATCTGATCATCTTTTAAATATTATTAATGCCACAATCCGCTCTATCTTTGACTATGGAAGTCAACTTTTTTCCTTTTCTAGCAATAGCAACAGACAGAAACTAGAACCGATTTACAATGCTGCCTTACGTTTAGCCCCAGGTCTCCCAAGAAATACCCCGTTGGATTTATTAAGAGCAGAGTCTATGAATGGAAGTATTAATACTCGCCATAATTTCCTTTGCCAAAAATTTATAACCAAGCAAATACCATTAAAAGACTGGTCACCGAACGCAAGGTTATTTTGGAATATAAATAGTATTTTTTATAAATATAGAGAAAAAGAGATCAGTATTTTTCAAAAGACGATCAACCTGCTCCAAGAACTATGTATCTTTAAAGTAGATATTCTTCAATGGATCCCTCCTCCTCCAATCTACGAAAATCGCAAAATAAACATCTGTACTCATGAACTAACATTTCAAAACAAGGATCTTCCAGATGACATAGTACAAAATATGTTTAATAGTAGTTAAAATATACCGGTTCTGGAACAGTGGAGCCGGTGGCGCCAGGAGGTTGAGGCGCATGCAAACAAAAGAGGGTGGAAGTCCCCCCCCGATCTGAACCGGGAAGATGGTTTGTGATTGATAAGGGTTTCGGGGATCTGTACTGATAAGAAATGCACACTTTTAGCGATAACGAGTTGAATTCTGATATAGTTTTAATTAAATGATTATGATTTTTTTAATTACGTCATTGGAAGCAAATTTTAATTGGGATAAAGAGACAAATTTTTCTGTACATATGATTATTTTTATATAATTCCGTATAAATCTATTTCTGAAAATCATGATATACGTGTTGAATGATTATTTGTTATATTTCAAATTTGATGCTTTGTGCTTGTGATTTCTGAAACAGAGGATTGAAAATTAGGCAAACGAAAGGGAGTGGAAATTCCCCGGGTCTGAACCGGGAGGATGGTACCCCCTCCGCTCTGATAAGGGTTTCGGGGCTCTGTAAATGGGTGCTAGAAATGCATGTTTTTAGAGATAACAATTTATATTCTTATATAGTTTTAACTAAATGGGTAGAATTCTGATTTTTTTTAAGTACGTCATTGGAAGCAAATTTTAATTAGGATAAAGGGTCAAACTTTTCTGTACATATAAATATTTGTATATAATTCTGATAAAGTCTATTTCTGAAAATTATGATATACGTGTTGAATTATTGTTTATTACATTTCAAATTTGATACTTTGTGCATAACTAAAATATATTTTTCATTGATTTTGCATGTATTTTTTTTTATAATTCTGAGATAACTTAAAAAAATACTATGCTTATATAAAGTAAAAGTTCTGCATATGTTTTTTCGTTTGCAAAGTAGTTTCCTTACATGAAACATCCCTTTCCTATGATAATATATGCGGACCTTGTAATTCTGGTAAAACTTTCTTTGTTAGACGAATCTTAGAAATAAAATTAATTAATTCTTTTCCTCCCAAAATTATTTGGCGTTATGGAATTTATCCAAAATTGTTTGATAAGATGTCTGACATAGAATTTCATGAAGGCATGTCTTTCGATGTAGAAGATATTACTAATGCTTTCGTAATAATAGATGACTTAATGAATGAAGTAGGAGATGACAAAAGAACTTTCAAACTTGTTCACGAAAGGAAGCCATCATAGAGATATTTCCGTAATATTTATTTTACAAAATATTTTTTGCAATGAAAAACAAATTATAGGAATATTTTTTAAATACTTCCTACCTAAGTTGTTTTAAAAATGTTAGAGACAAGCAATAGATCTCTTGTCTAGCAAGACAAATGTATCCATCTCAATCGAAATTTATGATTGGAAAACTATACGAAATACAAATGCTGCAAATTTGACTATCCACTTTGTGAGAGATAGAAAAATAAAACCTTTCGTTCGAATCATTTAATGAATTTTTTCAAAAGAAAAAAATTTTCATAGAGTTTTGTTACGAATAAATATCTCAGAACAAAAACATTGTATGCAAAACCTTTGTCATGGATAGAATATTAAGTGTGGTTTGTGTTCTTCAACATTTGTTTTTAATTTTTAGTCTGTTTTCCCTTCTTGTTCTTTACACTTAAATATATTAATATGAGTAAAGTAATTAAAAAGTTGAAAAAATATTGAAAAAATTGATGAAAAATATTGAAATATTTAGAATATTGTTGGTGGACTTGAGTATTTAAGTTAAGAGCAATAGTGATAAAATTTCTTTTTTTTCATATTAATCTTAAAATAATAATAACTTTATAAATTTAAATATATGGTAAACTTATAAAAAATTCAAAGCAAAATCTTATTCATCTTATAATAATAATAATACAAACACAAAATATGAGAACAAAAAATTGTATTTATTCACCTTCTAAAATTTATTCTTACATTATATCATTTCTTAAAATATTGATACAATCTGAAATCTTTCTGTTTGCTACGAACAAATTCATATAAAATATAATTCATTGAAAAGCCTTTACTGATTTTCAACAAGAAAAATATAAAATAATGACCACATAGAAATAAGGAATATCCCTTGGTTAATCCATTTCTCAATAAATAAAGTCCTTCAGATCTCAACAATTTTCCTTTTATAAAACAATGTGCTAACAGAAAACTTAATTTAATCTTATATTTTTTAAAATGTATTATATGAGAAGCATTGAAATAAGAGTAACATCATTCAATATGAATAATAAATACATTCGACAGGTATATGCATAAAATGAAGAGGAAACATTTACATTCTTAAACATGAAAGAATAAGATATATACAGAAATCAATATTTATAAAAGAAACTATTTAATTAAATTCTCATTTATATAAAATATTAGTTTTCATTTATATGGCAGTTACCGAAAGCTAAAGTTGTAATACCATCTTCAAGAATATATCTTATCGAAGGGGCAAAGTGATTTTTTTTTTTTACTTTTTACAGAATGTATTTGATGTATAGAACTGTTAATGGGTTTAAACTCTTCACGACTTCTATACTTATTTATGAGGCAATTTTTATAGTCTTCATGAGAAATTTTACTTTTAAAATAGATATATGTATCTCTTTTGCTGTATTTTTCTAAAATTAATGTTTTTATGCTGTACATTTTTGCATTGAGACCTACGAACTCAGTTGCTACCATACCATTTAACTCATCTGTCATTTTTTTCTGAGAACATTATTAGTTAAAGGATTATAAAGAAAATGATTTGGAAGCAAATATATGGGTCATTTCAATAAAAAGAAGTGAGTTTTCTTTGAATAGATACAAGGTCGTTATTAATTATTTTATAAGCATGAAATGCTGGAGATGCTATGAATTTCTTAGCTCTTTTCTCTCTATTCACTAGATAAATCTTAACTTTTTGCGTAAATTTTTCATTGTTTTACCAAACACGGCATTGTTTAAAAGTTTAAAGAGATCTTTTTCAAAATTGTTGTTTGCTCGTTTTCTCGATGTTCAGTATTAAAATCTATATAATTTTTTAACCGAGGACTTTGTTTGAATTTTACAAATTGATGTATTTTTTTTTAATTTTTAAACCTAATTGTACATATAACTTCAAATTTCTATAATGAACATATTTAGTTTTATTTCTGAAGTTAGGAGCCAATTTTTCCACAGACTTCGATTCTAAAATACTGAATTCTTTAGCAATATTTTTAGTATAGGAGGAACATTCAGAGACACTTCAACTTTTTCTGGAGCTAATGGATAGCAGTTATGCAAATCGTGCAATTAATCTGGATATTCTAACTTAAAATATACAACTTATATCCGAATCGTCTGGTACATCCATGAAGTTAACGTATTCATCAGTCCAGGAAAAGTCGTGTGTAGACAAATTTTGCGACATTGCTCAACCATATAGATTGTTTGCATCTAAATATATAATGTAACTACTAGGTAGGCTTGAATCATAGGTTGATAAATACACATTGTTAGCCTTAGCGTAGCGATGACCAATCATCGCAACACCTCCGCGAATTCCTTTTTCGATGAATAAAGGCATGTCTATATCCGTTAAAAGCTCCAATCGTACTTTTGTCATTTTATGCTTGCCATACCAAACCAGGAACCGTATATGTATTACATGGATCAATTTTGTAGTAATTCTGGCACAGAGTTCTAAAGTTTTCAAATATGTCTGAAAATAATACGTCTACGGTTACACACAAATCACGATAATCTCCCAATGTGCGCATTTGAAACATGTTCCATCTATGGTGAGCATATTCGTAGTCTTCTCTGGATACATTTTTATTTGTTAGACTGTTGAAAAAAGCTGATTGAGGAGGGAGCTGCGTTTCATAAAATTTAGAAAAGGAATCAAAATATTCATATGGATAGCAACCCTTTCTAGTTATAAATTGTGCATTACTTGCAAAATACCTATCCCAAAGATGAAATTTACAAGTCTTTAAAGTTGGGCAAGTTTCTCTAGAGAAGTATTTAAAAACTGAAAAGAGTCAATGAAATGTAATGACCTCAGAGTAAAAAAAAAAAAAAGCGTTATTCCGTACTTCCTCGTGCTTCATTTGGATCATTTGACATAATTAAATTGAATTTTGATTTTAAAAATCAACTAAAAGTTTTGATTTCTTTTTCAATGCATTCCCGACATAGTGAAATTTTTTTTTTTTTTACTCTGAGGTCATTACGTTTCATTGACTCTTTCAGTTTTTAAATACTTCTCTAGAGAAACTTGCCCAACTTTTAAAGACTTGTAAATTTCATCTTTGGGATAGGTATTTTGCAAGTAATGCACAATTTATAACTAGAAAGGGTTGCTATCCATATGAATATTTTGATTCCTTTTCTAAATTTTTATGAAACGCAGCTCCCTCCTCAATCAGCTTTTTTTTTTCAACAGTCTAACAAATAAAAATGTATCCAGAGAAGACTACGAATATGCTCACCATAGATGGAACATGTTTCAAATGCGCACATTGGGAGATTATCGTGATTTGTGTGTAACCGTAGACGTATTATTTTCAGACATATTTGAAAACTTTTTAGAACTCTGTGCCAGAATTACTACAAAATTGATCCATGTAATACATATACGGTTCCTGGTTTGGTATGGCAAGCATAAAATGACAAAAGTACGATTGGAGCTTTTAACGGATATAGACATGCCTTTATTCATCGAAAAAGGAATTCGCGGAGGTGTTGCGATGATTGGTCATCGCTACGCTAAGGCTAACAATGTGTATTTATCAACCTATGATTCAAGCCTACCTAGTAGTTACATTATATATTTAGATGCAAACAATCTATATGGTTGAGCAATGTCGCAAAATTTGTCTACACACGACTTTTCCTGGACTGATGAATACGTTAACTTCATGGATGTACCAGACGATTCGGATATAAGTTGTATATTTTAAGTTAGAATATCCAGATTAATTGCACGATTTGCATAACTTCTATCCATTAGCTCCAGAAAAAGTTAAAGTGTCTCTGAATGTTCCTCCTATACTAAAAATATTGCTAAAGAATTCAGTATTTTAGAATCGAAGTCTGTGGAAAATTGGCTCCTAACTTCAGAAATAAAACTAAATATGTTCATTATAGAAATTTGAAGTTATATGTACACAATTAGGTTTAAAAATTAAAAAAAAATACATCAATTTGTAAAATTCAAACAAAGTCCTCGGTTAAAAAATTATATAGATTTTAATACTGAACATCGAAAACGAGCAAACAACAATTTTGAAAAAGATCTCTTTAAACTTTTAAACAATGCCGTGTTTGGTAAAACAATGAAAAATTTGCGCAAAAAGTTAAGATTTATCTAGTGAATAGAGAGAAAAGAGCTAAGAAATTCATAGCATCTCCAGCATTTCATGCTTATAAAATAATTAATAACGACCTTGTATCAATTCAAAGAAAACTCACTTCTTTTTTATTGAAATGACCCATATATTTGCTTCCAAATCATTTTCTTTATAATCCTTTAACTAATAATGTTCTTGGAAAAATGACAGATGAGTTAAATGGTATGGTAGAAACTGAGTTCGTAGGTCTCGATGCAAAAATGTACAGCATAAAAACATTAACTTTAGAAAAAATACAGCAAAAGAGATACATATATCTATTTTAAAAGTAAAATTTCTCATGAAGACTATAAAAATTGCCTCATAAATAAGTATAGAAGTCGTGAAGAGTTTAAACCCATTAACAGTTCTATACATCAAATACATTCTGTAAAAAGTAAAAAAAAATTCACTTTGCCCCTTCGATAAGATATATTCTTGAAGATGGTATTACAACTTTAGCCTTCGGTAACTGCCATATAAATGAAAACTAATATTTTATATAAATGAGAATTTAATTAAATAGTTTCTTTTATAAATATTGATTTCTGTATATATCTTATTCTCTCATGTTTAAGAATGTAAATGTTTCCTCTTCATTTTATGCATATACCTGTCGAATGTATTTATTATTCATATTGAATGATGTTACTCTTATTTCAATGCTTCTCATATAATACATTTTAAAAAATATAAGATTAAATTAAGTTTTCTGTTAGCACATTGTTTTATAAAAGGAAAATTGTTGAGATCTGAAGGACTTTATTTATTGAGAAATGGATTAACCAAGGGATATTCCTTATTTCTATGTGGTCATTATTTTATATTTTTCTTGTTGAAAATCAGTAAAGGCTTTTCAATGAATTATATTTTATATGAATTTGTTCGTAGCAAACAGAAAGATTTCAGATTGTATCAATATTTTAAGAAATGATATAATGTAAGAATAAATTTTAGAAGGTGAATAAATACAATATTTTTTGTTCTCATATTTTGTGTTTGTATTATTATTATTATAAGATTTTGCTTTGAATTTTTTTTTTTTAATATAAGTTTACCATATATTTAAATTTATAAAGTTATTATTATTTTAAGATTAATATGAAAAAAAGAAATTTTATCACTATTGCTCTTAACTTAAATACTCAAGTCCACCAACAATATTCTAAATATTTCAATATTTTTCATCTTTTTTCAATACTTTTCAACTTTTTTAATTACTTTACTCATATTAATATATTTAAGTGTAAAGAACAAGAAGGGAAACAGACTAAAAATTAAAAACAAATGTCGAAGAACACACAAACCATACTTAATATTCTATCCATGACAAAGGTTTTGCATACAATGTTTTTGTTCTGAGATATTTATTCGTAACAAAACTCTATGAAAATTTTTTTCTTTTGAAAAATTCATTAAATGATTCGAACGAAAGGTTTTATTTTTCTATCTCTCACAAAGTGGATAGTCAAATTTGCAGCATTTGTATTTCGTATAGTTTTCCAATCATAAATTTCGATTGAGATGGATACATTTGTCTTGCTAGACAAGAGATCTATTGCTTGTCTCTAACATTTTTAAAACAACTTAGGTAGGAAGTATTTAAAAAAATATTCCTATAATTTGTTTTTCATTGCAAAAAAATATTTTGTAAAATAAATATTACGGAAATATCTCTATGATGGCTTCCTTTCGTGAACAAGTTTGAAAGTTCTTTTGTCATCTCCTACTTCATTCATTAAGTCATCTATTATTACGAAAGCATTACTAATATCTTCTACATCGAAAGACATGCCTTCATGAAATTCTATGTCAGACATCTTATCAAACAATTTTGGATAAATTCCATAACGCCAAATAATTTTGGGAGGAAAAGAATTAATTAATTTTATTTCTAAGATTCGTCTAACAAAGAAAGTTTTACCAGAATTACAAGGTCCGCATATATTGTCATAGGAAAGGGATGTTTCATGTAAGGAAACTACTTTGCAAACGAAAAAACATATGCAGAACTTTTACTTTATATAAGCATAGTATTTTTTTAAGTTATCTCAGAATTATAAAAAAAATACATGCAAAATCAATGAAAAATATATTTTAGTTATGCACAAAGTATCAAATTTGAAATGTAATAAACAATAATTCAACACGTATATCATAATTTTCAGAAATAGACTTTATCAGAATTATAGACAAATATTTATATGTACAGAAAAGTTTGACCCTTTATCCTAATTAAAATTTGCTTACAATGACGTACTTAAAAAAAAATCAGAATTCTACCCATTTAGTTAAAACTATATAAGAATATAAATTGTTATCTCTAAAAACATGCATTTCTAGCACCCATTTACAGAGCCCCGAAACCCTTATCAGAGCGGAGGGGGTACCATCCTCCCGGTTCAGACCCGGGGGAATTTCCACTCCCCTTCGTTTGCCTAATTTTCAATCCTCTGTTTCAGAAATCACAAGCACAAAGCATCAAATTTGAAATATAACAAATAATCATTCAACACGTATATCATGATTTTCAGAAATAGATTTATACGGAATTATATAAAAATAATCATATGTACAGAAAAATTTGTCTCTTTATCCCAATTAAAATTTGCTTCCAATGACGTAATTAAAAAAAATAGCAGTCGTGGGACTGCCGATAGAAGTGAAAACGGAACTATTAAGTTGAGAGTAATTAAAACTATATGCAAAAATTATATGAAATTTTTTATGTTTTATTTATTAGTTACATATGATGGGTTAAACAAATCATGAACAAAATATAAATACAAAGTGGTTGAAAAAATAATATACAATTATCTTAATTATACATAGTATTTATATTTACACGAATTTCAATGAATTCAAGTTTGAACAGTATTTTCATTATTTACATCATTGCCATCATTAATTTCGACAATACTTAGATTATCTGTTCGTTCAATCATTTCATTGTATTCTAAAAAAGATACAATAGGTTTATGGTAACTGAAATAAGAAATAAAAATGTTTTATTGAAATTTATCTAAATATCGTATAAAAACAGCATCGATAGTCGTTTTATACTTTGTTGTACTGACTTTTCGATCATTAGACATAGTCAAACCTAATGTTTCATTCAAAAATTCAATTAATGATAAATTTTTGTCATCTGCGAAGTTAATATTAAAGTCTCCGCTTAATATCATAGGTATGTCGTCAAATTTTTCGCCAAATCTTTTTTCGAGTAATTCAGAACCTTCTTTTGTGTAAATCATTAAATATTCGAATAAAAATTGTTCTATCTGTTGACATCTTCAAGTTTTTTTCTCGTGGGATTAAGGATCTAAACAAGTATAAAAATAGAAATTTAGAGATTTTAATTATGTTACAATATTTTTTCTAATAGTGAAATTAAATTATATAAGTTCATAAATAATTATTTGGCAAAAAAATAACAAAGCACGTATTTTATATCTAACAAATTACACAAACAAACAATAACTTCGTAAAATTGAATTTTACAATAAATGAACATATTTCATAAAATCTAAAATTATTATAACATTTTTTTAATTTTCCAATTTTAAAATCCACGAAAAAATATTATCAAATAACTAGAAATCTATTTTACCACGCTAGTAAGATAAATCTTATACCGTAATAATACTCATTTCATGATGAAGAGGTTAAATATTAAAAACATAATTAAAATGAATAATGCAAATTTTTAAATACAAAATATTCGTACAAATATTAAAAATGTTTAAAAATATATTCGTTGTTTTCATTATTCATTTATCTGTATAAAAATATTAATATGTTTCATACTCACTTTTATACTGAAGTCAATGAATTTAAATTCAATAAATAAACAGTCATCCTTCAATTAATTAATTACAATAATAGTCAAATTAAAAATTCACTTAAATAAACAAAATCCAGTACACACAAGTTGAACTTCCCACGTGGTCAATTTAACTTTACTTATGTATATAACTACACTCTAATACTTAATGTACAACGCGTCACATTTACAATTACAGATGTACTGCTACTATAACGTATTGGTGACGTGACTCACAAAATTATACTTATCCAAAAAGCGTCCAACGCGCACATAATACAGTCAGAAATAGTCGATGTATTAGTGTATACGTGTACACAGGCTACTGCGCGTGCGCTAGTCTGGCTCTCCATAGCTATAGATATACTATTATCATGAGCATGTCGGTGACGCGAACCGAGGATTTTACCCTCTACCAAAACGCTCAACGCGCGTAAAGAAGTTTTCACTTCAAAAATCATAATCATTTAATTAAAACTATATCAGAATTCAACTCGTTATCGCTAAAAGTGTGCATTTCTTATCAGTACAGATCCCCGAAACCCTTATCAATCACAAACCATCTTCCCGGTTCAGATCCGGGGGGGGACTTCCACCCTCTTTTGTTTGCATGCGCCTCAACCTCCTGGCGCCACCGGCTCCACTGTTCCAGAACCGGTATATTTTAACTACTTTTAATGATTACATTCAGCCAAAATTTAATAACAATATTATAATAGCAACCGATGGTTCAAAAAATACTAATCAAACATCAATAGGAATTTCGATCCCTAAGAAAAAAATTCGACAAAATTTCATACTGAAAGAAATGATTTCAATATTCACAGCTGAAGCTATAGCCATATGGAATGCGTTAAAAAAATTGGGTTTCTGAAACAGAAAACTATATCATCTTGACGGACAGCGTATCAGTCCTAAAAAGCATCCAAAATATTAATAGGAAATCCAATACGATAATATTAAATTTAAGTTCAACTTTACATCAGTGCCTCCAAATAGCTCAATCAATTACATTCATTTGGGTACCACCTCACAAGGGAATAGGGATTAATGAAGAAGTTGATAAATTAGCTAAAGCCTCTCTAGAGCCGTGGAATATTATTTCTTGGATAACTTGGGAAGATCTACATACACATTTCAAAAAACAACACAAAAATCAAAGTGAAGAAATATGGAAAAAGAGCAAAAGACATAAAAACTATCTTTATATTTCTCATCTTGAAAAATGGAACAGACAGGCAGCAAAAAATAGAAATACAGAAGTTTTAATCAATAAGTTACGAGCTAAAAAATTACCATTAAATGATTTATATTTCCTTTTTAAACAAACAGATTCTCCTTTGTGTACAGATTGTAAAGTACCAGAAACTAGTGAACATTTTATATTAAACTGTATCAAATACAAATCGCAGCGTGAAATTTTGAAAATTTTTATCTCCAACCCCGGAGAAGGGTCTTATTCCTCAATAGCGAAATGCAAAACAATAGAGCATGTTCAAAAAGTTGAAAAATTTCTGACATCATCCGATAGATTCTAAAATTCCAGTTACTCTATACTCTACTTTCATCAATCTCAGGTGAAGCACAACGCGATAATTCAAATTACTGATGGACAGTGCAATCACGAACTGTGCGTTACAACTTGGATTAAAATCTAATCAAAATTTTATCGGAGCATAAGGCGTTAGCCAAGTTCTCCACTATTACAGTGATTTCACTGTATTGAACTGAACTGAACTGAGGAGTAATAAAAAAAATTGCTCTTTTTTTTTTGTAAGGGATTTCCGTTGTACAAAATAATATCAGTATTAGGGATAAGAAAAGAAGATAACGTTAAAATATTCCGAGTGAGAAGAGGTGTCGGATTACGAATACGGGAAAGGCATATACCAAAACGGATTCTGACAACTCATTCGAAGCAATAAAACTATTATTATGTAATTTTGAGTAATGAGGATCTCGGATAACAAGTTAAATTAAATCTATCGAGTAAGGGGTTCATAGGAAATAAAACGCCAATAATTTTTTTAAAAAGGAAAAACAATCCTCGCTGAAGAATTGGTTGATAAAAATAATAGTAATAATAAGTTTTTGTCACGTATTTTAAGTCTTGAAGAAAAAAGACATTTTTTTTTTTATTTTCGCGACAAACGCAAATCGTGTAGAAAATTCATACCGTTGTTAAAGTTTATATATTGCTGAATCTGTGTATTTATACTATAACTCGCAGTTCACATGTAAACCGTTATTCTATAATCATGGATCTTAAATACTGCATGTAGTCTCTTTCTCAGGGTCAGTGTGAATGAGAGAATATTAACGTCGCCTCATTCAGCTACACGAGGGATTTTAGCGACGGTCCTCGTAATTTTGAATCATGCTCAAGTGACGAGGACGACACCTGAGCTAGCACCTCCCTCTCCTAACTTCCAACCACACCAATGGAAGTGCGCTTGATCATCGATATATTTAACTTGCATCAACCTCCTCTGCACGGCGGGTCTTCAGCAATAGGAGGCTCAAACTCACGACATGCCGGCCCCGAGACCATTACGGTGACCACTAAGCTACCATGGTCCCTCTTTCAGGGTCAGATTATACTTTCAGTTCCAAAACCCAGAAGAGACAAAGCTAAAATTCCCTCTTATCGACCTATAGACAATGGGTCTTTTCCAAAACATTTTAAATAGTTTTAGTCATCATAATTGTTTTTTTTTCCTTCTGTTTATTGAACTAGTCCCCCACCCCCTCTTCAGCGTTTTGGAAATGTGCTTTTTAAGGAGAAAAATAAAACCTACTTAACACCTAAGGTTATAGCAGAGTGGTGGCGAGCCTATGACCACAGTGTGGGTGAGAAAGTGACCCACGCAAAATCAAAGATGACTTCCCATCTAGCTGCATAGATCAGCCCCTCCGACCACAGCCACAAACAAAGCGATTCCCTCCCCTTTTACACCAGAGAAGAAAAAATTCTCTACCACACGTACACCACCAGGAAAAGTAACAAATGTCAAGAATGACTCTTTCAAAAAATGAATTTTTGTAATGTAATAAAAAAAATATTTAGAGTGACAATGTATTGTATTCTCAGAAACCTTCCCCCTAAGAATGTGGCAGGGGTCGCCTAGTGGTCAAGGAAATGGACTCGTGGCTGTCGTGTAGTGAGTTCGAGCCTTGCACCGCTAAAGACCCGCCGTGCAGAGGGCGCTGATGCACGTTAAATATGTCGAGGCTCAAACAACCTCCCATTGGTGTGGTGTGGAAGTTAGGAGAGAGGATGCTAACTCAGGTGTCGTCCTCGTCACTTAACCATGGTTCAATACGAGGTCTGTCGCCAAAAGCCCTAGAATAGCTGAATAGGGCGACGTTAATAATTCTCACTCACTCCTCCATAGAATAAATATCTGATACCTAATTTATGTAAAATATCTTCAAATATGCTTTGTCTAATTGGTTTTGAATCAGATCGCTGCACCTATGTATGATTTGTGACATGCGTCTTAAACTAATTGCATGATAGAAAAGGAATGTACTGTAAAATGTATATAATTCGCAGTGTTTAACCCTTTACTTACCGCATTATGATTTACTGCAGTTTTTTTCATCAAATTTTTTTTTGAATCACTACATTGAAAAAAAATTAAGGGATATACATAAACAAAATACTCAACTTTGGGAACTTTAATCCGTTAGAGCTAATTAATTAATTAAATATATTCAACTGTAAAATTAATTATATACAATGTTCATTTAAATTAAATAGTCAAATCGTTTACAAAAATCTTCATTAACATACAAAAAAAGACACCTTTTGTTTGACATTTACTATTTCTTCGGGGCAAAAATGATAATTTTCCCAATCCACTGAAAACGCAATTTCTGCTTTGAAACTATTCACGTTCACCGGTAAAATACTCACCATAGATCCCGTGCTGCCATATTTCTTAGAAGAGTGGATTTCAAAGAATATTCCTGCTAAGTATCGTCAGAATATTCACCGTTTAACCGTTTATGTACCGCATTACGATTTACTGCAATTTTTCTCAAAAAACATTTTTTTAATCACTACATTGAAAAAAAAAATTAAGGGATATACTTAAACAAAATACTCAACTTTGAGAAAACTAATCCGTTAGAGCTAATTAATTAATTGCATATTCAACTGTAAAATTAATTATGTACATTGTTTACTTAAAATAAATAGTCAAATCATTTACTAAGGTCTTCGTTAACATATAAAAAAAGTAAGAAACTTATCTTTTGACATAAACTATTTTTTCGGAGTGAAAGAGTATTGACGTCGCATTGTTCAGCTACACGAGGTGGCCGCGGTAGCCGAGTGGTATAGGTATCGGATCGTGCCTGGCTTTTTCACGAGTTCGAGCCTAGTACCACTAAAGCCCCCCCGTGTAGGGCAGCAATGCATGCTAAATCTGTCGAGAGCTGAAACGTCCTCCCATTGGTGTGGTAGTTAGGAGAGGGGTTGCCAGCTCAGGTGTCGTCCTCGTCGACCATGGTTCAAAATTACGTGGTCCGTCGCCAAAAGCCTATTCACTCACTCACTCCATCTCTTATCCATAACGCATTGGATCCTTGTTTAAGTTGCTTCTTGAGTCAGATTGACAGACAATTTATTGGTAACAAAAGACAGAAGTCGTTTAATGCGTTGCTCTATTATAGTTCTATTCTTAATGCAACAACTTTTTCGCTGCCCGAAATTCCGTAATGGGCAGAAAACCATTGGAAAGAAATTTTATGTGCAAGTTTGACTTATGATTTACTTTGATTATAAATACAGTTAAATGTTTTATCTCTGTTAATATATTAAATAATAAAACTAATATATTTAAAAATTTAAATATTTTAGTAAAATATTCCTTTTTTGCTAATCTATTGGCGGCTATTTTGTGTGTTATTAACCCCTCCCCAAATTCCTCTTCTTCCATTCTGCCCCATAAAAGCTGAAAGGTCGGACGCTCTTGCTGTACACCGGGATGTCTTACGGCACGTGCCTAGGGCCTCTCGGTGGAGGCTCTCAACTTTGTCTTAATGAGATCCAAATAATGTTAAGAGTCAAATATTATTCCCGTACACATCACCCGAAAACAATCAAATTGTACGTCAACTGGCTAAAGTGGCAAGACTGTATTATTATGGGATGACCGTTGTCCATGTCTACAGGTCTAAGCTTAATATCATAAACAATCATTTAACTCGTTTAGTCGCAATGCGGCTATTGGTCGAGCCGGTTTGTGCCTATGTTTTTGAGATTGTGAGTCGGGCACATTTATTTGTTTCAAATTACCGTTTGAACGAGTATTTAACAATGCATGCTATATACTATCTACTTTTAAAGATATCAAGTAGGGCCTACTTCTGTATAGGGGCCCAGGCTCTCAGAAAATATTAAGATTTCTCCGGGACCAGGGCTTCAAAGAGTCTTAAGACGTCCCTGGTTGTACAGAGATCCCCAAGCCGAACATGTTATACATTATTTTTTGACGTAATAAATGCATTTCCATAGTGATAAATTCACAGGAGTCATTTAGATCGCAGCTTTTCTTTTCCATGGTGTGAACTCCCTTTTTACTTTTCTTTCTGACACGCCGAAGATATATCTTGTAAATAAATGAATTAGGGGCGGGGTGATTCAGAATAAAATCATACCACTGCTTATTCTATATGTATCTCTCTCAATTCATTTTCTTTTTAAAGCAATTGCTACATAGACATTGGGAAGAAATATTTTGTCTTCTTGAAATATCCAGTAACTACCATTTAGTCCATACGTATGGACGGAATACTAATAGCATAACTTGATATGGTACTTTCGTACACTGGCCTCTAAAAGTTAAGGTACACTGCAATTTTCGAAGCTCTCGATTAAAAAAATGGCAGCAACAATAAATTGAATTGTTTATATGATTACTAATGTTGATATGGTACTTTCGTACACTGGCCTCCAAAAGTTAAGGTCAACGCAATTTTCGAAGCTCTCCATTAAAAAAATGGCAGCAACAATAAATTGAATTGTTTATATGAATACTAATTATGTACTTTGAGAAACTTGTTTGAAAAAAAAAACGGTAGTCTTAATTTTTATTTTAAAGAAACGGATATTAAAGGACAAATTGGAGAAAATGTGCACAATGTAGCTAAGAGTATATGATTGTTGATCTTGAAAAGTTGTTGGTAATTTCGTTGACAATATCCAGCAAAGTTTAAAAATGTCGTGGAGAAATTTTTTTCTGGATTTATTTCGTTGAGAGGCATTGGAATGAACAGAAAAGGGCTTGTCACAAGTTGATGCTGCAAGAGTGACTTGCACCCAATGTGATTCAACAACTGGAGGATCAATTGGAATTTGAAGACGATGTATCTAGAAGACAAGTGTGTCCCATGTCAATCATAAGTTACAACACCTGTAAAAGACTGTTTTCTAGCTCTTTCAGAGTGAATGAGAAGATGCCTTAGCTCGTTGCAGATCATTTTGTTGTACCAGGAACAAGAATCTTCTTTAGAATGTTGAAAAAACATTTTCTCAATGCAAGTCTATGCATAACGACCAGTTATGTGTTCTCCACGCCATCGACAGATATGTGTTCCTTTATATTGGGCAGAAGAATACATTTTCTGGGCCAGACAGCAGTGGACTTCTGTACTCTTCACAGAGTCCAGGTTTACAATAAAGAGCGATTCAGTGAATCTGAAGGGGAATCAACGAACCAGATACAACAATCCAACAATGTTTAAAGGCAAAATTGCAGATGTGCTGGAATCATGGTTTGGGGCAGAGATTTCTCTCGGAGGTCATATTGACCTGCATGCGATCCATGGAGAAATTCTGATTGGATATCGGGGGGAATTCTTGATCGATATATTCCCCCATACATCACTGTCATTGGTATTGAATTCATTTTGATGGATCATAATGCGCGAAATCACCAAGCTGTGCTTGTTGAAGATCATAATTTGGAAGTAATGGAATGGTCAGCGCAGTCTACAGACCTAAATCCGATGCAACGTATTTGGGGGCTCCTTGTAGACACTTTGGTGTTTTAAGTCCGACTCCAAGGTCCTTACATGAACTGGAACAAGGTTTCCTCCATATTTGATTTTCGCTTCCCATTCCGGTATCCGATTACTTAATTGGTAGCATTGAAATGTCAATGACACCAATGCATTGGAGTTAGGAGTGGACATATTTCTTATTAAAAATCAATTTTTGTGAAGTTTCTAAGACATTTTCATCATAAAATGTGGTATTTTGCTTCCTCCAATAATTGATATTTTTCTAAACAGAGCTTTTTTTATTGTTAAGTATGTTTGTGTTAAACTTATGCAAATCTATGTGTCACATTCAGTAAGAAACTGTTTAGTGCACATTCCCTCCAAATTTCTTGTTTCTATGTTCATTCATTTTCAGACACAATAAACAAGTTGTGCCTTAACTTTTGGAGGGCAGAGTTTTATACCGTCGACTAATTTCGTAAACTCAAAAGTTACCAAAATGCTGCGATTGTAAGCGAAACCGTTCCTGCGCATGTTCGAAAACAGAAATAATAATGTCAGTGTTTGCAATATTTTTTGAGTAGGCGACGTTTCGTTCGGTGAAATTGGTTGACCGGTACAATGTGTAAGGGCCTTAGATATTGTGCAGTCCATACGTTCCAAAATTCGCTGCTTATTGCTCCTTTCTTCACGAGTAAAGTATCCCCAAATCATTACTGATCCAGTTGTCGATTGAAGTCTTTTTTTAGTTCTTTTCTCAAGTCATTTCAATAGTGTTTACAGCAATTCGGAACCGTCAATGTAAATTTCTGACTATCCATATGTGAAGTTTATGCCCGAATCCTTTCGAAATTTCACAAATCAAACGACCTTTTTTAAAATGATAGTCAAAAAATTTGTTGATCGTCCCCGTCCTGTTAAAATCTTTTTCCTTCCAAGTCGTTTTATTTGAATATTTTCTATCTATGACATTGTGAATGGCAGCTTTAGCAAAATTCCTAAATTTAGCTATTCTCTTTAAGATTTACTCGCAGTCAAAAAATAAAATTGTCCTTACTTTGCACTTATATAACTCCTTACTGTGTGAACAGTATTTTCAAATAAATCTTAAACACTATAAAAATCCGTATTTTAGCTTCTCAGTTAATGATTTCACAAAATGAGAACACATTGCTTTTTTGTTGTGGTGCATAATATGGTAATCTTCCAAGATGATTTTGTAATTGCTAAATAGATACCTTATTCAATTTTTAGAAAAATAAGTAGATTTTGCTAAAAAATAAGTTAATTTTCAAAGTTGCAGTTAGCATAGAAAGAACAATTAATTACCGTAAAATCCGGCGTATAACGCTCACTTTGAACACAAAAAATAAAATCGAAATTTACGGGTGCGCGTTATACGCCGAGTATGAAAATTGCAACTTCGAAAACAGAAAAAAGAGATGAGCATAAAAAAAATTAGACTTCGACGTAGATCGGAATACTGTTTATTTAAAAGAAATTACATACGTAATGAGCTTAAAAGGTTGTAGTTTTAGAAGTAAGCTACTTTTTCAAAATCCTGGGATAAGACCTCGAATAAAATGACTTCCAAAATACAATAGCATTGCATAAATGGATTTCAGGTTCCTTAATAAAAACAGGGGCGTGCGTTATACGGCGAATATACTCAAAAATTTTAAAAATCAGCTTGAAGTATAGGTGCGCGTTATACGCCGGATTGATTTTACGGTAGTATAGATCAACTTTAAAGAAACATGCTAAAAAAGATGCATGTCTTCATAAATGCACTAATTCGTTAGTGTGATATTATTTCTGTAAATAAATATAAGAATGCCTTTTTCTTTTGATAACATCGATCACAAACAGAAAATTTACAATTTTATTTCAACGTATAAAATTGACATAATTTAGTAGATTTTATTTTCACTTTTCATGAGAATCTTTATTTTAACAATTATATATTGCATATGTGACCTTCATGAATTTCATTTTTAAATATAGTCGAACCTCCATATTGCGAACTTTTCTCCATGTAGAAAACTTTTTTTTGGAACCAAGAACATTTCCCGATTTTCTTAGCAAAATAATTTCTTAATAGCGAAGTATATTTTCTATATAATGAACTTTTTCTTTTGTGATTCAATTTTTTTTCTCTTCCTATTTTTAAAGTATTTCTGGACATTTCCAAGTTATTCTCTCTTTTAACACGTTTTAGTAGTTAAGTCCTCTCAAATCAAAAAAGTCGACCTACCCACCTATCTTGGAGTAACCTTAGATCCTGAACTCCGCTTTTCAAAGCACATCGAACAAACTACCAACAAAGCTCTTGGAAAACTGAATATTCTTCGAAAGCTATGCGGAACTTCTTGGGGCTCAAGACCTCAAACCCTAAAAAGCACTTTCTGCACTGTTATCAGACCGGTTTTAGAATATGCGACCCCAATTTGGACTCCGGCCTCTATTTCTGTTAAGCGGAAACTTGATTCTGTACAACACAGAGCTGCCAAAATTATTATTGGAGCAGTGTCATCAACCAATAATGAAAAGGCCGAAGAAGAATGCGGCTTGCCTCCGCTAGAAAGCAGGCGCAAACTTGCCACTATCAAGTTCACTAATAAACTACGCTCATATGGTTTGGACCATATCTCTAAAAGAGTTTTTGATAAATGGAAGCATTCTACAAGGCTCAAAAGATCTTCGACTCTCCAACTTGATAGTGAAATCAGAAAAGAACTCAATTTGGATCATTCCTCCTTAGAGTTCCTTCAGGAGCCCCTCATTCCAAAAAACCCACCAAAGAATACCTGTTTCGAATTGGAATTGTTGCAGCCATGTTCCAAAAAAAAAAAAGAAGACCCTGTAACTCTCAGACAAAAGGACTGGAAACGATAGCAATACTCTCTCAAGATAACTTTGCAATCGCCTACACCGATGGTTCCTCAGACAGATCCCTCAGCAATGGAGGTGCCGGAATCATCTTACTCCTCCCAGATGGTAATAACTACAAACACAAAATTAACACAGGCATAATCGCCTCAAACTTCACAAGTGAACTCGTGGCAATTAGAGAGGCCCTTATATTAAATCAACAAAACCCACATGTTATTGATTCTACAGAAGGATTAGTAATCTTCTCAGATTCTCTAAATCAGCTATAGAAGCCATAAGAAACGGAGAGACTAACATCTCCTGTGATATTATTACCCTTCTAGAACAGCTGCACAACAAAAGAAAATCCTGTATCCTGCAATGGATACCCGCACATGTCAACATTGAGGGTAATGAATGTGCAGATAGCCTCGCCAAAGAAGCTAGAGACATCGAACATAAGTGCACCACCATCACACTTGATGATGCTAATGCAGTAGCCAAACATAGAATTATGAATCACACTTTTAAAAAACCCCTAGTTACGGAATTTGACTGTCCCCGAATTATAACATCCACAATTGCCAGATTGAGAACTGAACACCTTAAGGGCATGAAGATTCACCCAGACAAGACAAGATCATATGTTCAATGCAAACACTGCCCAGATCTTCAACTGACGCCCAATCACATCTTGGAATGCCCAACCGTCGCAACAAAGTTACTAAAAATGGGAATGGTCCCTCTGAGGGACTCTTTGCGGGAGCTCCTGTACAGCCCTGATGCTCCCAGAATAGCAGAGGCAGTGATCAAGACTTTCGACGGAATCTAGTGATATCTACTGCATTTATTCATGGACACGAGAACAACAACAACAACAGTAGTTAAGTCTAAAATAATCTATGTTTAAATTACTTGTATGCTTTAAGTTAGAAAATATCTTTAAAAATCATTAATTTTAATATAAATCATTTTCTTAATGTTGAAAATACAGTGTATTACTCGACATTCTTTTTTCTTGTTTTCCCTGCAGTTTTTTGTTTTCTTTTTTTGATAGGTAAGATATAAATAAAATAGATATTAATTTACAAAAAGGTGTGAATAATTATTTTTTAATACATAGTGTTTATGTTTATGAAAAGTGATTTTTTTCACATAAATTTTCTTTGAAATATTACAGCAGATAGTTTAATATTTTAGTTGCCATTTGAAAGATTAAAATGTTTTAAAGAGTTTTTTTTTTTAAAAAAATGTTCTAGAGCAGTGATTCTCAACCCTTTTTATGAACCCAATCAAATTTTTTTTCTCTTTCAAAATTTGGGAATCAATAACTCTCTCCTCTAGTGTAGTCAAATGGTCAATAACACTGTTATGAATAGTTTATTTCTATAAAATAGCTGAATGATCTGGTTCCAGATTTTTGAAAAATTTTCTCAGTATAATTAAAAATTTAAAAAAAACCTGGCAGCACATTTCAAGAATTTGGCAGCACACAAAAGTGTCACAACACAGAGGTTGAGAGAATCACTGTTGTTCTAGAAGTATACTAAATATCCCTCAAAAGGAATTTAAACAAGTAAATAGATTCTTTAAGTACATATTTTTTTTAAAGTAAAATTTCTAATTTAAATTTGGAACATTTGATATTTTTAAAAGTTATGAAGACTTGTAAATTAATCAGAATTTAATGTTGCACAGCTTTATCTAATTTGTACAAATACTACAAAAAAAAAAAAAAATATTTACGAAAGTGAAGTATGATGTATTTTACTCTCCTTTAAAAAACCCCCTTATTAAATAGCAATTTTTTAAAGATAAAAAATTATTTATTTCACAATATATGCAAATATAACAACAAAAATGAAAATACTGATTTAATAGAAAATTTAATTTCAATAAAATAAAAACAAAATGTTTTTTGCTATTAAATAGTTGCAATTTCTATGAAGAATGAATTATTTTACCTAAAATGAATATATCTGTGAATGAGGTTTGATTAAAACATATCTGACTAATTCAGTTTGAACCATGAAATAATAATCAATACTGAGACCTCAATAGTACATTGTGTAACGTTTTCAAAAACTTATAAATGAATTCCACGAATTTTACTAATGAGTATTCTATAAAAAAAGATTAAGTACATACCTAATTTCTAAATATTCTTAAAAATTTCAAAATTTAATAAAATTATTTAATTTAACCTTATCAATACAAAAAAAAAAAAAAAAAAAAAAAAACCAAGCATGTATATCCATATTACATGCAAATTAGAAACAATAACAGGAGACAATAGAACAATTAAAATGAAGTACTGTGGTTGTTTCTTAAAGTTAAAAAGCATATAGAAACAATTTTTTATTGAAAAAATTATGATTTAAATATTTTTCAGTTCTAAGATTAAATTTACAGTTATTTGAAACAAATGTACAATGTATACTTTTCTTAGAAGTTTTAAAATGGGAGTTTATGACATTCTGTTAAGTTAAAAAAAGTAACAATAATGGAAATTTTTTTCCCAAGAGATATTTAAGCACAAATATTCAAAACGTAAAGAATTAATGCAATTACCTTTATTAAAACCTTTATTAAAAAACTCAACTCCAAACCATCAAAAATAACTGTTTTCTATTTTAATAGATAAAATACATAATAAAAAAATAAATACAACCATATAAGTAGAGAACACAAAAGTTGAATATTGTTCACTCACAGCATTGCTTTTTGTCATTTAAATGCTGAATAACCTATTAAAAAATTAAGGTTAAACAATGTCAGAAACAGGTGGATGAACACACACTCGCTTCATCGCTTTTATTGTTTGTTCCGGGGCAATTCCTTTTTCACACAAATTAACCAAAATGTACAAGAAGTTCAGAGCATAAGTATTCTGTAGAACAAAATTGAAAACATAAATGAATACTCTCAAACATTATTTATGATAACAAATGTAATTCAAGTCTGAAACTAGTAACATGACATATTCCAATGAAGTGAATGTTTTCTAAAAACATTTTAAAATATAAAATAAAAATACTTGAATTGAGACTAATTCAGTCATTTTATGAATATCTGCAAACACTTTAAAATATATAGAAAGTTTGATTCAACTAAATTAATTTAATCTCTCAGCAAGCTTTCATAACTTTTTTTCAGACTTCTAAATTACCGAACTGAAAAATTAAAAATTTTTAGGATCAGTTAAATTTAATGTTTGAATTACATCCAATTTAGCTTCAGTTTGTGCTTATTTTTAATATTTCATCAATTCTTTAAATGAAAGCCAAACACTACACTGATTAGCCATTAGGTTAAAACAGTATAGTAATTAATGTTGTAATATAGTTAACACAAACATTTATAAAGGCCCTGTAAACATTTTGAACAAAGTCAAATAATGAAAACTACTCTTGACTTGGCCAAATTTTCATCATGCAAAAATTTTGAGACAATTCAATTTACATGTGGAGCACCTTCCACTATTCCAAATGAATCCCACAGAATCAAGATTCAAACACAAGACAAGTCAGTCATACAGTTACCATGCCTAAAATTTCAATACTACCCAAATTAAATTCGAATTGAGAAATGGAACTATTCACAAATTAAACAAAAAAATGGTTTTCATATTAATACTTTACTTCAAAAGGAGATAAAAATTGATAATTTACACAGTAAGGATGATTTTTACATAGTAATAAACTGAATATTAAATGTGGATGACTAAATTTTGAATTAATGTCAAAATAATCTTTCATTAAAAAAAAAGATAAATATATTTTTTGAAAATAAAATTTGATATATTAAAACTAATTATTCTCATATAATTAAAAAAAATTGTTTTACTTGGTAGAGCATTTTTAAAATTTTTAACATTTCATATCCAGAAGTGAAAAAAATCTTTGAGCTTTTTCACTTATTCTTAATCACGAAATTATTGAAAACTTATTCATATATTTCTTTGGCAAGAAATAAAGTGAACAGTTGTTGTAAAGAGATAGTAGTCTTTAATTTAGTTTGCAGCTTCTATTTAAACATTATAAATGCAAATTGTCATACTGCATATTCATGAAATTTAGTAATATAAGGGGGAAAAAAAGCTGATTTTCATATCTTCTTTAATTTCATAAAACAGAATATTTCTTATACTGTGTCAAACATTCTTTCCCTCAATCAGCAAACTTTAACTACAATTATGATTTAGGATCACAAAATATGTATGAAAAAGGGAATGAATGACAACTACTAAATTAGTAAAAAAATACCAGATAAATATAGGGTACGTAAAAATTCATATTTGTTCATTATATAGTTTTTACTTTAATATTTTAACTAGGCATACAAGGTAGAATCCAAGCATTCAGGGACTATGTATATAATTTCTTTACCTTGGATATTTTAAAATATATAGAGAGGCACACAGACATCTTCAAAATAATTGATTTATACATGATAATATAATATTCACAATATACTCGTACAACTTCTGGTAATACTGATAGAAGCTTTTTGCAACCATGGCAACCTGTAATGCTACTTTTATCTCATTCAATGACACAAAATGACATCCCTGCAGATTTTGTTTCATTAAATGGGGAGGTAAGAAAAGAATCACCATAGTCTAAGTCTAATTAACTGACAGGATGTGGACGCACTTTACTTTCAGTGTTAACCAGAAAAATGTGAGAATTAAGAACCTATGTGTAGGTTATGTTTGCAGAAAAAAAAAACTAACCACAAAAACAAATGCCTTAGTACACAACTTAAACATTCACAAATCGAAAATTTAGGTAAATGCACCACTTTATTTGAGGAAACAGGTTGGGGATAAGGAATTGACAGGTGTCCTAAATTATTATCGATACTACCATCAAACTTTTTTTTCTTCTAATTTTTCCTTATTTTCTACACCCACGGAGAAGGCTTAATACCTTTTCCTGATATTGTGTACTGCAGACATTTCTGCTCCATAATCCACCAAATTCATAAATGGAGCAATTTCATACAAATGCTCATATTTAATATTCAATTAATCAACAGCTTCTTAAAGAATTCTAGAATGAAATTCAGCACCTTATACACAATCATCAATATGATTAACTAACTTAGTACTTAATCCCACATAATATTGTCCTATTTCTCTTATATTTTTCAAATTTCTCAATCTCTTTTTGAACCATGATAAAAAAAATAATAAAGGTATTTCACTTACACCACATAACTCCAGTTAAAACAGAAATGTTGCTGAATTAATCCACAAATATCTTTTAATACATCACCAACTGCATTAAATTGTTTCCATATACTTTCACCAGTACCAAAATTCTTTCAATATTTTGTAGACAATACTAACAAGCCTCAAATTAATGCCCAGTGAAATTCAAAAACATAAAAAAAAAGCAAAATTGAAATAGTTTTGTATTTAAATACATTCTTTTTCAGTCAATGAACCAAGGAAAAAATACTAGCCAGAGAAACAAGACATGCAAAACCTCTCTTTTCCAAATCAAAATTTATTCTTCTGAAAAAACTAGTGATTCCACAAATAAAGAGCAGGTGAGGGTACAGAGATGCAAATCACAGACACAACAAATAAAAAAGTTTTACTTCATCTCTGATGATACAATGCAGTTGTAATCGAATAACAAAACATTTTACTATTCATAGTAAAATTGTATGCTTTTAATTTTATACAGATTATCCCTTTAGAACATTATATTATTCTATAATTTCAGTCATTCATATCCCTTTCTACACTCACCACAACTAATCTCTTTACACATTATTTAAATTAATATATACTTCATCTCATTATAAACAAATATGTATGAAAAAATATATTTTTTGTTAATGCAATCTAAAGTAATATTTGATTACTTATTTTTAGTGATTCAGATTTAAAATATACTCTGTAATGAAACTATTAAAAATATTTATTTTAAAACTAAAGTACATGTAAAATGCACATAGCAGGGTATAAGATACATACTTTTGACAAGTTAAAGCATTCCTCATTGAAGTGTTTTCTTATCTTATCATAACATTTAAAATTTCTTAATTTGTAATGCTTATCCTTGGAATCAAATTCTTTCTTTTGATCATGGAAATTTTCAGTTAAAATTTCTGACACTTTATCAGAAAGAAACAGTCGATTCTGAAAGAAAAAATATGACTAAATTAACTTTGAATATGTGGATTATCAATGTAATAATTATAATTATTTCAAAAGAAAAATAAATTTTGAACAGAAAGATAAACATACTATTTTTTCTCAAAATGTTAAGGTTACTACATTTCAATTTATTAAGTATGAAAATACATTTCTTAAAACTATTACTAATTCATTCTTAGATGAAAAATTTATAAAAGAAGAAAAGTTTCCATGTTTTCTTTCAAGTAAAAAAGCTTACTTGATTTTTAAAAAGAATAAGAGTAAAAGGGAGAATTATTGAAATTTTAAATGTCGAAAAATTTTAGAATCATCTATAACTATCGTTGCAATCAAGTACTTTCAGTTTTAATTAAAATAAATGCCACAAACTAAATATTATCAAATTATCTAGAAAAAAATATATCTTTAAAACAAATAGATTATGTGTTTCACTCACACACAGGTATTGATGCTAGATATATATATAAAAAAAAATAAATTTGCTTCTTGAATAAAATGAATTTCTAGTAATATTTAACTTCATATATAATGCAAGAAATTTCTTGATATTAAAACCTATAATGAAACAGAGATAGTATCTAAAACAATTTGATAAAGTAAATATTGCATTACTTTTTGAAATCATGCATAACATTCAACACACAACTGAAATAAAAAAAGACTTACATTAAATATATTGTACAGTTTTTTCAGTATAACTACTTGTTCATCCACAGATTTACTAGTCATATATTTCTTTTTAAGTATCTCAGTGGGCACATCACGACTTTTAACTAGATTCATCTGTGATAGAAAAATATATATTTCATGTGAATAATGGCGAGAGAAAAGTACAAGATTGATACATACATTTTTATAATATCCTGAAAAGATTCCTGAGAAATGAAAAATTCATTACAAAACCGAAAATATCATAAGAATCACAAATTAAAAAAAATATGCTAATATAAAAAAATATAAATAAAAATCTTTTTAAAAATTTTGTCAAAATTTAAAATTTACCTCAACTTTGGGTAAAATGATGGGGTCTGCAATTTTTTTACCTAGAAACTCACTTACATGCATTCCTCTCATTTTCTGCAAAAAAAATAATGTACATCATACATTGAATATTGAATAGTTATATTATTCACTTTTTTACTTATACATAATAGAAGCTATAGAAGTGTACGAAGTAATTCAATTAACAAGAGACCCAAAATTTTATAGTACTTGAAATTAGACAATATACAAAAAGATTATAAAAATTTTAATTATTTCAAATAACATCAGACAAAAGTGAAAAAACTTAAATATTCAAAATTTCATCATTACTAATTACATTGTAATGATGTGGATGAATATAAATATTAAATAATTGTACTAACAATTTACATTTGTTGTGAATGTTACTTCTAAAAAAGTTACATCATATTTGCTAAACTGCAAAAAAAAAAAAAAAAAAAAAAAAAATGCCACTGTTCTTACACAAGTTTTCTAACACTTTTTTGCTTTGCTAGATTAGCAACAGTTCTAATAAATGTTCTTGTACAATTTCAATGGTTTGAGAGAATGAGAAAGAATTACAGTTGTGAATAAAATAGTTTGATGCTGATAATGTAATTTTTCCTCATATTTCAGCCAAATATCCTTAAAATAATAAGTCAACAATGCAATCTAACAGTTACTCCTCATTAAACCAGCTAACATCTGATAAAGCAAAACATATGGAATCCAAGGATAGGAAAACCATTAAATCAACAAGATAATGTGTTATGAAATGGAGCACATGTAATTAACTTTGTTTAAATGAAGTACTGAGACAGAGGTATTAAAGAAGTTAGTAAAACATTGAATTAGACTAGTAATAAAAAATTCATACAATGTAAAATTCTTCAATAACATACACACATTTAGCAATATTTTTTTAAAAATATACTACTTAATTAACAAATTTTTTTCATTTTTTATATGAAATGGAACAGAAATCCTTCTTTTAAATTTATGGTTTTGAACAAGTAATATACAGCAATAAAATTATGCAAAAACAGGTACAAATAATTTTATACTCAATGATATAAATTATAAGTAACATATTTGAAAAAAACTTGTCTTTAAAACTAAATTAAAAAAAAAAATAACATTACCAAATCTCCAAATACTTGGACATGACTTTTTTGTGTTTTTGACTTTACTTTTTCAAACTGCTGATTAAGTGTTTCCTGGGTCAAAATTTCCTAAAAAAATGAAGCAGAATAAGTGAACTCCCCCATTTATTGATTGTGCAATTATTGTAAAAACATTGAATCAAGACTTTTAATAAAATACCTTATCTGAATCTTCAAGCCAGTTTACACTATAGTAATCACCCAGGAAAGTATCTCTTTCATGATCAAGATAACATGCATAAGAATCTTCCTTACCATTAGCAGAAGTAGTAGCATATACTAATTAAAGGAAAAGGGGAAGGGAAGGAAAGAATCCATTACATGTAATTACATTCTAAAATTTAGTTTTTAATATAAAATCAATACATTCATAACTTCATAAAATAAAACACCAACTGACTGCCTTAACACAATTCAATGCCAAACTAAAATTGCTGAGCTTATGTCATTTGGCTGGACTGTGGCCTTACAGTGGGTCCCAAGTCCTGTTGGGAATCTCGGCAATGAGAGAGATGACCAAAAAGCCAAGCAGGGAGCCGAATCATTACAATCAGAAGTCCTTTTGACCTTCAGAAGAGCATCATATCCTCATACATTGATAAACCTACTGCCTTGAATAAAAAAAACCTAAAGCCTTGCCATGGAAAACCTTGGCCACAGTGGGTCCTATCCCGAGGCCCTGGAGAGAACAGAGGCTGTTGTCCACTTTTGGCCAACCACTGGACATGACTTTTTGTGAGTATACCTCCACTAGCTTGACCTGGTTGCTGATGAGGCCTGCCTGCTCTGCATTCATGCCAGGATGGATGAAAACCACCTGCTACAATGCACTGGACTTGATGAATATCAAAGTGACGACGTTGTCAGTCATTACTGGGAGGCTTGGCATCAAATGGTCAAGACAAGCATGGGTGTTGGATAAATAATAAAACAATAACTTCATAACATATAAAATATGAATATCTTTTTTAATATTTCCTAAATGCATGTAACCTTGCACAACATTTTAACCCCTTAAATGCCATTGGTGGATATATCTGTCTTACTCAACCGGTGCATTACGTGCCCCGAATGATCCTTCCAAAATATGATTCTATGTGTTTGCACTTATATCAGTATAACTATTTCAAAAACTTCAGAATACAATAAAAAGACCTTGATGCAGTATTTGAGAAGGATTTACTTATTCCAGAGAAAAATGTGCTTATTTCTGTCTTTTCTCCCCCCCCCCCCAAACACGCACCTATGTGAAAAACAGTAGCACTGGAGAGTGTGAATCGCATAACTTTTAATCCACAATTAAGGGATTAAAAAAGAAAAAAAGGTACTTCATTTCTTTACAAAAAGTTGCAATCACTGAAAATAAATTATAGAAGTCAAATACAATTTGTCTCGATATATAAATAATAAATATAAGTGCAGTTTCCTAATCTACAGCTTCTTTAAAAAAATAAAATTTCAGTTTAACCAGAAATACAAAAAGATTAAAATTTATAAGTAGGACAACAATAATGATAACTTAAAAAAAATTTATATAATTGAGAGTAATTATTTGGAAAAGTATGTCAGTTGGATAATTTTCAGGAAGAAAATAATTTTACAAGATTCTTCTTTTATGCTAAGTAAAAGGAAAATGGATTCGATAATGAAATAAATATATGTAATTTAAGCTATGAATAATACTAACATAGAAATTTCTAAAGAGTTATCATGCTATTTGTCAATAAATAAGAAACGTGTGAATTTTTTTAAAAAAGGACATCAACAATTGTGATAATTATAGAATAATTATTTTAAGTTCCAAAGGTTAACTATATTGTGTCTAAAACTACAATTTATCATATTTTAAATATAAAATCCAATAATATGATATTAATGCAAAGAAATAGTAATCAACAAAATGTTGGGTTTTGATCCAAATCATATCACAAAAAAGGAAAAAATAAAGACATAATACAAAGATACAATATAAAAAAATCATGGAAATTAGCTGAATTAAACTCAGTGGCACAACAGCCCATAAGGGCCAAGACCTACTGTGCCTGTCTCAATTTTTGTGACCTTAGGCGCTGGGGCACATGTGCAAATGTTTCTGTCAAGTGGTCAGTCTGACACAAAACTATTAGCATAAAAAACAATAACACACAATTTAGATCTCTTTAAATATTGTTTAATTTGAAAATTTAAATGAGAATTAAAGTCATTAGTTTAAAAATTTATATATTCGAAATAAATGAAATAACCGAATTTCCTAAATTATAAAAATTTAGCAAAAGAACCCATGTTGAAAAACAAAGTAATACATAAGCAAATCATAAGCTCTATCTACTAACAAAAATTATTTATGAATTTCAAGAGCTTATATATAAGAGAGAGAGAGAGAGTTTGTTGTAATAAAATTCATATGTACCATTTATATCTCTAGGTAGAATATCTTCAAACATAGATCCAGACTCAGGGGCTTCAATATAGATAACCATCTAAAAGTACATTTGAAAAAAAAAAAAACAAACATAATTCTTCCAATGTACAAGTTTTTAAATTTTACAACTAAAATCATTGAATTTTAATTAAAATACATAGAAAAATATTTTCATAAAATATTAACACATTTAGAATAAATGTAAAAGTATCAAATTTCAATACCAATTTTAATATAATACAAGTTTTATAAGATTAGGAATTACTTGCTTTATAAAATCAAACAAAGATCCAGTATGTCTAAGAGATTAACAGTGTGCTATTCATTAGAAATTAATGAAATATTTCTTTCATATACTATTAATTACAAAAAATTTACAAGTCTACATATCTGAGCTCTTCCTCTTTTAAAATCAAATTTTGTGAAACAAAGTCACCCATTTCAAATAGATAGCACCCCTTCTTTTCCCCTTTAACTTTAATATATTCAATTTTTAAGCATTGTAGGTAAGGATAGTAGATCTTAGGAAATTAATATTCTTTTTTAATTACATACAATGTAAAAATTATCAAATTAATAAAAATAGTAAAATTTTTTACTTTGAAAAAGAAATTTTTAATAGGAATATATAACTTAGTATGTTTGTTACTTTGGAACTCAATAAAATTTGACAATTTACTTACTTTTCCAAATATTTTTTTCTTATACATGTAACTGATAGTTTCATTCAATTTTGTTGCTGTCAACTCCTAAATAAAAACATAAAAAGAATTGAATGTGAATAATAAACTTATATAAAGCTTAATGTAAAATTTAATTCAAATATAAATATATTTTAACACTGAATCATAAAATATATCATGTTTTCAAAATAATGCTCATAAATAACTTATTAAGTGCATTTAAATATAATAAATGAGTTTTAATTGATTAATAGAAATATAATTTCTTATAAATACACATTTTGACTTACACCTTGCGGAAAAGCTATTAGTCCAGGAGCTCCATGATCAGCAAAATATATGAATACATGATCATTTGGGCCACTAAATAAAATTGTAATAAATGCTCAAAATATAGATCATCAATAATTTGTTCAAAGTTAAAACTTTTTCAAACAAAAATATTTTGCTATTTAAAAAATAAAATTAAAATTTAAATATTTCCTTTGAGTTACACATGCAAAATTGTGTGTGTGTGGGTGGGGAAAAAATTATTTTTACTTTTAAACCTTATAATTAAAGAATAATCTCAGAAGATCAAAATACATTTAAGGAAAATATTTTAAAATCAAACATCTAATATACCTCTCCAGTTAGGCTTTCTGAGGTATTATCATACAAATAATATTGAAGTACTTTAGCAAATTAATTTTGAAAAACTTTTTTCTTGTTTATGTAACTATTTTTTCTAAAGGTATTTCTTGAATTTATTTAACATTAGTTAACTTCCGAAGTCAAAGTGTTGGTAAAATATTTCAGAAGAATGAAGAAATAAATCTATCAAAATTTACACCTTGAAAATGAATGAATATAAAATATCAGATTTTGATTTAAATATATATATTCTACTCTTTAAAAAAAAATTTGAAATCAAAATCAACATTCTTTCAGAATAAAATTTTAAAGCCTGGAAAATACAAATTCTTAAAAGTAGATATATAAATCATTGTAAATGTTAATTTTTCAGTAAGAAAGAAATAGTTTATACATTGTAATTTTAAATAGTATCTATGGTGAACTGCTCAATATTTTTAACTAATTCAAGAAATCTATTATTCTGAACAATATCTTGTCCTGGAATATTACATAAAAAAATTGTCTTCATATGTTTATATTATAAACTGCAATTATAAGCATATTTTATAAACTAACCTTTTCAAAATTTTTTCACTTCCAATACCAACCAAAGCTTGTTTGTTACCTTTCAAAATAGCTACAAAATTCTCAGGAGTCACAGCCTTCAAGATAATATATATATATATATATTTAAATTGTATTTTAAAAATCCATATTCAATCAATGTCTTTTATATTAAAAAAAATTGAATTGTATGCCTTAGGCATATAAGGTGCATAACTAGTACAGAAATACAGATTTAACATTAGGGATTAATTCAGAGGACTAGACATTCAAGATATATATATATATACATATACTATACTGTTCGAATAAATTGGGACAAGCATTCTCTTTTCTTGTTTGAGTTGGTATGTGATTTTCAGTGATGTCTTGAACACCCTCAAATTGGTTGTATCTGCCTAGAGGTAATGTGATAGATCGACCTTGATTATAATTCACTCATTTAATTAGTTTTGGTGATCAATTGCCCAATTGTGAGCCTTTCAGTGTTGCATCTGGTGGTTATAATTTTGCATTCCTTGTAACATGCATTACTTTTACTTGTTCTGAGATGGATATTACTCTAAGGAAGCGTTCTAAAATAATCCCTCCTAATGAACACACTTCTGTGATTGTGAGAGATATAGCTTTGGTAGTGGGGTGAGGGCAACTCAAGTGTTTCAAGAATATTAAGACCATTTCAAGATTCCGGAACATCCCCTCCAAAATGAAAATAAATATGTGGCCTCAAACAGAAAACTACTCCATGAACTGATAAAATTCTAATAAGAAATAGTAAAATAAGTCCAAGAAAGATAAGCAAAGACCTTCTAAGGATTTATTGGGTTATGGTGTTGAAGTGAGACCCTAAACTATACAGAAAAAGCTTCTCGAAATTAGTCACAAGGAAACAAGACTGAGGAAAAATCCCTTTCCTGTTCAGAAAAAGGTGAAAAAATGTTTAGCATGAGCCAAACAATACCAACCCTGGACTGTTAATGACTAGAAGAAGGTGACTTTCAGTGATGAAACACATTTATTTGTGCAGGGATGCAAATGAGGTATAGTTAGACGAAGTGAAGATGAAACTATGCTTACAGATCATACCCAACAGACTGTAAAGCACCCTTCTAAACAAATGTTTTGGAGTTTTTCCACAACAAATGGCACTAGAAGCTTATATTTCTGCTTAAAGCCATGATAAATTCCATCAAATAAATAGAAATATTACACTGTAGAATTATGGCATCCATGGAAACATTTGATGGAACATTTCAACATGATTTGGCTTCTTGTCACAATTTGAAATTAGTCCATATGTGGACTAATGTGGGAAAATAAAAGTGCTTAATTTGTCTGGTAATTTACCAAACCTAAAACCTATTGAGAATTTATGGCATGTTCTCAAGAATTGTTTAGCTAGGATGAGTTGAATGACAACAGAACAAATGATAAAAAGTGCTATACAAGTGTGGTTCCATGATGATGAAGTTAAGAACATGTGCACTGCACTAGTGAAGTCAATATCAAGACGAGTTGAAGAGGTCATTTCTGCTACAGAAAGATATATTTCATAATAATATAGAGGATTTGTGGTCTATTTTAAGTATGTAATGATTAAAAGCTAAGGTTTTAGAAAAAGTCGTTTTCTTACCATTTGTCCCAATGAATTCGAACAGTATAGTATATATGCATGCACAAGCTAAAATTCAAATGTACACTAATTAATGCAATTTGGGCAACACAATTTTATCACTTATTTACATTGATAAGATTGTATTACCCAAATAGCTAGAACAACAAAAAAAAAAAAAACAATCTTTTCAAATCCCTTCCTCGGCCAAGAGAATGCAAATTGACTGAAACCACTTCCTCAATCAAATCTCATAGAAATAGAGAGAAGCAAATAAAAGGAGAAATCAATTACATAAAGTATAATTTTGTCTTTTTCATCTTGGACACCAGATTAGTACTGTACAAAGTTGTAATGCTTAAGTTTTCTTTTGATTTGTCAAGTTTTATTAGCTTTTTGACATAAATAGAGCTTTTAATATGTTCATCCATTTAAAAACACTCAGGTATAGACTGTCGTAATTCTATTTTCAATTCAAAGCCAGGATATTACATTTCTAATTAAAGACATATATAAATTTTACTTTTAACAAAAAAACTTTATATCTTCCCTTCCCTATTTTTGAGGGGAAAAAAATCATATCTTGAAAAGACAGTTCCATTAAATGTATTCAAAATGTTCTTTAGCTGCTTACAGGATAATTTTATTGCAGCAATTCTGATACCTGACACATTTACAATTTTTTTTAAAGTATACAAAATCAGCTGTTAATTATATATTATCTGATTTATTCAGAGTAATTTTTATATCAGTATGTATCACCTTCATATTGAAAATGTTAGAAGATAAAATTCTTTTCATAATACATTCAAATTCAGCATTTTTTTAAAAAATTAAATATTTAAAATCAAAAGATATTTATAAAGTACAATGATGCAATGTTCAATCTTTTCCTTTGCATTTTTTTGGGGGGGAAGAAATTGCAAGACAAATTAACTTTTAGGTAAAAGAAACAGCTTGACTCAAATTCAAATATACCCGGCGATTTGTGAGACATAAAATGCACAGATACAAAACATAAAACAGATTGATAAATTTATAGAATACTGTTATCAACACATATGAACTGAACACATGATACTATTTTATAATTAAATATAAAATTCTTAATGTTCACAAGAAAAAATAAACAAAATAATGAAATGGGCAATAAAGTTCTGAGAACATAAGATGCAAAAAAAAAAAAAAAAAAAAAAAAATTATTTTGTTTTCTTTATGGAATATGACATGCATTCAATAAATACAGTCAGATCTCTATTTATCGGAGTTGCTAATTTCTGAAAAAGCTTATTATGTGGAAAATTTATTAAATAGATTCATTTTAAAATATACTTCATATGCTTGGTTGTAGGAAAAAGTTTATAAAATAGAGGGGTTTGCAAAATAGAGGTATGTAAAACGGAGGTCTGACTGTACTTTATTTTTTGTTATTAATCATTAAAAAAAAACATTACTGAACAGAATGCTTTACATATTACAATATACAAAAATGTTGTTTATTACATGTAGAGCTTTTCATAAAACAACAATGTTTTACTAAATGAAAATCAATATCATAGCAGATTGCAGACTCTGCATCAAAAATATTAATCATTATCATAAAAAATTATAAGTTTATATCAAAATAATTACTTAAAATAAGAAAAATAATTAATTCATTAAATTAAAAGATTTGATTCAAAACATTGACATAAAAATATCTCTGATGATAAACAGCAATGTTTAAACTGATAAAGTGTGTAATAAATACCAAGCACATATTTAAAATTGAACAATTTGTACTTCAAATATATATATCTTTAGAATTAAAATAAATTATTCAGCAAAAGGAAAATATCTCAAAATTCTCTAGAAATCACAAAAGTCCAACTTAGGACAAAACAAAATACTTGAATCTATTTTGTAACTTTGTTGAATTTTTAATTAATGTTCTCTACAGGTGAGATGACACAAAATAAAATAAAACATATTTGTAATAGATATCAATAAGATGAGCACAAAAAGGAAAATGAAAGGAATCAAAACAATGAGAATCCTCTTTTAAGATACAACAGAATAAGATTTGACTAGCGATATAGGAATTCAATAATATCTTCAAGCAAATTTCAAGACATAATTAATTGTATTAAAGGAAAAGTTAACATATTGCAAGCATTTTTAAAAAATTTTTTTTAATAACAAACATGAAATTACTTTCAACTCTACTAATATTTAAAAAAAATTCTGTTTGAAAATTTACAGCAAAAAAATTAACAATCACACAACTCGAGATAAGTTTTTAATCAAATTGCATTTTCAAATGATAAATGTAATAGTATTTCAATTAAAACATGAATTGAGAGTAGTAAAAAATGAGTTTAATTACTTTTCCAGTGTAATCTTTTGGAACATCTTTGTAAACATCATTTCCTTTAGGGTGGTTTATGACTATTCCTGGAGTAGGATTTCTGTGAATAAAAAAAAGTAAACAAATTCAGAATTCCAGATCAGACACCTCAAATAACAATCAGAGTACTGTATAAAAAGAGCATTTTTCTCTTGTACATACTGAGCATTATTGGCTAGATCATCCTCCATCATCACAATAATTCTTTCATCTGGAATTCCATGATTCCTTAAGACTTGATAGGAATGACATACATCTGCCTTTAAAGAAATATTTCATAAATGATTATTTCACATATAATAATAATAAAAAAAAACTGCTGAAAATATTTAAAAAGCATTATGTAATTGAGCTACCAAACAACCAATTTGAATTCAGTACTTTCATAAGTAGATATTACAATAATCTTGTTTAAAATCCTGAGATGAAGATGCCCAAACAATAAAATGACTATGATAACAATTATAATGTTTGGCAAATGAGGTTAGTAAATAAAATAACAGCCTGAACACAATGACTTTGGATGTGCCTAAGCCTGCAAAGCAAATTGCATCATTATCAGACCATCAAAATTTTTCCAATTGTGATTAAATACATTTCACAGTTCACTTTGTTTGATGTTAAAATGTTGAGGTCTAAAACTGAAATGTGTGAGATCCTGATGAAGTGGAATATGAATACTCTGGGCAGTACTTTCAAGAACAGACAAAAGTATGAAAAAAAAATTGTTTAAGTAGTTTGAGCAGACTATTGACTGTGCCCGAATATCTGAAACTGCCTACATTGACAAAGACTCAATGAGAAAAATTTAGCCAGAAGATCTTGACATGAAAAAAATCTGTCAAAATATCTCTGCAAAATACTCTTTTACACAGTGCCTTCTCAATTAAGCCTTTTTTGCTGATGTAACCCTGTGACTTTAATTCCTCCTAACTAAAACCTTTGCTAAAAAATAAGTTTTAAATCACAAAAACCTGTCAAAAAAGTGCCTCAGCTATCAGAAAATAAATGGCAATATACTTTTTCCAAGTGAAAAATTAAAATAAGTCAATGGTGAAAGCATTAAAGGAGACAGTCAATAGATTTTCCATAACTTGTAAATAAATTTTTTTTTCAGAGTCAATTCCATTAATTTATGCATGGGCCTCATATTTAATAGAAATGCAAAATAAATCAATTATAATTTTAAGGATGAAATAGGTTTTTTTGTCTAGATTAAAATTTGAGTTTTCTGAATGATAAAACAAGAAAGTTTTTAAAGATATTTTTCAAAATTTTTTTCATTGCACCTGCTATTTTTGTAAACTGTAATTCATTATTTTTCAATCAAAAACCTTTAGAATTCTATGAATATTTTTGATAAAACTTGCTTTAATTCTAATAATCTTATTATTCTTAATTTTATTAATTATTGGTTTAATAAACACTAATTTGATATCAATACACTATGCGACAGATCCTTGATAACATTAAAATATGGTTACCTTGATTTTTAATGTTTGATACTGCAGTTGCTATGATTCCTGCCTTTGATCAATGATATCCATGATACGAGGTCCCAGCATGAGTAATATTTGGGCCCTTTCAAAGAAGTTTTATTAATGCTATCATTCTTATTTTCGAAAAATTATTTTTAAAATATTTTATTCTTCATTAACTATCGCAACAATGTCAATGTCAAAGATAACTTGCAAGGTGGCAACCTCGATTTTGCATGTCTAGAACATGCTGAATTGGCAACCAATTACTTCGTTTCATATAATGTCCCAAGTATGGTTATAATAATACGCGAGTACCAAAAATACACTAATTACTATGAAATAATGAAAATAAAGTGTAAATATAAATATGTCTGTGAAACAGAAACATTCAAAACGTTATTTTATTGATACTTTTTTTTCTTAAGGCAAATTGTATACTTGCAACTTCCTCATACATAGAATATAATTTAAATAGATAAAAAGCATGTAAAAATTGTTATAAAATAAACTTTAATATATATATATATATTTAAAAATAATTAATAAATAAATTTTTTTCAAATTGTTTTACATTTGATTGACTAAAATTCTAAAAATACAAACTTGATGCCGATAATTATTCCAGCCGTTCGATCCGGCGACAAGAACCGCCCATAATTTTTCTTTCTCGAGATTTTCAACATATTTTTGAAGGTTTTCTGGAAAAGCAATATTTGGAAATGCAACAAATAACAATAGACAAAAAGCACAGTAAAACATTTCTGATTTTTTTCAAAGGCGACTAATTCGAGAATATAGTCACTACATAATTATAGAAACAAACATACAGAACAAAATATTGAGAACCGTACCTTTTTTTTTTATTACAAGGAAAACTCTTCATTCAAATATTCCGGAAAGTTGATAAACAACACTGATTGCTTGATTAGGTTTCACAGGATATGAGGCAACATTGATTGATTGATTGATTGAAAGGTTGAAGGGGATATAGAGCAACACAATCCCTCAAAAAAAAAAAAAAAAAAAGACAAGACAAAAGAAATCCTAATAGATTAGTAGATATTGAAAAATTTTATTCCCTTTAAAAAAACTCTGAAAGTTGATTTATTATTCATTGCCCTTTCCAAAACATCTCTAAATGTAATAGTGTAATGTGGATCAATACCAAGAATAGACCAGAGATTATTACGATGCCTAGTATATCTAATACAATTTAATATAATGTGGTCCAAATCATTTATACGTTTACATGTAATACACATTGCATTATCCTGTAAATTAAATCTATGTAGAAGGCCTGGAGTAATAATCATTTTATTGAAGATTCGAGTGCTTAAGATTTCTTCTCTTCGATTCTCTGTCCACTTTAAAATGATATCAATGGTTGGAATATTTCCCAATTTTTCAAAATATTTGCTTGAGTAAAATGTTTCATTGATTTTTTGAATTCTATTTCGATATATATTTTTATGAATGTCTTCTGAAGCAATCCAGTCAATGTAAACATTGGACTCCGTGACCGATCTTGCGAGATTATCCGCCTGCTCATTCCAAACAATTTTCGAGTGTCCCGGAGTCCAAAGCAGAATTAACTGATTAACGTAGTTAGATAGCATATAAATTTTGTTAGAAAGTCTATGAATTACCTTACCGGATTTGATCGAGAAATTTTGAAGTGCAGAAAGAACCGAAAGACTATCCGACAAAACAAGTAAATTTACATTAGATTCCACCAGATCATCTAAAGCTTGACAAATGGCCAAAGTTTCTGCAGAAAAAATGGAGTTATAATGGTTGATTCTGTAAGCAAATGAAGATTTTTTTGATATACCTGCTATCGATGTAATTTGGTCATTTTTTGAAGCATCAGTAGCTATAATGAAAAACTTCTGAAATTCCCGTTCGACCGTTTCATCAAATAAGGCAACATTGGTAAACAATATGATCACATGACTGGTTGCTGTAATTCATTTCCTTTTATGATTTCAAACTTCTTATCTTGTAACTGCATTTCTAAAGAAATTTTAATAACGGTTTTGATTTATAATCTTTATAAAATTATGAAATCTAATTATTTTAGAAACTATTGTTTTTTTTATTTCAATCTGCAAAATCCGGGTCTGTGGCATACTGTAACTGTGACAGCTCAATTAAAATTCCTAAGCTAATGAAACAAAACAAGCAGACGAAATTAGTTTTCAATGGCGATGTTTTTATCTTCGAAGCATTGAATATTGGTAAATGCTACCTATATATTTTGTTTCGAACAAAAGTTTTTTAAAAAAATAATGGACAAGATAACTTTTTTTGTTCTGAACACATTTAAAAGCTGGAAAGCTTTCGCTTAATTTTCCTTGAGCCTCATAGAGAATTCAAAACTTACGAGATTTTTGTTGTGGCAAGTTTACTTTTTTGTAATTTGAATGTCATATATTAATTTTTCTAACTATATTATTTTTAAAAATAATGCAGGACTAATTTGGAGAATACATGATATTGTTTTTATACAAAAGAGAATGATTTTTATTCTCTTTTATGATATTGTTCTTATACAAAAGAGAATGATTTTTATTCGTCATAATTATAGTTTTTAAACTCAGTTACAGCCTTTTTAAAGAATCCGATACAAATACAAATTATTGTTCTCTATCAATTGATCAGAAAGAAATTAAGAAATTGAATTCCTGTGAATATGCTTATTTCGTAACATTTGTTCGCAAATCTTTTTATAACAAATGAACTGTTTACAGTAATTGTTAATAGAAGCTAATTTAAATTGTCTGAAGTTAATTTAAAAAAATTATTTTTTTAATGATTTTGTAATGCGTAAAATGCTAATAATTTCAGATTATTGTTTTTTCATACAATTGGGATAAAGAACTTTTTATTTCTAGAAAAAGTTGACATCAGCATTATTCAAGAAAAATGTGTAAAATTGAACTCTTTTTTTTTTTTTTTTCCCTGTCATTCTACCAAATTATATGGCAGGAAATTTTGCAGATGAAAGTTCATAGTACATGAAAATTATATGAAAACTACTGACTTATTTGTTGTGAAATTTTCTATATATTTTGTTAATTATATCCTTAATAGCTGATACATTTTTTTAACAAAACTGTTATAAGGATAACTTGCCAACAATTTGCATTCAGGGAAAAAATTTGTAACATTTTTTAAAATCTTCGTTAATGATTTCTCCGATGTTAGGCTATTTTTAAAATTGTATTTTTAAATAAAATTACAATACTTGCGTATATTAGTGTTACTGTAGCAAAATTTGCACCACACAAATTGCATCTTGATATCAAAACAACAAAAAGATACATTTGAAAAACCAATCAGTCAGATTTTAATGGCAAAATTGTGTACTTCCTGTCATACAAATTTGGTTGCAATGATGCTAATACTTAAGTATCCAGATTACCTATGTGTTTCCAAAAAAATATATTTTTCTTATTTTTTTATGTTTTGGTATTTTCCAGCATTCAATCTTGGAAAAATAGTTTATCTTGTGTGTTTTGAGTATTCAAATTTGAATATGTGATTGGTTAGTATTTTCCTTGTTCAAAATGGCCACTGGAACAAACACTCGAATAAGTGATGAGGAGTTATTGCGTCTTCCATCTCAAGAATTGGTTCGAAAGCTACGTAGAGCTGAGGCGGAAAACATGAAATTAATGATGAGCCATGGAGCACTTGTGAAAGATATCAATCAGCGAATGCAGGTACCAGTTTAAGTTTGGTACAAAAAAAAAATCATAATTTAACTTTTGAAAAAGTTTTTATGTAAACAACTTAACATTGTTAGAATATCTAATCCTATGTATTTTAAAACATCTATTTAGTTCAATATAGCCAATTAATTTTGATAAATATACACACTTTTGTATTACTGCTAAATCTTAAGTTTTTGAATAAGCTTTGAAATCTCCTTGTTATGCTTTTTGAGAAAAGGTTATAAATTTTTATATTTATAAAATCTAATTATTTGTGTTTATGTTCAGGGACATCTTAAGATTTCTTGAGACCCTGAGCCCCTACTAAAAAGTAAGCCCTGGGTCCTTATACAAATGTAGGTCCCTATGATCCTTAAAAGTAGGCTGTACATGGTATACATTGTCAAATACTTGTGCAAACAATAACCCAAAACAAATCAATGTACATGACTTATGACCATGCAAACTGGCTTGACTGACTACTGCCTATTGACTGCATGAGTAATGATGGTGTGTGATAGTAGGCCTAGGCCTGTACATGGATGACGGTCATCACACGTAGCCAGTTGACATATCGTCTAAAATTCCCTGTTTTTTACAGAACACAACCAGAAATAACACTTGATTGTTGAAATTATTCAAATAATGATTTTATTTAGGTTGAGTAGAGATCGCGCGTGAGACGAGGCCTGGACCCAGTTGGCTCATGCCTTAAGAAGTCCCTGTTTATGTTATTGAAAATATGTATTTTGAAATGTAAATGCTATTTTTTATGAAGACTATAAAAAATGAAAAGTGTCATATATTTGAAATCTTTTTTATTTATATATTTTAAATTGAATTTTGCATGTTAAAAATGGTTTCAGTATTTATTAATTATAGTTGACAATTACTTTTCCTGAGTTGTTGTCAACATGAACATTGGCAATATTATTGATCTAGCTGTTTTGTGCTAAAATCTGTATTGATACTACCATGCAGAAGTAAGTTAGCTGGCTCAACAATAAATAAAGCATAAGATTTTTGTGTATGGAATTCTAGATACTGAGTACCATTTCATCACTTGAAGACCAACAGTATTTTTATAATCAATGATACACATTCAGCTTCACTTTTTGTCTACTTCCATTTACATGATGATACTGTTTAGTCATAAAGATTGTCATGGTAAAGTTTATTTTTCAATGAAAGCTTTTTATGTCCTTATTTATTGTGGATATTCCAGATTTTTATTGTATCAAAATGATTGAAAAATCTAGCTGATAGTATGAAGGTAAGACAATAGCATTAAAATCGATAATTGGAAATTGCACTTCTTATTTATAATATCAGTGATCAGTTTAATCCACAATATTTAATAATAGCACTACCTATGGGTAATATCAATTGGTATAAGTTAGACTTGTGTGTTTTCTATGTGTTGCCATGTTTGGCTTTATGATCACTAAAATTGATGAATACCACTGTTCAGTTGTTTATAAACTTTGAATTTTTTAAGATTAATTATATTGTTTTGGATACATTTTGTGAATTTTTCCAATAGGTTCATTTGCAAGAAATTCGAAATCTGAATGAAATGAATCAGAGATTCCAAGATGACAATCAAGAACTAAGAGATTTATGTTGTTTCTTGGATGATGATCGACAGAAAGGTCGTAAACTTGCTAGAGAATGGCAGCGGTTTGGCCGTTATACAGCAAGTGTTATGAGGCAAGAAGTTGCCTCATATCAAAATAAACTTCAAGAGTTAGAAAGCAAGCAACAGGAACTTATTCGTGACAACTTGGAATTAAAGGTAATTATATGACATATTTCCAAATATGCATTTGTATTGTTTATATGTACAAATGGATATTACATGTATAAAAATAAATGGAATTAGCATGAAAGTGTGAATTTTTTCATTATTATCAGAATTATATTAAATACAGCTATTCTGTGAACTCAGCTTACATTTCTGCTTATAACATAACATTAAGATTTGTCTGTACTGTGCTAGTAAAATATTTGTATAAAAATATTTCATGAAATTTTCGAGAAACTTATATTTGAGAGCCCGGTAAACTCCTAGGAGAGCCCCCACCCTTGGCGCCAAACCGGAAAAAGCGCCAAGCGAAAACGAAATGGCGCCAAGCAAACCCGACAACGGTTACAAGTAAATATAGCAGTATAAGATGGATGCGCAATGAAAATATATGTAAACAATACAGAAATTTAACATTTAAGATAAAAAATATAACAGCACTTACTTTCTTATTGTTGATCCTTCCCAAGTGGAGGGTAAAGTGTAACAACTGCTTTTAAAAAATTCTGGAAAGTCTCGTCGCTGAGTGAGTGATCGCGAGACGCTATAAATACTCAGCGAGGTAATGGTCGAACATGCCTTCTGCGTGGCTGGTGTGATTACGGAGAAAACGTTTTATTGCCGATTAACTTACTATTGGAAAACCACGAATTCTTTCTTATACTTCTGCAAACATCATGCGTATTCACACCTTTTTTTCGACATCTCCATTCAAATCCATCCAAAACAACTCTCGTTCATTTAATCCCATTTGCTCATTACATTTAGGACATTCATAACTTGAAGCAATTAATCCTTCTTTCATACACCATTCAATCAATTCTTTCTTGCTTCTAGCATTCAATAACGTAAAAAATTCTAACGTGTATTCACTTACAAGCGCAGCCATACTTTCAACCCGGTGCCTAACAAAATGAAATTTGAAATGCGCGCCCACACAAATGACGAAAATTCTAGAAAAAGTTAGGGTTGCCATATGTTGTATTTAAAAAAGCAAGGTTACCATGACGGCGCAATTATCGCCAACCAAAGTAATTCGCGCCAAGGGTGGGGGCTCTCCTAGGAGTGAACTGAGAGCCCTTTCAAAAATCATTCTGCTGGTAAAAAATATATATGTATATAAATAGATTCTCTAAATATCTGCAGCAGGTAAACAGTATGTTTTAACACATTGCTGTATTCGTAAATTTTCAGGCTTCTTTTTGTAGTCTTGGTAGACTAGTGGATATGGTCACAAACTTGTGGCCAGCGTGTCACGAGTCTGAGTCCTAGTGCCTCTGAAGACCTACTGCTTAGAGGGGCTGATGCATGTTAAATATGTTGAGGTTTAAGGTCTTCCTGTTGGCATGGTGTACAAGTTTGGAAAGGGGGGTGGCAGTTTAGATGTTGTCCTTTGTCACTTGATCATGATTTAAATTTACGAGATCCACTGCCAGTAGCCCTCGTGTTGCTTTATAGTGTGACTTTAATAGATACTCTCAATGGTTTTTTTTAAATCTTTTTTTTTAATCTTTTTTTGTAAAAATTATCTTTCTGATGATTATCTTCCTAAGATTCTAAGAAATAATTTATAAGCATAAATAAAATCAGTAAACATTGATGCATTTAGCTCAAATTTTTAATATACTGATGTGTTGTATTAATTTAGAAACTGTGTCTGTGTTTGGATGAAGAGCGAAACAGAGGTACTTGTGGACAGTGTGGTGAACCACTCAGTGGTCGCCGTGATGATGGGGATGGTAGCAGTTCATCTACTAATAACGAAGAACTTGGATTGCTCTCTCCCATTCATTCATCATTCTCACCATACAGAATGGGACAGAATATAGATGATTCTAACCATAGACATCGTTCTGTTATTAATGGTCAGTAGAAAATTTGTTGTAATGATATTCTGCAAATTAATTTTTTTTCATGTTATATTAACTGTTTTTCATTCTGCTCCTATAACTGCTCCTTTTCAATCAAAGGAAGTTTTGTCTATATATATTCAACAAATTTTCTGTAATTATTCTATTTTGTTAAGAAATTAATAAAATTCTTTAATGAGAGGAAAAGAAGATATTTTGAGTGATTAAATTTGACCAAGTCATGGAATATGTGTTCATCAAATTTGTTATATGTAACATTATTCATTTTTAATTCAGATTTAAAGTTGTTTCTTTTTAATCTAATTTCATATTTAATTCTATTTAAAGTTTTTTCCCCTTAGTTTAATATTTAGTGTATAATTTATTGAACTGTTTCAAATTAATATGAGAATATTTTCTAATTAAAAGAAGTGTTTTTGATATGTCATTCATTAAGATTTCAACTGTTCATTTTCAGAATTAAAAAAAAAAAGTTTCATTTTATTTTATTTGTTAGTTTTTTTATCGATAACCTGTTTATATAAGCAATGCAATAATAGGAATTTCATTTCTGAATTTATTTATAACCTTTGTTTGTTGCATTTTTGAAATTTGAATATTCTGAATTGCGTAACAAATATGTGTACAATGTGGTCTTATTTTAATGAATCATTATATTTTTTCATGTCTTACCTTATGTTTAAATGTTTTATTATTTATCATACAGTCATGGATTTAATATTGTATGGCTCTTGTTTTCTTAGAGTATTTCAGATTTTTATCTTTGTATATTTGTTTCATGTATTGAATCATCTATATTTTTCTTGAGTTTTGAAATTATCACAAGATTTTAATGGTTAAAAAATATACGATTGTGTTATTTTTAATAGCTCAAGTTTTACAATACATCAAAAGCTTAGAACGGAAAATTCAAGAACTTGGAGAAGGGAAATTTAGGGATATAGTAAGTTGTAAAAGTTCCATCAGAAGTTTGTGATTACATTTAGATAGATATGATCAATATTTATATTTGTAAAAGAAAATTATAACTCAAAGCTCTTAAAAGGATATAGGAAAACTTAACAACGAGATATTTTTATTAATTTCATGTTCTAAATATTTTTTTTTATTACTAATTTGCTAGTATATTCTTTAAAAGCAAAATTCAGATCAACCTTTTAAAATATAAGCAATAAAATAAAAATGATTTGTATTAAAACAATCACTTTCTAAATGAATGACTTTCTAATTGTAGTCCATAGTTTCTGTTAATCTCCCTATGAAATAGTTCTGTAGCTTATATAAAACTTTCGTTACAGTTTTAGTTATCTTGATTAGAATTTGCCTTATATAATTGCTGATGTACATTAAATCTGCCAAGGCTCAAAATCCTTGTGAAAATTTAAGAAAGTGAGTATTGTTCTGGTCAACTGACCTCTGTTCAAAATTGCAAAGCCTATTACCAATAGCCCTCATGTAACTTCAAAATGTTACATAATAGTAGCTAATAAAACATCAATCAGTCTTGATGGGAATTTATACAAGCAATATTTAAATTAAATAATAGTAATGTTCTAATCACCTGACCACAGTTAAAAATTACGAAGCTAATTACTAGTAGTCTGTGTAGCTTCAAAGGATTAATTAATAAATCATCAACCGATCTTGATGGGAATTTATAAAGTAATATTTGAATTAAATAATGCCACAATATAGTAAATTGCATTTATAATCTAAAATTTAACATAAATTCATGATATTTTTGAAAAAATAATTTGTTTATCCAGTAGCTGTTATATTTATCTGAATTATTGTTGAATACTTTTCAAGTTTAATGAATTTCATCATTTACTTCAAAATTTATGGAATAAACTTTTCATAGTATATATTGTTTAAATAACTTAAGATATAATAAATAATAGGTATTAAAATGTGATTTCCCCCCTCTAGAAGAACAAAATGAATCATGGTTTCTACAGTAAAAATAGCTGGACTGATGCAAATTCAAGAGATCATTTAAAGGTAACAATAAAAGTGTTTTAAAATGATCTTGATATTTTATTTAGTGGTATGCTATTTTACCTAAACATGATTTTAAATGCATTTGTAAATTCATTTGATTTTTAAGGGGAATCAAAAGATTTACAATCATATTAAGATATATTGAGTGGTGTATGTTTAAAGTAGTATAGCATCTATAGATCTCTCTCAGAGTTTAATGCATTTAATTTGTTACATTCTTTTATTTACAATGTATTTTCAAACTGTTCGTTTATAGCTGGCAACTGTTTTTGTGTTTTATAGCTGAATGATAACATTACATTATCAAAACCTGAAGCTGTTGTTCATGCTATGAAGGTAAGTTTAATTACTGTTATTATTAGAGTGGGACATGGACAAGTAAATAATAAATCTTAAGATATTGTTTTGATTATAAAAACAGCCTTTTTTCTAACTTAATGCTAAAATATGTAGCCACATCCCAATCAAAGCATCTGGTTTATTGCTTTTTATCATAGATAATATTTCCAATTTTGTGTACTGGACTAGGGAAAAAACTTCATGTTTCTATCTCTTCATATAGTATAGCTAATATATATATATTTAGTGAAATTTTTGAATGGGCAAAGAGGGGGAATAAAATTTGATGTGAACTATATGATAAAAAGACAGTTTTCCCTCATGTTATGTAGGTATTAGAAGTTCATGAGCAAATGGAGAAAAGTCTTGAAAGTGACTTGGAATCTGAAGAGTTAGCTGAAGGAGAAAAAGCATTAGTTCGTGAAATGTGCAATGTAAGCATATTTATGTTTTCTTTTTTTTACTATTTGATACTCTAGTTGTTTGTATTACTGTCAAATATTTCTTTTCTTCTGATTTCCATTTAAATGAATGACTAAAAATATTTTCTTGAGATTTATATTTTAAGAACAAATTTTGTGACTTATGCCTAGATATTTTTCATCTTTTTAACTAAAAGTTCAGTGTTTATTAGGAAGAAAGTAATTTGATATAGTTTTCTTAAAGTATTTGTCTGAGCTTTATATGTTGATATTTATTAATGTAGTTTTCGTGCCTAGGTGGCGTGGCGGAAACTTGAAGATGGTCCTTCCTAAATACAGAGGCTTGAACTACCTTAAAATGCATTCCGTCCATTATTGTTATTGGTAACTCTAAAAATGTTACTTGTATTTTGTTTTATACACTAGTTATAAATAAAGCATTTTTATTTATGCGGCTTAGGGCTTGCTGTATATAAAGTTTATTAAAAATGTAACCATCCAAATATTTTTATCAATGAATTTATGAAAACTAAATGTGTAACATGGATACACATGAATCCATTCAGATATTATGCACACCACTAATTTTTTTTTCTGTGTTCTAATTTATTCGTTGATAATATTGTATGTAATAGTTTTAAAATGGAACTGTTTATAAAATGAGTGAACTAGAAAAAAATGTTTTTGTTACAGTGTAATCAATTAATCTTTGCTCATTTCTTTTACTTCAAGTAAGTACTGTTGTTAATTAAGATAACAAATATTATATATTTTACATATAAATTACTTTAAAAAACCCTATATTTGTATTTACTTGCTAGTAAAGGCTGACAGGTAAAAGTCTTAAAATGCAATACATATGAAAGCAAGCATTTTCTGTTATGTATTAATTTATATTGAAAAAAAAAACTCATGTTATGTTTAAAGATTCAATGTCTGAATATATTCATGTTGAATTGTTGTATTATATTCACTTTTATTCTCTGAATGGTAGAATCCAAGAAATACATGTTAAATCTAAATCATTAATTTAACAGACAAACTTAAGTTTTTAGCTCTTTTTGAAAAAATGTTAATTAAAACAGTTTTGGATAAAATAATATAACTATTAAGCTTCACTTGACATAATTTTTTTATCATGTATGATATTTTTAAAACTACAGTTTGTGTGCAACCCTCCCCTGTAATCCATTTGAAATTTTGTACTTTGAAACTTTTATGGTGTCTTTCTGATTGTTGGAAATGTTTATCATTTATTGAGTATCTCAATGTATAAATGACTTTCTATGTCTATTTGAGATATACTTTTTTTTATTTTAGTTTTTGTAAAATGTAGTTTTTTAATGATAGTTTTTTTTATTAAAAAATTCATTAAGACTGATTTTTTAAATCCTAAAATTCCTTTTAATTTCATATATTTGTTTTATATAGTTTTTATTTTTATTTTTGACAATATGTCATAAAAATTACAGCATAAGTGCTAGGAATGCTTATGTATATATGTTACATTTCTTTGTATTATGCACAACTTTTTTCAAAAAAATTCTGTTCCAAACAAGATAAAAAAAAAATCCAATATGCATTTATATATAGGGTAACAATTATTACAGTTTGATGTATTTTACTGTGTAAGTTACTTGTGTAATGTTTAATTTTATAAAATGTTTTGCTATTTTGTAATAATGCTGCAGTTATGTTTTTAATTTGTTATGTTAAGTATAGATTTTTTTTAATTTCATAATTATTATCTACAAATCAGTAATTTTTTTGTATGTAAGCTAGAAATGGTTGATGTGTTAGTTTGTAGATTCTTAAAAATGTACAATTATGTTTTTATAAAGTATATATTAATGTTTCTGGGGAGAAAAGGTTTAAAACTTAGTTATAGTTTATAAATATAAGAAATTTGAATGCTTCAAGATTTTTATGTATAATCATAAAAATTATGATGCAGAATTGTTAATACTACATGTTTTATTTTTAAGCAATGTTGATCATTCATTGGATTAGAAATCTTTTTATTTGTAAGTATTGTTTTATTATTGCTGTAGATGTTTTATCAATGTATTTGTTTTTGTATCTAAGCAATCATTTAATTTAAAACATTCAGTTAGAATGATTGTTTATCAAAATAAAGCTTTTTTCCCATCCAAATTACATCTTGAGCTTTATCTCTGTCAACATTCAATTGAAATTGTAAGTTTGAATCTGCATGTTAAGTTCAACTGATTTTCAAGAGTCTTCATGTGACATAACATGAACTAATTTCTAAAGGGTGTTTTTTTAGAGGTACAGAACTTTAAATTGCAATAAAACAACGATGTATTATTCGATTGACATGAATTTTTTTTATTCGAAAGATAATCTTGGGGAATTACATTTTAAATATGATTTCTGGCATAGGACTGCCACGGCTGGCTCGGATGTAGACCAATCTGGACGTCCAATTTTCGATGACTTTTTCCAACATTTGTGGCCGTATATCGGCAATAACACGGCGAATGTTATCTTCCAAATGGTCGAGCGTTTGTGGCTTATCCACATAGACCAATGACTACATAGCCCCACAGAAAATAGTCTAGCAGTGTTAAATCACAAGATCTTGGAGGCCAATTCACAGGTCCAAAACATGAAATTAGGCAGTCACCAAACGTGTCTTTCAATAAATCGATTGTGGCACGAGCTGTGTGACATGTTGTGCCATCTTGTTGGAACCACAGCTCCTGGACATCATGATTGTTCAATTCAGGAATGAAAAAGTTAGTAATCATGGCTCTATACCGATCACCATTGACTGTAACGTTGTGTTCTTCATCGTTTTTGAAGAAGTACGGACCAATGATTCCACCAGCCCATAAAGCGCACCAAACAGTCAGTTTTTCTGAATGTAACGGTGTTTCGACATACACTTGTGGATTAGCTTCACTCCAAATGCGGCAGTTTTGTTTGCTGACGTCGCCATTCAACCAGAAGTGCGCTTCATCGCTAAACAAAATTCGCTTATGAAAATCGGGAACAACGGCAATCTCCTATACTACAGATACTCCTTAGGTGCCATTTTTGTTACTTGACTATGGTTTAAAATTATAAGATCCGTCTCCAACAACTTTGTATAGTTATAAAAAAATATCGTTAGTTCAACCAATTCTATTTTTTTTTATTATAGAAAACAATGGATTGAGGTTTAATGCTACTTCATCTCAAAATCTAATTTTAGTTAAACTTTACTAATCTTGTCATTTTATTAATAATTAATCAGCTACTATGTTAATAAAATTAAAAATTGCTAATTTTTGCATATGTTTTATTTGTAGTATTTCAATGAATAATTATTAAATGTTTTTATAATTGAGTAAGGTCGAGTGGTAGCATATCGCACTTCCACCCCACAGGTCCGGGTTCTATTCCCGGGTTGGGCAAGGTTGATTCAGCCTTTCATCCCTTCTGCTGTGGGTTGATAAGTGAGTACCTAGCTTGCTTGGACACTTAAACACTGGGGGTGTCGCTTCAGACTGACCACCTGATCGTGACATCTGCTCATGCACCTCAGTGCCCAATGGTCACATATACTGGGATGGGCACAGTGGGTCCTGGCCTTCATGGGCTGTTTCGTCACTGAGTTTGAGTTTTGTAACTGAGCAATGTAGGTAGTTTAAGATTGTGGTTCAGAAATACTTCAATAAAATGTTTATCATTATTTATAAAAATAAATAATGATTAACAGAAAACAAAATAACTTTTAATTTTTTGTTTTTATGCTGTGTTAAAAACATGCCAGGGAAATAAGTTTTGTGCCAAAGCCTGGGAATCCTTTTTAGATTAAGGTCCTGCTAATTTTTTTAAAATTGGTATTTGTTTACCTAAATTTATTATTTAATCTTGTTACTGAAGGCTTGATATAGTATTGAGTAAACATACATCTGTATGAAATTAAATTTTATAAATTATATATTTTTTAAATTCTTGTGTATTAAGAAGATATATGGGCTATATATTTATAATAAATATAAATTCATAATGGAAAAAGAGAGAATTTTGTTTGTTTTTATCTGTTTTCTTTATATACAATGAAAAGTAATACAAGGATTTTGTATAGTACATACTTTTGGTATTATGTTAATGCCTTTATCTTTCTTTTTATAAAGTGTACATTTTAGGCTTCTTTTTATCTTTTGTAGAGTTGAGATTTGTATATTTTTGTTATTAAAAATATTTTTTTACTTATGTGTATGGATTTTTCATTTCTCATTTTAAAATATTTCTTACTACTGTTTATTTCAAGCAACTAAAATCATTTTTACTAAGTAATCTGTGAAACAAATAAATTTATAAGAGTGCACTATTTTTATGCCTACTGTTATTGTATGGTTTTATAGGCTAATTTTTTTTTTAAATAAAAATGTTAAGACTTGGGTAAAAAAGATTCAGAAATCTTTTGCCACATGCAGCCTCCATCTAGCATGTGTTAATTTACTTGCAAGCATATTTTATGTTTCTTCATTGTAAATTAATTTTATTAATATAATTTAAAGAATTTTGTTTCATTTAGTAAGCATAATAAAGTTTCTGATGACTTCTATGTTTCCAAACTATAAATACTTAAAAGATTCTTGGTACTCATCAATTACTGGAACAATAAATTAGTGAAGGCTTTTCCAAATTGTTGCCAACATGAACATCGACGATAATATCATTCTATAGTTATTTCTAGTTTGAAATCTGCATTGACACCACGAAACAGAAATGGAGTGCTAGTTTGATGTGACGGGGCATAGCGTAAAGCGCTGCTTGGCGCGAAAAAGGAATCGCGCCAAGCAGTGCTTGTCGCTGGAATGGAATCCAAGATGGCGGCCTAGCGGTATCAAATCGTCAGGAAGATAATTTTAAAGAATTGCTCAGAAGTACAATGAAATATATTTCAAAAGAAGTAAATAGAAAGAGAGTGAGAATCACCAAGATCAATCAATAAATAATGAATAATAATATAATATAATAAAAAGTAACATGTAACTACTACACTGCTCGACAATTGCTAAGGACGGATAACACTATCATCCATAGCAACCACAAAATGAAAGGAAGCAAAATGTGGAAAATTAGAATAAGTGCGGGATATTAGTAAGAAGTATGAGTATGCAAATTTTTTTTCCACGTCTGTTCATCACGTGATAGCGTTCATAAGAGCTTTAAAGGTTTTGACGCGTGTGGACAGTTGTTGTTTCAAGTCAAAGTTTTACAGGAAAGATTTAATAGACGAACTTAAAATTTCTGGCATGTCTTCCCGACATCACATAGATGATTTTATGCGTGGCCGAATTATTGGAAAAATCGAAGAAGGGCGAAAAATAACATGTTGCCAGGGAGTTCGACATCGCTCACAGCGTTGTTTCACGGCTGTGGAAGTCATTTAAAACTACTGGAATGTGTAGTAGACGGCACGGGGGAGGTCGTGTTAGAAGTACGACGCCTGCAGAAGACAGATATATCGTCCTATCAGCAAAAAGGAACAGGCGCACCACAGCTCAGCAGGTGGCAAATCAGTTTCTTGCTGCCTCAGGAAAGCAGATCTCCCGAAAAACTGTTGCCAGACGTTTGAGGGGAGGAGGACTATACGCAAGCAGACCTGTTGTGTGTGTCCCATTGACCAGACAGCACCGTACTGCCCGTTTGCAATGGTGTCGTGAGCATCACAATTGGACTGAACAGGACTGGGCATGCGTACTATTCTCCGATGAGAGTAGGTTCAGTCTGTCATCGGATTGTAGACGCCAACTGATATGGCGCGATAGTGGTACTGCTTATCGTCCAGAAAATATCCAGGAAAAGGACCGATATCCGACATGCAGTATCATGGTGTGGACCGGCATCATGATCAATGGCCGCACGCGCCTACATGTGGTTGCGAATGGGACTATGACGGGCCAACGATACATTGATGAAGTTCTACTTCCTCATATTCGTCTTTTCCGTGGTGCTGTCGGTGATAAATTTGTTTTTATGGACGACAACGCAACAGGTCATCGAACACTCGCTGTTCAGGATTGTCTAGACAGCAAGGGTATTCAACGTCTCGTATGGCCAGCGCGTTCTCCAGATCTAAACCCCATTGAAAATGTGTGGGATGCTTTGGGGAGGCAAGTTGCTGGTCGAAACTATCCTCCGACAAACAAGAACACCCTCATCCGTGCACTCACAGAGGAATGGGATAAATTGCCTCAACAGCTGCTGGATAATGTTGTGCAAAGTATGGTACGATGTGGGTATGTTGCATCACACTCCACGGTGGACATATCCCGTATTGATACCTTTCTTTAAGGGGCCTGCTGACTTTTAGATGCATTGTTCCATTTCTCCATACGCAGATCAAATGAACATTTTTTTTTCTTTCAGATGTTTCACAGCTTTTGTACTTTCCAGAACAATAAATATTCTTTATTCTAATGTCTGAACTGTGTGGCAACTATATTTTATCCTACTAGGCCTCATGTCTCGCTTAATGTTATGCTACATAGCAATTTGTGATCCGTCCCTAGCAATTGTCCAGCAGTGTAATATGCAGTATATAATAATCTTATAATTTAATAGTAATTATATATAATACTAGCCGTTACCCACCCGCTTCATTGGGTATTTCACGATGTTGTATAAATATATATTGTTTACATATGTATAAATTTTATTGATATCTAGCATTAAGAATTCGATTGTATTGAAAAATATATTTATAGCTGTAACTTTCGCCTCTTGATATTGATGGGAGGCCTCTATCACCAAAACCATTGAAACAATGCTGAATGTTCTGCGTTAACTTCCTATGCACAGCTGACAATGCATAAACACATAGGGCCGAGTTGGGACTAGGTTTGTTGTAAATGTCAGATTCATCCTTTGACTTTGCAAAAACGGCAAAGAGAACATCTTGGGCCGTAATACCTAAAGAAACAGCCAGTTCTGACCCAGGCCTGCCTACATATGCAGCTTGGGCCAAGTTGTAATCTGGGGCTCGACATACCAGTGGTACTTCAGTATATGAATAATAATGTACATCTTCATGACATATTCGTATTAGTTTCGATATGAATGGTTTCGGTGGATCAGTAAACTTTTTCTGTACGGTCACGAAGTAAGAAAAACCTTTGGAGCTGAAGCCATAGACATAAGTGATTGGATATATTTCCCTTGACATGTTGTTAACCATCACTTTGGTTCCTGTTGTCATTCCAGTGTGGGCGATTGCAAACATATTAGGATCCAGGCTTCTGCTGCTAACTGCTGGGACATCTGAACGATAAGGTCCATTGCCTGTATACGACACTCCAACATAAAGGACATGCATCCTTGGTAAGGTCTTCGGTCCTTGAGCTATGAAGGCCACAGTGGAAGCCGTGGAATTGTTGGCCACAACCGACTAGCAGGAGTCACAAAATTTGTAACATTATTGAGGTTATGCACAATACAGATACCTTGGAAAAGGCTTCCACATGCAATCAACCGACTTTGGGAATAGTCGATGACCAGGGCCTTGTTGTGGGCCGTTTTGCTTCGTTGGGACAAATCCTCGTCACAGGGCATTTTGGACTATCCTCCTGAGGACCCATGACGGCGATTGCTTCTAGTTTGAGATCACGTGATAGCTGATAGATTCTATTAACAGCACCGATGTACACCTTTTCTGTGTAGTCGTGAACAGTCAGATGATTGAATTTCTCTGTCGATTGATTGATTTAATATTAACGTCGCACTGTTCAGCTACACGAGGGCTTTTGGCGACGGACCACGTAATTTTGAACCATGGTCAAGTGACGTGGACGACACCTGAGCGGCCCCCCTCTCCTAACTGCCACACCACACCAACGAGAGGACGTTTCAGCTCTCGACAGATTTAACGTGCATCGCTGCCCTACACGGCGGGTCTTTAGTGGTATTGGGCTCGAACTCGTGACAAGGCAAGCCGCGGTCCGATACCTATACCACTCGGCTACCCCGGGCACTGAATTTCTCTGTCATATTGTCCTCAAATACAGCAAACATCGGTGGGACGAAAAGGAAGAGCAGAAGAGGAGAGATATACAGCTTGATCCGTCGACGAACTTGCATCTCCACTTTATATTTCAACACGATTTACGAATGAAAGACACAAATGTCCATATCAAAAATGCAATAGCATCAGCAGTTCCAACAGAAGAAAAATTCATTGAGGAAAATTTCCATATCAAAATGCAAAAAATATCAGCAGCTCCAACAGTCCCGTCGTCCTTTCAACAGGCACTCACGGACTCCTGGTCACGAACGGCTGTCCACGTCTCGAAGGGAGAAAAACGATGTCTGGAGCGTCCTAATCTTGGTGAAACTTTAGCGTAACAGTTCCTCGGCCTTGTAGTAGTAACCCGGTGCGGTTTGAATCTTGTAGGGGTTCTTCTCGTGGTGCAAGGGGGTACATCCGAAGATCTGACTCTCGTCGGGGTTCATCTCGTGATGCAAACTAGACCCAATGCACCTGAAACAACCATGTCATGATGTCCTGAAAGAAAGAAAACACGAACACTCTCCTAGGAGAGCCAGCATGAGTAGAGTATATAAAGTAGGGAGAGCAAAATTTCCCACTCTTCCACAGGGCTTTCAGATACACGGAGTGATGGGAGGCCGCCGGTCCCCGAGATACAATTGTAGTTTTTATATTTGCCCTGTTAACAGGAAGCAGGCTTTAAGAAATTCGGGGTGTGCCTCAGGTTAACGGACTTTACGGCCGGCAAGGTGGTGTTCTTGCGCGGACTGTTGAGTCCAATCAGAGTGGTAGAATTGACGGTAATGAATACGTAGCGGATTCTTTTCGAAGTGGTGCGGTCAGCTTTAAAAGAACGGACACGACATTTCTCGTGGCTTTTTCCCTTTAATTCATATTTACAGAAGTACCACCCGTCTGGAGAGAGAACTCCCTGCCCGGGGTCAACCCGTCATCCACTCCCCCTTCACTCAGATAAGTACCGCCTTTGTAATTTTTAACTTTGTTTTTTCAGTATATTTTTATCATTTTACGATCGGACTGTTAATTTAGTGTAAAGTTAATTTGTCAGTAGAAGATTAGTGTTTAATTTTAACTATAATCATGATGCGATGTGAAATTAGGAAACTGGGTTCAAAGTTTTAGAAATTAAATAAGTTTTAGTAGCGTCGCATCAATATAAAAAGGACAGAAATTATAATTTCTAATTTCTATTAATATCTAAAATATATATAGAAGAAAGATTTTTTCCACTCACTTAACCCAATAATCAAGTGGATTTCCGCCAAAGCAACTTTCAGTGGATCCATAAAATAAACATGCGTGCTAAATTTCAAGTCTAAATCTAACAGAGCAAAAACAGAATTTTTATTATCAATACCCCGTTGAGAGCATTCTTAGTGGATTTGAATTCAACAAAAGAAACACGCAAACCAAATTTTATTATTAGTCCTAGTTGTTCGAAAACGGTAATTTTGTCTATCAATACGCCCCAATAACTTTCCCCTGGAGTTGATTTCCGTAAAATCCATTTTTAGTGGAACTCTATTCTACCAAAGAAACGTGCTCAACAAATTTAAATTAAATGGGTTAAATTCAAAAACAAGAATTTTTCCTTAACCCCTCGCAACCCTACTCCTTTGGGGGGAGTCGGTTTTCTTAAAACTCTTTGTTAGAGGAACTCTATACCATGAAAGGAACATGCCTTCTTATTTTCAAGCAGATGGGTCTAATAGTTGAAAAACGGAAACATTTTTATCTATAACGACCCTTAATTCTCCGCAACGCCTCTTGGGGAGTCGATTTAGACAAAACCCATTTTGTAGCGGATCTCTACTCCAGAAAAAGAATCCACTTACGAAATTTCAAGACTGTTCGTCAAATAATTTAAAAACGGAAATGATTATTTATAACGCCACTTAAGTCTCCGCAGCGCCACTTGGGATTTGATTTTCACAAAACCCATTTTGTAGCGGATCTCTACTCTATGAAAATAATCCGCTTACCAAATTTCAAGACTATATGTCCAATAGTTTAAAAATTGAAATAATTATGTAGAACGCCCCTTTGGTCGCCGCTACGCCCCTTGGATGTCTATTTTCGTAAAAATAATTTTTTAGGGAATCTCTACTCTATGAAAAGAATCTGTGTACCAAGTTTCAAGACTGTGCATCTAATAGTTTAATAACGGAACTAATTATCTATAACGCACCTTGGGGTTCGATCTTTGTGAAATCCGTTCTAGATGATGTCTACTCCACATGAAAGGAACCCGTCTACCAGATTTAAAGTCTGAAGGTTTAATAGTTCCGGAGATATCGTGGTTAGTCAGTGAGTGAGTCGCTTTCTCCTTTATATATATAGATTAAATGTTATTTTGATATTTTTGGGATATTAGTTCAGGAGCCCCTTGAACCCCAACTCTGATTTAAAAAAAAAAAAATTCAAAAACCTTCCCGGGGATATTTCTAATAGTTTCCCAAATTTTCACCGCGATTGGATGGATGGTTTTTGAATCTATCGAGTACAGACAGACACACATTCATTTATATATATATAGATTCATATAGTATGATTTAATAATAATATATAATAATAATCATATATAACTTAATAGTGATTATAAAAATGAATTATCATCGCAATGGAATATTATAAAACTTATACATAAGAATACTCATGCAACGTAAGATTATAAAAAAAATGTATTAATAATTATAAATGAATAACAAAATAATAATTATAAAGAATGAACATAGATAATAATTATAAATGAATAACAAAATAATAATTTTAAAGAATGAACATAGATAATAATTATAAATAAATAACATGCAATATGTATAAACAAATATAATAAGAAAGCAATTATAAATAACAAATATTATGATTGCATATAGTAATAATTGTATTTTCATATTATATTATTATTAAAATAATTACAAAATATATTTTAAAATTTATGATGAATATCAATTAAAAAGTACTTAAAACTTGCAATATTCCAAAAATTGCACAAATATCAAGGTAACCATATTGTAATGTTATTGCCCTTCTTGGCGAACATAAACAACTTAGCGCTTGCCCCGTGATATCAAACTAGTTCTCAGAAATGATTCAATTTCAAATGTAACTAAAGCGCAGGGTTTCTGTAAACAGAATCGTAGATCGCAAAAACTTAATTCATCACGCGATGTTGCACTTGCTTACTTTCTTCGGTGAGGCTTGATTGGCCGTGGTCACCGAGTGGCCATGGACGCGAACTTGTGGCCGGCGTTGTCCATTCACAGGTTCGAAAACTAGTGCTACTAAAGATCCACTGTCATCCTCGTCACTTGACCATGTCTCAAAATTACGAGGTTTGTCTCCATTAGGCCCTGAAATGCTTCATAGTGCCATGTTAATCAAAATAAAACGGTGAAGTGTTTGGGCAGGCCCGCGTTTCCACTTAGGCGCACGAGATTTGGGGGCGCAAAAAATTGGAGGAAGAAAAAAATTAAAATTACAGAAAACGTTCAACCGCCTAGTGTTTATTAAAAACCCAATTATTCTCTTTTATTTGTATATATAAATTATCAAATCTTCGTTTCGCTATCGGGCAATTATTATGTAAATCACTTGGCTTTTCTTCCCAAATCATATTTTGTTTCATGTATACAGTTATTAAATTGTCCTCAAAATTCGAAATAAAATCTTTATAGCAGCATTTCTCAAACTGTGGGCACGCCCCTCTAGAAGGGCGTGGTAACCCAATTTGGAGGGAGGGAGGGAGGGAGGCGAGCATATCGCGAAAAGAATTAATAATTTCATACAATAATGTTGTAAAAAGTATGATTAATTTAAAATCAAATGGGGTTCTTTAAGTTAAAAGTCAAAGAGAAGCAAACACATTTAGCAAATCGCCACGTAATCAATATTTTTTATTAAGGCTACACATTACCCTAAAAATTTCATTTCTACCGAAATTTGTTTTTTTGCATATTTTGGTGGCCCATATCATTGAGATGCTTGCCACGAAATTTTAGATCTGTTAGCAAATTACTTTTTAAGATATTTGAAGTTTTATGAGCTATGGTTTTGGTTTCGGTTTCTTTTTAAAGCTTTTTTTCACACTTAAGTTGAATTAATTAAAAATATTTTTGAGCGTTTAGTTTGACATGCTTATTAATTCCAATTTTCATTACTAAAATAATTTCTGCTAGATTATGTTTTGAGTTTTTTTAATTCTCATAATTAATTAATAAAGATTAATTTCATGGCCAATTTTTGCTTTAAAAATAGTTTATATAACTTAAAAGCTTTATCATTTACACTGGTGTGCAAAAATTAAGGACGAGACGGTTTTTTCAATATAACTTTGTACAAAAGCTTTCCAAATCAACACATTTAATACCGTAAGATCCCCAATACGTAAGGACATGTGTAATGTAAGCAACACTTACTAAAAGAGAAATCAGAGGGATAAAAAGAAGCTTTATTGAAAAAGTAGCATGGAGCGCAATGCGACTGAAGGCCGAAACATCCGTGTGATGGGTGTCCAGCAAGAAACATCCGGTCTTTAGTAGGGAATATGATCTCCCCTGACTGCTAGGCAGGTTTCACAGCGTCTGCCCATGCTGAGAATGAGGGTGTCAATGAGTTGTTGAGGCATTGCTGCCCATTCGTCTTGCAGCGCCAATCGAAGCTCCCGAATCGTTACTGGTGGTAAGGTACGAGCTGCCAAGAAAATCCCATACATGCTCGATGGGATTGAGATCCGGAGATCGTGCCGGCCAATCCATACGTTCAATATCCTCACTCTCTAAGAGCTGTTCGGCAGCTACTGTGCGATGACATGGTGCATTGTCGTCCATGAGGAACTGCAGACCCATAGCGCCTCTAAAAAGACGCACATATGGAAGAAGAATCTCGTTACAATAACGGGTCCCGTTGACTGAACCTGCGTTGAAGATGTGAAGGTCTGTACGACTACCAAGCATGATACATCCCCAAATGAGAACACCGCGACCTCCATACCTGTCCCTTTCAATGATGTTCGAGGGATGATTGCGGCTTCCCCGCTCTCTCCAGATGAGTATGCGATGAGAATCGCTACTCAAACTGAATCTGCTCTCATCTGTAAAGAGTACTCGTCCTCATTCATTGTCTCTCAATTCCGGTGTTCCCGGCACTACAGAGAACGCCTTCTCCGATGGGCAGGCGTTAAAGGTACACACCGTACTGGGTGTCGTGCAAACAGACCACCACCGTGCAGTCTTCTGGCCACGGTAAAACGCGATATCGGTCGTCCAGTCGCCTGTGTCGTGTGTCTAGCGATTTCTCCCGCTGTCTGCCGCCTGTTTCTTCTGGCCTGTAAGACAATGTACCGGTCATCTGCGGGTGTGGTTCCTCGTGGACGACCGCTACTGAACCCCGGATAGCTGTTCCTTTAGTTTGAAATTGTCTCCAAAGTCGTGAAACGATGCTGTGAGCAATTTCGAACTCTGCAGCCACACTTGTCACACTGCGGCCTTCCTCCAACTTCCCAATGATTCGACCTCGGGTAAAAGCATCCAGATGTCCTCTAACAGATTGATTATTCGCCTTTTCTCACTGAGGCAGCAACTGCTATACGGCGTGCACAATCTCTTTGCCAGAAATACTGATCTTACACCGACAACATGCTTTATACTACTCAGACACTCCCCCATTACGTCTACCTGCATATCTGCGCATGTGCTACCGTACATCACCTTACTTAATCTCCTGATTGGTCTTTCTGTCCGCTCTGCCTCTTTGTTCAGCTGATATGCTAATTTTTCGACTTCGTCCTTAATTTTTGCACACCAGTGTATTTTTTCCTGTAGAGAAAATGCCATGGCAAATGCGTTCTGGATTTCTGTGAGAAACAATATTTCGAAAAGGTGGAATACTACTGAAAATGATGTATCTAAAAATCAGTCCTCAGCTGATTCTGCAATTAGACTTCCGAATACAAGCATTCTGAATTCAAATGCTGCAGATATAACTTAATATATTTCCTTGATATACCAAACTACATTATACTAAACATATTGTAGTACTATATTTTAGTATTTTAAAGTCGTACGACAAGAGCTAAAACTTCCTAAAAACTGCCCCAATTTAAAACTGAAAAAAATTAAATTTTATGAGCAAACCTGTCTATTTTTAGCTGAAGTTAGTATCATTATTATTTTGTACATAAATGCTTCGTGTTTCAAAACTTTTGTGAAATATTAGGTTAAGATAAAGCTGAATAAACTGACGTCTTAACAAATGCTATCAATATTATGCAAAAATATATTTTGAATTAAAAATATAATTTAATAAAAATAGTGTTTTAATGTAGAACATACATCGGAAAATAACATATTAAAAAACTAGAGTTTTACGGGCATTATAAGTTTTTTGTTTTATGACTTTACAAACTTTAAATGCGTTTTTCTCAGATTTTTAATTTTGAAGGTATAAGTGTTTTCTTATACCTAAGGCTTTTTTCCTGTTCAAGATAGAGCCTTGAATTTTTTTGTATATACTCCCAAATGTATGTTCTATAAAAGTTAGTATGGATTTAGGGCTGAGAACTCTAGTTATTTTTCTAAAAAATGCTAAAGTTGATATTTTAAAAATTTTCGTGTTTTTTCCTGGTTTTTCTAGAAAAAGAATTATTAAAAATTAACAAAAGGGAACAGATTTTCAAATCCATACTAAATACTGTTTGTAATAATCTAAGAATTATAAATAACTTAAAATTACTAAAAACTTTTAAAAATTGAGTATTTTATAAGAGTTTGAAAAAACTTTAAAAATTCCTAATTTTTTAAAATTGTAAAATAATGGCTGGTCAAACTGACTTTTTGCTTACAGAATCAGCTTAATAATATAATCTAAATATAAAACATCAATTATTCTTACTGTAACTGTCTCCAAAAATGTTTTTTGAAAAAGGGTACCGTGTAGCTTTAAGAACACTTCTTATATACAAGCCAATGGTTACAGTTAACCCTCCTGAGAGATTTGAGTAGTTGCTCGTGTTTGATGAGCCTCGGGTTTGAAATACAACATCCTCCCAATTTTTGCGTCTACTCAGACTCAAAAACAGTAGTGACATTGAAAACGTTTAGTCTCCTGGGTCTCTGGATAGTGCGTCCATATCTCGACACCTTAGGCATATTAGGAGGCGCATTCACAGGTATTGTACTTTCTGAGACATCAACGTCAGCAGAAGGAATTTTAAGTGCTTCAGCATCCAATGGAACATCATTAGACTCTCCCATTTCAGCAGACTGAATTTCCAAAGGAAAAACTCTTTGGATAGGACGGATGATCTCGGAATTACTGCATCTCAGCTTTAGGGTGCGTACTTTTCCGTCACTTCCAGGAATCAGCTCAATAACTTTGCTTAACCCTCTAAGTGGATACCTTCCTCCTGAAAAGTTATTCCGAAAGCGTTAACTCTTATTTTGAAGTTTGCTTTAAAAATGCAACAGACTTCTTTCCTTTCCCCCTTTTAGAACTTGGGAGGTCGAACGGGGACAATTTTAAGACCTAGTTCGGTTCCTTTGTCAAGTAAGAACCAAGAGATCAATCGTTTACAGCTAGCTGTTAAATTGCCTTGGGCAATCTTGTATGAAAGCTGTAGTGGAATTCGGCGTTTCTTTCTCCTAAATGTTCAGTCACAGTAAAATTAAAACAAAATGAAGGGTAAAAAAAAAGGAAAAAATGAAATAAATAGTATGTTAGAAGTTGAAAAATAATTATATTTTCTTCAAAGAAAATTTATTTTTCTGTCATTTTTTAAAAATTAAAAAAATTATTTTTTTGGTATTGCGATTTGAACCAGAAAAAAGCATCCTGTATTCATTTTTGAATATGAGAGTAAGAAAACGCGCTCACTTTTCTGTTTTTTAAAAAAGTAATGAGGTAAAAAGAGCAAAGGCCCTATCTCCTTTTTTAAACAATAACACAATAAATGGTACATACGATGATTATATTTATGAAATAAAACCGATCATTCTCTATTCAGTTATATTTTTAATTTAAAATAACATAAAAAAGATTTCAATACTTTTAATTTATTTTAATTAAAATCATATAAATGATATTTTTATGTTAACTGAATATTTTTCGGAAAAAATCTAAATTTTTATTCCTATTGTTCTCCTTTTCGAACTTCTTGTATTAAATAAAAATTTCTTTTCTACATCGGCATTTGTGATGGACATAACACACATTCAGTCTGTAATTTTTAATTTAAATGGGGGATATATTTCTTCAAATGCGCATGACAGTACTTCTAACCATTTTCTACTCAAGTTAAATTTCTTATCTTTCTGTTTCTTTTATTACAAGGAAAAATGTCACACATCGATAACTACATTTTCACACAATTCAGTCATTACAAATTCTATTGTGAGAAAAGTTCTCCCTAATTAATTTTGTCTTTCAAAACAGTACACTTAAAACAATTTTGTTCAGTGAAGTTAACCGACAGTTCCACAATGTATTCATACCAAATTTTAAAAACAAATTTAACAGTTGGAAATGTATCCTGTATTAATTTTTCCAGTATACACAAATATTTCCTGCTGTAGGGAAGATATAGTATGAGAGATGTTGTGTGCAGTTGTGAAAGAATGTTTTCGTACGTGTAGACTATTTTTGAAAATTTAAATATCACTGAAGCTGATCATATAACTGCAAATGAGCCTTATTTTAATGTGTGCTGGTATCACAGTAAAACATTTTACAATATTAAACAGCCTATGGGTTTATACTCAATATCAAACTATTCGCAAAATGGCTTACAACTTCTATTCAAATTGTAAAGAAACTGAAATATATATATAAATATATCTTACTGCAGTCAAAAATATTCATAATATGTAAGTATCCTGTTGCTCCACTTATTTCTGTACATTTTAAAAACTGTAGCTGAATTAATTTTTTTATATTCATAAACGAGGCATAACAGCTCACACAGTCGTAAAAATGTCTTTATCATTTTTAAATATACTACTATAAAACGTATATGGATTGTAAGATCAGTTGTAAAATCCTAAAAGCTTTTAGAGGAGCTAAAACCATGTAATTTTGGATTGATAAAATGTTTAATATAATACACAAATATACATGTTATTAAGCAAATACATTTGAAAAATCAAACTTCCTTCTGAAATAAACGTAATTGAAAGAAAAATGTTTAATTGCAAATGAGTGGAAATACATGTTTATCTAAGGGGTATCCCCAAAGTGAGGTAATCCTCAAACTTAAAACTCAAACTCAGAGGCACAACAATCCATGAGGGCCAGGAACTACTGTGCCCATCATAATACACGTGACCATTGGACGCTGAGGTGCATGAACAGATGTCCCGATTTGGTGGTCTGTCTGAAGAGAGACCTTCAGTGTTTAAGACCCGAAGCAAGCTTGGTACTCATTTATCGACCCAATGTAGCGGTGATGAAAGGCAGAGTCGACCTTGCGCAGCCCGTTAATAGAACCCCAGACCAGTGGTGTGGAAGCCCTTTAAACTACCATTCGATCCTATTCGGTGAAAAATAAAATTTAATGTTAGAATGTTATATAAATCCCTAATGAATGAGGGAGTCCAAACTTTTTTTTTCATGTAAACTGTTTAGACGGAAATGGTTAATTATGAACATTTCACAAGTTGCATAAATTAAAATTAACCGTTATAGTTTACATAAATTTTTAAGGGTGCAAAAGGTGTATTTCGGCTGCGCGAATTAATTTTAAAAGGAATACGGTTACGAAAAAGTAGTACAAATCTATCTAAAGTAGGGTTGGTTACCTTACATATATTGCCCAAAACAACAATGTATTGGAAGCCAATTCCACAATTCGTTGTTATAAAAATGTATGGAACATTACAAGATTTATTTTTGCATTTGTAATTTATATATACATAATTTTTCCTGGGAACTTTAAAAGCTAGAGCGGCATCCATCAAAACCGCTGTTCTCTCTCTGTTTTTCCAGATCACCCCTGACTAAGCCGGCTCTGCCATAGTAAGTGAAAATGCCGGATATATATATATATATATATATATATATATATATATATTGTTTGTCAAGATCATTTTATAGCAGACTGCATTTTTCATGTATTTTAGATGGTCGTTTTATATTTTCTACATCAATACCTTAATGTCTGAATTTAAAATTACATAAAATTCTTAACGTTCGCATCAATGACCATTATAATTTTTATTAGTATATGAATGTGTCATCACACGATTACATGACTGTTATTAACATATTATTTTAACCATTTAATTAATATTAAGTATAACATAACGCACACAAATTTTCTGAACTTTAAAATAAATATTTCGAAAACTACTTCAGATATACTCAAAACTTTTCATTCCTAACCTTTAGCTTCTCAATTTTGCTTCTATGTAAAACTTTATTGTATATTCCTCGTTTTTTTAGTATATTTTTTGCTCTTAGCATGCAGTTTTCAACTGAATTGTATGAAATCTTCGAAGTATATTAAAAGATACCAAAGAAGCTATATAATAAAATTTGAAATTTTTATTATACTCAAACAATTGCTAAAACTTATGGTAAATAATTTTTAACTGCGCGATGCATTTTTTTTCGAAATTTTAAATGGAATTTCTAACATAAAATTTCTAGCTTTATACGGTCGAGATCTCAAAAAATATCCAGATTTTATTTACTTATTCAGTTAGCCTTGAAAAAAAGATAAATGTTGAGGTATATTTTGTATAAATAGATATTTTTGAACAATATAATTCGAATGTTTTTGAATAACTCGAATTAAAAATTGATTTTTATTTTTATTTATATGCATAAATGTCTACTGTAAATGTTTCCGTATATTTTTGATAACCATTTATTCAAACATTCAAGTTATAAAAAATTGTGTGAAAATCTTCATTCATGTTGTCTTTGATGTAAACTGAAGTTCAAGCACTTAAAATTCAAATATAATTCGGTGTATTTTAACAATATATAACCAGGCACACACACACTGTACTTAAACGTCCCTGAACACTTGGGCTTTGAAATCTAAAAAAAAAAAACTAATAATTTTAATTAGTTTTTTTTTCGTTATTATTTTTATCAAAGTGTAAGAAAATGTTTCAAATGATTTGATGAAGTTTAAATTTATTCATTTTTAGCGGTTGGAAAATTGAAAAGGTTTCAAATTTTAAAGAGTTTGGTGTTTTATTAATTTTTTCGGTATTGTTCAGTGTACGTATGTAAATGTAGAGCGCCCTCTAGCGCTCAGAGTGTCTAACGAATCTGTGTAACCTCTGACTCCATCGAGTAAGGAGTCAAATCGAGCGAGCTGAGCAACAAGTAATAAAAACTACAGTCCACTTACTGAGAGAGACCTTTTTCTTGAGTTTTACTTGTGTATCCATAGGTCGCTGGTCCAGTCTCAACCGGAGAGACCTATGCGTTGAAAATACGAGGTATGTGCTGTTGTTTTTTGACTTTTCGTTGAAAAAAATCGAACTTTAAACTTTAACGATGTTTAAAGGAGCAAAAAAAGACTTGAGGCGAATCGCTTCTGAATTAGAGTTGTGTGTGAGTGATAAATTAACTGTTTTAGACTTGATGGATCTTATAAAAAACTGTGATAGATACAAAAACGATCCTGATTCTGTGCATGAGTTAGCAAATTTAATTATCGAAGAAAGGAAGTATGACGAAAGTCAGCAATTAGAGTTAGAGAAAATAAGAGAAAAGTCTAAGCTTGATTTAGAGATAGCGAGAATACGAGCAAATGATAAAGACAATAATACTGAAGTTAATTGTGATGATTCCTCTTTAGATTCTTTAATTAAAAGTATTCGCGCACTTACAGTGAAAATTCCCGACAAACCTGTGGGGTGGAGTTTCTTTTTTTATCATTAGAACGTGCATTTGCAGCCAAAAGTGTTACTGATAAATTTAAGCCTGAGATTTTGTTAAATTTATTAGGAGAAAAAGCTGCAAATATCATTATATATCTGAACGATGAGGATCTTAAAAATTATGATAAAATAAAGTCCATAATACTCCAAGAATTTGAGCCAACTCCTCAATCGTGTTTAGAGAATTTTAAGAAAGCAACACGGCAAAATTGTGAATCCCATGTCCAGTTTGCGAGTAGATTAACAACAAATTGGGAATACTATTTAAAATTGAGAAATGTTTCAAATTTCGAGGTATTAAAACAATTAATAGTTTCAGACAAAATATTTAGTACTTTAGATAAAGAAACCGCATCGCATATTAGTGTCAGACAAGCAGATAAATGGTTTGATCCTTTAACGTTGGGAAAAGAAATTGATTTATTTTATTCATCGCGAGGAAAACCACTGAGTGAGAATATTAATTATTGTCGCAAAAATCAAAATTCTAAAAATATGTCTAGAGTATTTTTTTCTCAGATGTCAAGGAAAAAAAAATGTGTTTTGTGTCAATCTGATAGTCAGTTTTTAAATAAATGTCCTCAATATAAGCAATTATCAGTAAATAAACGGGTAGAACTTGTTAAAAATAATTCCTTGTGTTTTAATTGTTTAAATTTGCATAGAGTCAAGTTTTGTAAATCTAAAGTTCTTTGTAAATGCTGCCAAAAAAAGCATCATTCTTCTTTGTGTTTCTCTGGAGACCCAAATTTTACGAGTGAAAGGGTCATTCAACCTTCTTCATTGGGGGGGGCAGAAAGAGCCGGAAACAGAGGAATCCTCGATGAGTCAACTTTCAGCGAAGGCGTCTGTGTTCAATCCCATAAATTACATAGGGGAGATTTCGAAAGAGGTGTCTTCTCAGGGTGTAGAAGATCTGTTTACTGCAACGAGTTACGTAAAATCGAAATCCGTTTTACTTTCAACCGCGATTTGTTTCATTAGAGATTCATTTGGGAAAATGCAGGAAGTCAGAGCACTGTTGGACGGTGGTTCAACAAGCAATTTTATTTCGCAACAGTGTATAAATAGACTCAATTTAAAAAGAGAGAAAATAAACATTTTAGTTTCAGGATTAAATAATTCAGAGTTAACGATTAAATCGCGCGTTAATGCAACAATTGCAAATAGAGGAAATAGTTATGAAACTAATGCAGACTTTTTGTAGTGCCGCGAATTACGGATATGATTCCTTCTCAACCATTTAACGTTAGTTTGGGTAATTTCAGTAGAGAGAAATTAGCGGATGAAAATTTCAACATTCCGGGAAATATTGATTTATTGTTAGGAGCAGAAATCTTTTATGAAATTCTTTTACCAGGACAAACAAATCTTTTAAATACAAAATTAATTTTTCAGAATACAGTCTTCGGCTATATTGCGAGTGGGAGTATTCCAGTTTCTAGTGAAAATAAACCTCACTGTGGGTTAATCAAAGATAATGTCGATTTAGAAAAGACAATGAGGAGATTTTGGGAAATCGAAAATGTTGAACCTAAGACAATAAAAAATAAGGAAACGATAATTTGTGAGGAGCATTTAAAAAAAAAAAAAATCATACTAGAGATAGTACGGGAAGATATATAGTATCTATGCCATTTAAAAAGGATCCAAATTGTTTAGGCCAATCAAAAGATATTGCCCTTAAAAATTAAATTCTTTATGGAATAGATTAAAGCGTGAGCCTAACTATTTAAAATTATATAGAGATTTTTTAAAAGAGTATAAAGAGCTAGGCCATATGCAAGAGGTAGACGAGAGAGAGGAGTGTGGAATGTATTTCATACCACATCTTGGTGTTTATCGCTCTGATAAAAAACAAGTAAATTGAGAGTAGTTTTTAATGCGTCGAGTGCAACTACAAACGGTTATTCTTTAAACTCTCTACAATACAATGGGGAGTTGCTCAAAATGACCTTTTTCAATAATGGTTCGCTTTAGAAAGCACATATTTGCATTCATTGCGGATGTGCAAAAATGCATCGAATGATTTGGATTAATCCAGATCAGCGTAAACTTCAGCGCATTCTGTAGAGAGAACATGGACGAACCAATAAAAACGTTTGAGTTGTCAACTGTGACCTATGGAACAACGAGTGTACCATTTTTAGCGACACGTACGCTAAAACAATTAGCCCTAGATGAAACAGGAATTTTCCATTAGGGTCTTCAGTTGTGATGAGTGACATGTACATTGATGATGTACTTACCGGTGCAGAGACCTTATTAGAAGCAAAAGAACTGAAAATCAACTGATCAATATCTTCGCTAAAGGAGGTATGGTTTTGCAGGTGCGGAAATAATACGGAATTGATTGAGGTTTCCGAAAATTATGATTTTTCAGATTCATCAGAGATAAAAGTGTTGGGTGTTTATTGGAACCCCAAGCATGATTTCTTCTCCTTCAGAGTAAAAATAGACTTGCACGAATTAAATACCAAACGGGGTGTTTTGTCAACCATCGCCAGAATATATGATCCTCTAGGTCTTTTAGGTCCTGTGGTGGCGAAGGCGAAAATCTTCCTTCAAAAATTATGGATGCTAAAGATTGATTGGACAGATTTGCTTCCAGATACAATCAATAGAGAATGGCGACAATTTGTCGAATCACTTCAGGTAGTAAATGACATCAACATCAATCGATGCATTGTGGTAGAGCAACCGGAAGTGATCGAGCTGCATGGATTTTTCGACGCGTCCCAGTCAGCATATGGAGCTGTCGTCTACTGCAAATCCATAACCTCAGATAGAAAGATGCTTGTACATCTTATTGCCAGTAAATCCCGAGTTGCGCCTACCAAGCAAACAACGATTCCCAGACTTGAGCTATGTGCCGCTGTGCTGTTAGCAAAATTAGTGCATCGTGTCAAGCAAGCTTTAAAATTAAATGTGACTAATACTTTTCTTTGGAGTGACTCCATGATAGTTTTGTCATGGATAAGGAAGGAGTCATATCAACTAAAAACCTTTATGGCTAACAGGATTGCTACAATCCAGGAGATGACTTCCAGTGAACAATGGCGTTATGTGGCAACAGAGGACAATCCTGCCGACTTCGTTTCCAGAGGAATGGATTCTCTAAAACTTAAAACCTGTGAGTTGTGGTGGAATGGTCCTAAATTTCTGATGAGCAACCAGTATCCACAACGACAAATTCCTGTTGCAGTGATCAAGGATCCAGGTGAACTTAAAAACTGTAGTGACTTTTCTAACTTTTTTCTTGATTCTGCTACTAACTCTTTTGTAAATAATTTACTTAACCTTAGTAATGACTATTTTAAAATTATTCGTGTCTTAAGTTTTATTTGTAGATTTGTTTATAATTGTAAGAACAAAGAAAGCAAGAGAATTGGGCCTCTAGATTTAGGAGAATTAAAAAAGGCTGAACAGCTTTTATTGAAATTAGTACAAAAGGAAGAGTTTAAAGTAGAGATGAATGGTATTCAAAATTCTGCCATGGTACCTTCCAACAGTCGAGTAAAAAAACACTCAATCCATTTATTGATAGCGAAGGGATTTTGAGAGCTGGAGGTCGATTGAGAAATAGTGATATTAATTATAACCAGAAATTTCCAATTCTTTTGCCTTCGAAACATAAATTGACTTATTTAATAGTTGAGTATTTTCATAAAAGTTTTTACATAGTGGTCCACAATCCTTGTTGTATCAGATCAGGCAAAATTTTTGGATATTGAATGGCCGTAATATTTGTAGAAAAGTTGTTCATAATTGTGTAATTTGTTGTAAGGCCAATCCTACTTGCACTGATCAAATAATGGCTGACTTGCCAAAGGATAGAGTTATCAAAAACTATCCATTCAATGTGTCAGGTGTGGACTTCTGTGGCCCCTTTTACATTAAGTATAAAGGGCAGAGAAAAGGTGTATATAACAAAATCTATGTTTGTATATTTATATGTTTTGTTTCTAAAGCTGTGCACTTAGATATTGTGACTGATTTAACCTCTAATGCATTTATTGCTACACTTAAGCGTTTTATATTTAGAAGAGGTAAATGTGCTAAGTTGTATTCTGATAATGCAACAAATTTTGTGGGTGCAAATATAGAACTTAAAAAAATGTTTAATTTGGTGTGTAAACCTGATGAGGCACTTGCAAGTTATATGGCTTCTGAAGGAATATATTGGAAATTCCTCCCCCCTAGAGCCCCAAATTTTGGAGGTCTCTGGGAGGCAGGCGTTAAATCTTTTAAGTTCTATTTAAAGAGAGTAGTAGGTAACATTAGATTAACATATGAAGAGTTTCTGACCGTGATTATCCAAATAGAGGGGATGTTAAATTCTCGTCCTCTTGTCCCATTATCTTCTGACTTAGATGATTTAAATGTATTGACTCCTTCTCATTTTTTGATAGGTAGATCAATTACATCAATTGTTGAGCCTGATTTAACTAATTTAAATGAAAATAGGTTGGATAATTGGCAGAAAATTACAAAAATAATTCAATTAATTTGGAAAAGATGGAGTGTAGACTATCTAAATAGTTTGCAGCAGAGAAATAAGTGGCATTTCGAGAAAAAGAATGCTAAAATTGGAGATATGGTTATAATAAAAGAGGATAATTTACCTTCATGTCAATGGTCATTAGGTAGAATCAACAATATTTATCCAGGAAAGGATTCTAAAGTAAGAGTAGTGGAAGTCAAAACCACTAGAGGTATATTTAAGAGACCCATTTCGAAACTGTGCATTCTACCAATTGAAACAGTGTGTGTGTGAAGTAGCATATACAACCCTTCAGATAGTAATGTTTGTGTGTAGAATAGTAATTTTTTTAAAATTCTGTGTGATTTATCAATTGCTTATACATTGTCTTCATTTGTATTTTGAAGTATTGTATTTCTGTGTGTTATCTTTATGATTATGTTCTATGTAAATCTTGCATGTTGAAAAACATTGCAAGGCCGGGCGGCATGTTCAGTGTACGTATGTAAATGTAGAGCGCCCTCTAGCGCTCAGAGTGTCTAACGAATCTGTGTAACCTCTGACTCCATCGAGTAAGGAGTCAAATCGAGCGAGCTGAGCAACAAGTAATAAAAACTACAGTCCACTTACTGAGAGAGACCTTTTTCTTGAGTTTTGCTTGTGTATCCAACAGGTATCTTATAATAAAATAATCATGTTTCAAAAACTGAAAGCTTTGATTAAAATAAGAAAAATGAAGCGAAAGAATATACTTAAAAAAAGATAATTTGTCTAACTATATAAAATAGCAGATTGCACTGACACACCCCAACTTGTTACAGTTTCAAATTAATATGAAACCAAAAGGGAATTGTAACATATTTTACTTATGCGTTGGGACTTTTCAAAACTTTTAAAATACGAGGTAACAAATAAACACTTCCTGGGGTCTGAAGAAATTTCCCCCCGATTTTTTACGATTGCCCCAGGGTCAAAACACGGGGTTTCCTGCGAGCCATAAAACTTCCTATCAGTGTCCTGCTGTGTTGCTTCCACCGTCTCCAATTATCTTTTAAGATGTTAAACCTTTAAAAGGGGGAAAGGATTTCAGAAAAGTGCGGCTAATCCGCTTTTGAAAACGTTACTTGAAGGCAGAAAAATCCGTGCAGTGCATTTTCGAAGCATCTTTACACTGACGGAATTTTCCGTGCTATCCGCTTAGAGGGTTAAAGGCCAGTAAAATCTCTTTTTGTTGGGATTTTCGATGAGAACTATCTCACCTACCTTAAGGGCTCGAGTCGTCTTATGAGCCTTTTGCACTAATAACCCTAGATATTCTTTACGAAACCTCCCTCTTAGATTTTTCAAAAGCCTCGTTCGAAATTTGACCCTTTTTTGAAATCTCGCAAAATCACTCAGATCTAAATCAGTCACGTCCAGGGATGCATTGCTCATCATGGACATTGCAGGTGTCAAAGGTATTAGGTCATCCGAGTCCTCAGACACTTATGTCAAAGGACGACTGTTGACAATTGATTCACAGTTACACAAACCGGTAAGAAGCTCTTCATACGTCAAGACTGCATTCCCTAACGTGCGTTTTAAGAGTTTTTCAAGCACTCTTACGAGCCTCTCCCACCAACCTCCCCACCAAGCTGCAGTGGGAGGATTAAACTTCGATTTTATGCGTTGAATCTCTGTTTCCCGTTCAATCTTTATCCAGTCCAGGTTTTTGAATTCCCGGACAGCACCTCTGAAATTAGTTCCATTATCAGTGTACACGACAGAAGGCCTCCCCCTTCTGGCTATGAAGAGACATAAACTCAACAAAAAATTTTTGGTTGACAATGCTGTAACCAGCTCCAAATGCACTGCACGATACACTGCACATGTGTAGAGAACAACCCACACTTTTTCACCATTTTTGAGGAAGAGAGGTCCGGCAAGATCAATACCTATCACTTCAAACACACCAGCATCCCTTACCCTATTAGCCGGTAAAGATACAGATTCACTTTTAACTGGTCCCGCGTTATATCTTTTACATTTTACACAATTTTGAATGATATTTCTGGCTGTCCTCCTTGCCCTCAAAATCCAAAATTGTTCTCTAAGGATCGAGACAAGCATTTGCGTCCCTGCATGGCAGATTTTCCTATGGTAATATTCTATTAATCTCCGAGTTAAAATGCAATCATTCGGAAGTAGAATAGGAGACAAAAAATTAAAATCATCCTTTCGCTTTGTGATTCTAGTTTTAACCCGAATTAAGCCCTCATCATCTACAAATGTTTTTATATGTGGGATATTGTTATTTTCGGGAAAATATTCTTTATGTACAGTGAATATTAAGGTATTTTCAGTCTTTTCAATTTCGGTTGTTGAAAGTTCCTCTAAATTTCTATTTTTCGATTGTCTATGACAGTTACTCAAAAATCTCAGAACCCAAGCCGTCCTCCGAATAATAGAGTGATAATTAGAGAATTTTATTGAATACCACGTTTCTATCTTATCTGTAACATTACGATTACACAACTTAATTTTTTCTCTCACAATCGAGAACTTTAGTCTCACATTATAACTCATTTGTTGGCCAAGTTACAGCATCCCCAGAAGCCACTCTGGACCCCCAAACCATTTACTCTTTAAAAGATGTCGTGGAGAGCATCCACGAGATAGAACATCAGCGGGATTCATTCGCCCTGGGACATGCCTCCAGTTTTCTGGAGAAGAAATTCTAGCTATTTCCTTAATTCGGCTGACCAATATGTTATTTTAAAATCAGGTATATCAAGCGAGTTTCTAATAGAATTAGCTAATCTGGCTCCCACACAACAAGCTAGTAGCTCTAACCGAGGCATTGATACACTTTTAGTAGGTGCTACGCTTGCCTTAGCTCTAAGTAAATGTAATTTAATTCCGGATGCTAATTTAGTCCTAACAAAGATGCAGGCAGCATAAACCTCTTCTGATGCATCCACAAAAACATGAAGGTCTGAATCTGAATTCATTTCACAATATCTGGGGATTTCTAGATTTTGAAGGAGCAAAATTTCTTTAAACCATTTATCAAATTTATTACACAATCCAAGTGGTAGGGGACTGTCCCAAGCTAATTTCACTTTCCAAGTTTCTAGCAACCACATTTTGGGTAATAGAGTAGCATCCGTTAAAATCCCTAAAGGATCAAATATTCCCTGAACAGCCGATAAAATTGTTCTTTTTGTCATTTCCAAAATTGCATTATTAACCGTACATCTTAGAGTATCTCTATCCAAATTCCAAGTTAAACCCAATACCTTGGTATCTCCCTCACATTTCGAAATAGATTCTTTTTTGACATTGCTTTCCCATCCCCTCAAATTAAAGCATCCATTAGACATAATTTTTCGAACCTTATTGACAAATGATCCAATCTCTTGCGTATCTGATACTCCGATAACACAATTATCAACATAAAAAGAATGGCGAAGCTTAGATACGATATCCATATATTTTGAGGGAGTATTATCTAGTAGGTGATTGATAGAAGCAGCTAACAAAAATGGGCTTGAACACACCCCAAACACCAAACGACAATTACGATAAACTATTTCATTGTTTTCATGAGGATAGAAAAACCTTAAAAAATCTTTATGTTTAGGCGTGACACTTATTTGTAAGAAAGTCTTTTCAATGTCAGCCGATAAACCAATAGGATACATACGAAATCTATCCAAAATATCCAGAATTAACTCTATTAAATTAAGACCTTTAAGCAAACAATCATTAAGCGAAGGATTATTTCCTTCTCTAGCAGTAGCATCAAAAATAGGTCTCATTTTTGTTGTTTCAGAAATTTTAAACACGGCTCTATGGGGAAGATAATAAGCATCAGTTTCAATCTCAGTTTCAATTACTCTTTCTATAATTTTTAATGCTTCCCATTCATCAAAAATACTAGCATATTCTTTCAAAGAATTTTTCTCCCCCATTTTTTTACATGTCCTCTTAAGCCTTTTCAGAGTTAAGCTTCTATTATCCCTTAGTTGACCCTCTATCTTAAAAGGTAACGCCCTTTATATCTGCCACTTGGAAGTATCTTTATGTCCTTCTAAAATCTTTCAATCATATCTGAATGCTGTATCTCAATTTTAATATTTTCCACTGGATCTCTGATCCCTATAGTTTCAACGTCCCATAATTCTTTAACATTCAGTTGATTTAAAAACATACTTAATTGCCTCTCTCGTATGGCCGGTACGGAAACCTCAGTATTATCATTAACTTCTTGGCTCGATTTACCCATTAAAGTGAACCCTAACATAGAACCAATAGCCATCAGACCCGACCTTAATTTTATTGATCTACCCGACAAAATTACACTAATTACATCAGCTCCTAAATGCATACCTATTTTATTTACAGAATTGCATAAATCAGGCACTATGATACCCTTTTCTTTAATTTCAGATAGAACCTACAAATCCTTTACTTTAGGTAAGTATCCACATATTTTATTTTCAGAAAAAAACTTTAAATTGACAAGAAAAACTGTCATCTATATACTCTTAATAATAACATTGTATAGGAAATGCTTCCTTAAGGCCGTCTCTCTCTCCCCAAACAAACCATGGACAATGGTTTGTTTTAATACCGGTTTTAAATTCAAATGATCAAGTTAAGTAAGATCTCTGAGACCCATTATCTAGCAAACAACGCAAAACCATTTCTCTATTATTATAACACAATTTTAAAGCTATAGTTTGCAAATGCACACTAGTAATTAAAGACTGACTGGCAAGGGAGTTACTAATGATAGCCCCAACTGTCTCATTTTTTAAATCAAATTCCTCTTTTTTTATAACATAATAATTCGTGATGGCTTTTATCGTCACACACAATTCCTGCACTTTAACATTTTTAATCTGCAAGAACGAGCATTATGACCTTTATTTAAACATCGAAAACATGCTCGATTTCTAATTAAAATACTCTTTTTATCATTTAATGACAATTTTTTAGCAATCAGACAGTCAGAGGTCCAGTGATTAGATTGAGAACAAAATAAACAACATCTTGGCTTGCCCGATTTCTCTCCTTTGGTGTTAACGAAAGCAGCAGTTGTAGCCAAAGATGGCTCCTCTGCGTTGGCTTTGACTTTCTGACGTTGCGTGGACCCCAGTCCAGTACGAGCAAGGAGAATCATTTCTTCCGATTCAACTTCTTTGCGGACAAAAGTCATTAATCTGTCGAGAGATCGACCGCTGTCTTGACCTTCTGATGTTGTTTCCGCATTCCTACACCTCTCCCAGGCCCGTAGCACGGCTTCCGGTAAGCAGGACTCCACGAGGGGCTCCAAAAAAATCGGCGAACTTTTCTTGCGTTCTCCCTATCGATTCTAAGGCTAGGAGTTTGCTCTTTAAAACATCATAAAATTCGGATAGCTCCAGCTTTATCTTTCCAGTAGCATTTTGCATAACTAAACCAAGCAAGTCTCTTATATAAATCTGTGCTAGCAGATCTTTTCGACCAAATCGTTCCTTGACTTGTTGCACAGCTTTTCAGTAGTTTTCCTTTGTTGGTGGAAAACTACTCACCAGTCTGAACATTTTTGAACCGGGCACACCGCATTGAATAAGATAATGCATTTTATCGTCGTCATCAATGTTCGAATCGATGTGAATTTTTTCGAACTGAGACCAAAAATTGAGAAAGTCCTTTGGATCACCATTAAATCTTGTTAGTTCCAGTTTGGGAAGCTTAACCCTCTAACCGGATAGCACGGAAAATTCCGTCAGTGTAAAGATGCTTCGAAAATGGACTGCACTGATTTTTCTGCCTTCAAGTAACGTTTTCAAAAGCGGATTACACGCACTTTTCTGAAATCCTTTTCCCCTTTTAAGGTTTAACATCTTGAAAGATAATGAGGGACGGAGGAAGCAACACAGCAGAAGTTTTATGGCTCGCAGGGAACCCCGTGTTTTGACCCTGGGGCAATCGTAAAAATCGGGGAGAAATTTCTTTAGAACCCAAGAAGTGTTTGTTTGCTAGCTTGTATTTTTTAAAAGTTTTGAAAAGTCCCAACGCATAAGTAAAATATGTTACAATTCCCTTTTGGTGTCATATTAATTTCAAACTGTAACAAGTTGGGGCGTGTCAGGGCAATCTGCTATTTTATATAGTTAGACAAATTATCTTTTTTAAAGTATATTCTTTCGCTTCATTTTTCTTATCTTAATCAATGCTTTCAGTTTTTGAAACATGATTATTTCATTATAAGATGCCCCCCCAAAATAATAAACACCAAACACTTTAAAATTTGAAATCTTTTCAACTTTCCAACCACTAAAAATGAATAAATTTAAACTTCATCAAACAATTTGAAACATTTTCTTACACTTTGATAAAAATAATAACAAAAAAAAACTAATTAAAATCTATTAATTTTTTTTTAGATTTCAAAGCCCAAGTGTTCAGGGAAGTTTACGTACAGTGCATAGTTATATATTATTAAAATACACCGAATTATATTTGAATTTTAAGTGCTTGAACTTCAGTTTACATCAAAGATAACATGAATGAAGATTTTCCCACATTTTTTTTATAACTTGAATGTTTGAATAAATGGTAATCAAAAATATACGGAAACATTTACAGTAGACATTTATGCATATAAATAAACATAAAAATATATTTTAAATTCGAGCTATTCAAAAACATTCAAATTATTCTTCAAAAATATCTATTTATGCAAAATACCTCAACATTTATCTTTTTTTCAAGGCTAACTAAATAAGTAATTAAAATCTGGATATTTTTTGAAATCTCGACCGTATAAAGCTAGAAATTTTATGTTAGAAATTCCATTTGAAATTTCGAAAAAAAAATGTATCGCAAAGTTAAAAATTATTTACCATAAGTTCTAGCAACTCTTTGAGTATAATATAAAGTTCAAATTTTTTATTATATAGCTCCTTTGGTATTTTTTAATATATTTTGAAGACTTCATACAATTCAGTTGAAAAATGCATGCTAAGAGCAAAAAATATACTAAAAAAACCGAAGAATATACAATAAAGTTTTACATAGAAGAAAAACTGAGAAGCTAAAGGGTAGGAATGAAAACTTTTGAGTATATCTGAAGTAGTTTTCGAAATATTTATTTTAAAGTTCAGAAAATTTGTGTGCGTTATGTTATACTTAATATTAGTTAAATGGTTAAAATAATATATTAATAACAATCATGTAATAGTGTGATGACACATTCATATACTAATAAAAATTATAATGGTCATTGATGCGAATGTCAAGAATTTTATGTAATTTTAAATTCAGACATTAAGATATTGATGTAGAAAATATAAAACGACCATCTAAAATACATGAAAAATGCAGTCTGCTATAAAATAATCTTGACAAACAAAAAATCTGGCATTTTCACTTACTATGGCAGAGCCGGCTTAGTCAGGGGCGATCTGGAAAAACAGAGAACCGCGGTTTTGATGGATGCCGCTCTAGCTTTTAAAGTTCCCAGGAAAAATTATATATATATATAAATTACAAATGCAAAAATAAATCTTGTAATGTTCCATACATTTTTATAACAACGAATTGTGGAATTGACTTCCAATACATTTTTGTTTTTGACAATATGTAAGGTAACCAACCCTACTTTAGATAGATTTGTACTACTTTTTCGTAACCGTATTCCTTTTAAAATTAATTCGTGCAGCCAAAATACACCTTTTGCACCCTTAAAAATTTATGTAAACTATAACGGTTAATTTTAATTTATGCAACTTGTGAAATGTTCGTAACTATCCATTTCCGTCTAAACAGTTTACATGAAAAAAAAAGTTTGGACTCCCTCAGTCATTAGGGATTTATATAAGATTCTAAAATTAAATTTTATTTTTCACCGAATAGGATCAAGTGGTAGTTTAAAGGGCTTCCACACCACTGGTCTGGGGTTCTATTAACGGGCTGCGCAAGGTCGACTCTGCCTTTCATCACCGCTACATTGGGTCGATAAATGAGTACCAAGCTTGCTTCGGGTCTTAAACACTGAAGGTCTCTCTTCAGACAGACCACCAAATCGGGACATCTGTTCATGCACCTCAGCGTCCAATGGTCACGTGTATTATGATGGGCACAGTAGTTCCTGGCCCTCATGGATTGTTGTGCCTCTGAGTTTGAGTTTTAATTTTGAGGATTACCTCACTTTGGGGATACCCCTTAGATAAACATGTATTTCCACTCATTTGCAATTAAACATTTTTCTTTCAATTACGTTTATTTCAGAAGGAAGTTTGATTTTTCAAATGTATTTGCTTAATAACATGTATATTTGTGTATTATGTTAAAAATTTGATCAATCCAAAATTACATGTTTTTAGCTCCTCTAAAAGCTTTTAGGATTTTACAACTGATTTTACAATCCATATACGTTTTATAGTAGTATATTTAAAAATGATAAAGACATTTTTACGACTGTGTGAGCTTTTATGCCTCGTTTATAAATATAAAAATTGCATTCAGCTACAGTTTTTTAAAATGTACAGAAATAAGTGGAGCAACAGGATACTTACATATTATGAATATTTTTGACTGCAGTAAGATATATTTATATATATATTTCAGTTTCTTTACAATTTGAATAGAAGTTGTAAGCCATTTTGCGAATAGTTTGATATTGAGTATAAACCAGTGCTTCTCAAACTTTCGATACTGGCACCCCCTTTTCGATCACAATTTTTTTCGCGCCCCCTTATACATTAATAATGTACTGAATGCAATAATAATGCACTTTGACGCTAAAGCTACAATAGGCAATCTTAATTATAAACCATACAAATTAGTAACGTAAGTATTAAAAATTTTGTATACTACTTTTAAGCAAAATAAATAAATAAATAAAATAATAGGATAATTATTATGTTATTTTTCCTTCCTCTAATTTTTAAATTGAACATATTGCAAAATGTTTTAGCTGCTTAGAAGACAAAATATAGATATCTGCTAAATATAGAAAAAGAACTCAGAGGGTCAATTTCTAATCATAAGCATTCCTTATAAAAACTTTGCTTTCCAAGACAAGCTCATGGACGTCATTAATACTTATTAAACTTTTTCTTAATTTAGTATTAATTAATTAGTTATAAAATAGACTGATAACTTAAAAGTATACCGGCTGAAGTGCCCGCTCTTTGCACGAGTTCATTTATAAGAAAATAAAACATTATTGATATAATAACTGAATTGTAAGGGAAGCAAAACCAAGTGCTCGACAATGTTTACAAAAACGTAAAATGATTTTTTTAAAATGGTTGCTCAAATTATAATTAGTTTTAAGCGAATTGTTATTTTAAGCCTCACAGAATTAACATTTATAATTGATGTTAAACAGTAGCGCACACAGGAATTTTTCAAGGGGGTCCGGGGTCGAAAGTTCACCAATCTTGTATCAGGTCCCTTTTCATTTTGTCGATTTTCGGGAACAAAACACAGTAAAAAACTAATTCTTGAATAAATAATTAGCATTAATTAATAAAATTAATCATTAATAACAAATACTTAATTAAATTTTGCGTATTATAAACTTATAATTATAATCAATCGGAAAAAAATCAAGGGCTTTGGAAGGGTCTGGATCCCCCCCCCCTTGTGTGTGCTACTGATGTTAAATAATGATCAATAATATAAAATATCGATGAAGAATAATTGTATTATTTTTAATATTTTAAGCGAAAAGACTTCAACATGTTTTAACCCGGGAGCAGGCGTGCTCGATACGGTCGGGGTTATTGAGTCACCCCAATCCTTTTTTTTTTTATAATTATTTTATTGTACACGATACAAATCATGATTCCAGTGAATAATTTAATTAGGAGAAAGTTTGCTTACCTTCTTTCAAGGACTTTTCAATTTTTCTTTGGTAATAAATAAACAGTTTTTCCAGAATTAACGATTTCGTAATCTGTGTGTCCCGATCGACCACTTCCAGGTAAAAAGTATATTCATTATGATAATATGTATGTTACTGCTAAAAAAATTGTGTGAAACGTTTTTCGTTATGCTTTATATGTTGAGAATATTTATAAAAATGTCTTGGCCAAGTAATCCTTCATGTGCTTGTGTGTGTGTGTGTGTGTGCTCTCCGTGGTTTTCCAAATATCATAAAACTCGTTTGCATGGAAAAAAGTGCAACAGAGAACACATAAGAGAGGGGTCATAACTAACTGTACCAATAACTTAGAAGGTCAAACAGATTACTGCTATAATGTGCAGTATTTCAAAAATAATGACAGTGATGAATTTTTTATGTTCCTAAATTTTTTCGATTCTGGGTCTGGGATCAGTTTTTTCTCTGAAAGAGTAGTATGTTAGGTTATATAAAAAAGCGTAATAAAAAAATCTCTCATCATGAGATTACAGCAAATCAAATAAAAGTTTTTTTATTTGGCTATAGGATCAAAGATAGCTAATTATATAGGTATTGAAGAAGTTTTTATTTTTGCTGACTTAATATCGCGCGCCTATAAATTATATCAGAGTAAAAGTGCATTTTTTATTATGTCTGAAAGTATTTTGTTTTAATTCATTCCAGTAAACTAATTATTTTTTAAATCTTTTATTTTCGATATGCTCGCGCCCCCTCGTAGGTCATCGCGCCCCCCAGGGCGCGCCCCACAGTTTGAGAAACACTGGTATAAACCCATAGGCTGTTTAATATTGTAAAGTGTTTTACTGTGATACCAGCACACATTAAAATAAGGCTCATTTGCAGTTATATGATCAGCTTCAGTGATATTTAAATTTTCAAAAATAGTCTACACGTACGAAAACATTCTTTCACAACTGCCCACAACATCTCTCATACTATATCTTCCCTACAGCAGGAAATATTTGTGTATACTGGAAAAATTAATACAGGATACATTTCCAACTGTTAAATTTGTTTTTAAAATTTGGTATGAATACATTGTGGAACTGTCGGTTAACTTCACTGAACAAAATTGTTTTATGTGTACTGTTTTGAAAGACAAAATTAATTAGGGAGAACTTTTCTCACAATAGAATTTGTAATGACTGAATTGTGTGAAAATGTAGTTATCGATGTGTGACATTTTTCCTTGTAATAAAAGAAACAGAAAGATAAGAAATTTAACTTGAGTAGAAAATGGTTAGAAGTACTGTCATGCGCATTTGAAGAAATATATCCCCCATTTAAATTAAAAATTACAGACTGAATGTGTGTTATGTCCATCACAAATGCCGATGTAGAAAAGAAATTTTTATTTTATACAAGAAGTTCGAAAAGGAGAACAATAGGAATGAAAATTTAGATTTTTTCCGAAAAATATTCAGTTAACATAAAAATATCATTTATATGATTTTAATTAAAATAAATTAAAAAAGTATTGAAATCTTTTTTATGTTATTTTAAATTAAAAATATAACTGAATAGAGAATGATCGGTTTTATTTCATAAATATAATCATCGTATGTACCATTTATTGTGTTATTGTTTAAAAAAAAAGATAGGGCCTTTACTCTTTTTACCTCATAACTTTTTTAAAAACATGAAAGTGAGCGCGTTTTCTTACTCTCATATTCAAAAATGAATACAGGATGCTTTTTCTGGTTCAAATCGCAATTCCAAAATATTTTTTTTTAATTTTTAAAAAGACAGAAAAATAAATTTTGTTTGAAGAAAATTTAACTATTTTTCTACTTTTAACACGCCATTTATTTCATGTTTTTTTTACCCTGCATTTTGTTTTAATTTTACACTGTGACTGAATCTATCGGGAAAACGACAGAGTAGAAAGAACTACGGTTTTCATACAAGATTGCCCAAGGCAACTTAACAGCTAGCTGTAAACGATTGCTATCCTGGTTCTCAATGATCAAATACGCCGAACCAAGTCATAAAGTTGTACCCTTTCGACCTCCCAAGTTTTAAAAGGGGGAAAGAATTGAAGTCTGTTGCATTTTTGAAGGGAATAGCAATATAAGAGTAAAACGCTTTCGGAATAACTTTTCAGGAGGAAGGTATCCAGTTAGAGAGTTAAATTTTCTGGTGTTACCTTGCGATATCTCAGCTTCACTTTGCGGTTTATTTAGACTTTTATTTACAACATACTCCAGCTCCGCAGATAACTGATTCATTTTATCGCGGTATTTTTCCACTTTGTTAAAGTCATCTTCATATTCACCACTCAATGCTTCATCGCCAAGAAGCAATTCCAAAATATGCTCCTGGACGGTATCCAGCCTTGCAAACTTGTCCATTATTTGTCTTTGCAAGGCATACAAATCGGGTAATGAAGTATCCCTTTTCAACGCATCTTCAATAAAAGTGCAGCACATCGTAAAACTCGATCGTAGCGATCGCTGCTTCACTCTAAAACTTTCAACAGTCATGCTTAAAAAAGACCGGGGGCGCCAGAAAATGTAAAAAGTATGATTAATTTAAAATCAAATGTGGTTCTTTAAGTTAAAAGTCAAATAGAAGCAAATGCATTTAGCAAATCGCCACGTAATCAATATTTTTTATTAAAAACACTTCTTATATACAAGCCAATGGTTACAGTTAACCATCCAGTGAGAGTTGAGTATTGCTCGTGTTTGATGCGCCTCGAGTTTGAAACACAACAAATGTATTCTAGCTGCATGGCCCGGCGTTGAACGGGTTTTCTCTACTTTTATAAATTGTCCCTTCCCTTCACAAAATCAGCACTTCCAATATTCTTTTTCAAAATTACTTTGTTCTTTTTACCCTCTCCGCCTATCCCGGCGATGCTCGGGCTTTTACCGAGTGTATATCTTAAAAGTACCTGCTTCGAAATTTTTTTTCGCTTCTTTTCTTTGTCAGACAGTTTTGTGCACCAACATTTTTGAATGCTTAACATTGTTAGCATTTTTTGAAATGCTCGATACACTGGAAAAAAGTTTCATGCAATTATTTTTATAAATGAAGAAGTTATAAAAAAATTGAATTTGCTAACTACATATTAAATATTTAAAATTTGAATATTTTTTATAAATTCGTAAAAAAAAGTTTTTGGTATTTTAATTTTTAAATCATTACCTCTAGAAGATCAAAGTATGAGTTTTTTAAAAATCATTTTCATATAAACGCATTGATATTGATTCATTTTGGAAAAAAATCATAAAATATGTAAATTATACTTGTTTTGTGTAAAAAAAAAACATACTGTATCATGGCGAAATAAATTATCTTTCCAATTACAAAAATGCTGGCGAAGTTATTAAATGCGCGAATAAAATTTGGTGTATTTTTTAAAAAATTATAAAAACTAAGCGATGATGTTGTTTCGAAGCCGGGTACAAACGCAAGCGCTCCGAAAAATAAAACGCTCTTGCCGATCACACCACGAACTTAACAGAAATAGGAGTGAATTGACGTTTAAATCCCGGCGTCACACGGTCTTTTTCTTTCCATCATGACACCAGCATTTCTATGTGTGTGTTTGTACGCGCACAATGTGAGTGATTTCTAAAATTATGTCAAAACACTTCCCTTTTTCAAAATTTGTTCCATTCCACTTATTTTTGATTTAAGACAGGTTTCTTTCCCCAATCTATATCCCCTCTCTCTAACACGAGTTTTTTTAGTGTAAAATTAATATACTATCTTCCCCTTCCCCTCACAAATAAGATATAGCTTCAAATTCGGTGTATGACAAAATTATTAATGTGAAGCAACACAAAGAAAACGATTCTAATGCTAACAGTAAAATAAAAAAACTTTCATCATTTTTTAATAATAGTTAGTTTCTAAGAATCTAAAATAATAAAATAGGTTTCAGATTTTCATGAATCAATCAATCGTTACATATACTTAGCTTAAAAATGTCTCTTAAATGTAATTTGATCAAAAATAATAGACCATGTACTTTTTAATTAACAAAGAATTAATTTAGTAATGAAATAATAGAAATAATCCTTTTATATATGACACGTTTTGAAGCCAGAATCAGACTGAATTTTTAAAAGGATCTTTTTTTTATTTGATGAAATCTATACAAGCTCTGACGCTGAGAGGAGAGAGAAAAAAGAACGCCACGTGAAAACTAAGTGAGTTAACCCTTAAAACACACATGTGATAAGTATCACGGATTTTATCAGTGCACTTGAAATTTAATGTGTAAACTTGTGGGTTCTTTTCGGATCGTGTTCGAATTGTGAAAAGGAAATAATTGCAGTCAGGATTTTGTCCCTCTGTTTTATTGCACATCTTCCATGGGACATTTCATAAGAAAAAGAATATATTCAAATGATCCAAGATTACAAACCATCGTCCCGCAGTCTTTCCTTTATCCGACCACGTTTTTCGCGCCACCGCTCCCCTGTTCTCTCCTTCTCTCCTCTGTCGTTGCCAGGTCCTTCCCTCTATATCGTGTCTCGTTCGACCTGTTGCCAGGTGCAGGCAGTAGATCCTTACATAATGCTAACGTATAGGGCTATTAAATATAACGATCTGGGATAAGACATGTTTATTGGCTACACCATATGTTCGGAAGAAATAAATGGATGATTAGTTTGATACTTCAAGATAAAATGAAAAATATGAGTTAGAGCTAGATAGGGAATTTAATTTTTAATCTAATTTAATTATCCTTACATTTATATATATATAAAGGGTGTTTTTTAGAGGTATAGAACTTTAAATTGCAATAAAACAACGATGTATTATTCGATTCACATGAATTTTTTTTATTCGAAAGATAATCTTGTGGCATTACATTTTAAATATGATCAAGCAAGGCGTAGATTCGTCGAATGGGCCCAAAAAGAGATTGCCGTTGTTCCCGATTTTCATAAGCGAATTTTGTTCAGCGATGAAGCGCTCTTCTGGTTGAATGGCTACGTCAACAAATAAAACTGCCGCATTTGGAGTGAAGCTAATGCACAAGTGTTTGTCGAAACACCGTTACATCCAGAAAAACTGACTGTTTGGTGCGCTTTATGGGCTGGTGGAATCCTTCTTCTAAAACGATGAAGGCCACAACGTTACAGTCAATGGTGATCGGTATAGAGCCATGATTACTAACTTTTTCATTCCTGAATTGAACAATCATGATGTCCAGAAGCTGTGGTTCCAACAAGACGGCGCAACATGTCACAACACACCTCGTGCCACAATCGATTTATTGAATGACACGTTTGGTGACCGCCTAATTTCCCGTTTTGGACCTGTGAATTGGCCTCCAAGATCTTGTGATTTAACACCGCTAGACTATTTTCTGTGGGGCTATGTAAAGTCATTGGTCTATGCGGATAAGCCACAAACTCTTGACCATTTGGAAGACAACATTCGCCGTGTTATTGCCGATATATGGCCACAAATGTTGGAAAAAGTCATCGAAAATTGGACGTACAGATTGGACTACATCCGAGCCAGCCGTGGCAGTCCTATGCCAGAAATCATATTTAAAATGTAATGCCACAAGATTATCTTTCGAATAAAAAAAATTCATGTCAATCGAATAATACATCGTTGTTTTATTGCAATTTAAATTTCTATACATCTAAAAAAACACCCTTTATATATCTATACATATAAAGGAGAAAAGCGACTCACTCACTCACTGACTGACTGACTGACTCACTCACTGACTAATCACGATATCTCCGGAACTATTAAACCTACAGACTTGAAATTTCGTAGGGTAGTTCCCTTCATGGAGTAGACGTCAGCTAAGGACGGATTTTGTAAAGTTCGAAACCCAAGGGGCGTTACGGGGGTTTAAGGGGCGTTATAGATAATTATTTCCATTACTAAACTATTAGATGTACAGTCGTGAAAAACCTGGTACACAGATTTCTTTCATAAAGTAGAGATTCCCTACGTAATGATTTTTACAAATATCGACCTTCAAGGGGCGTTGCGGGGGCTTAAGAGGCGTTATAGATAATTATTTCCATTTTTAAACTATTAGACGTACAGTCTTGAAATTTGGTAAGCGGATTCCTTTCATAGAGTACAGATCCGCTGCAAAATGGGTTTTGTGAAAATCGACCCCAAGTGGCGTTGTGGAAAATTAAGGGGCATTATAGGCAATTTACTCCTTTTTTAAACTATTAGACGTAAAATCTCGAAATTTAGTAAGCTGATTCCATTCATTAAGTAGAGATCCGCTATAAGATGGGTTTTGTGAAAATCGTTTCCTAAGTGGCGTTGCGGGAGCTTAAGGGGCGTTATACATAATTATTTCCATTTTTAAACTATTAGGCGTACAGTCTTGAAATTTGTTAAGCGGATTCCTTTCATAGAATACAGATCCGCTGCAAAATGGGCTTTGTCAAAATCGACTCCCAAGTGGCGTTGCAGAGAATTAAGTGGCGTTATAGGCAGTTAACTCCTTTTTTAAACTATTAGACGTAAAATTTTGAAATTGAGTAAGCAAATTTCCTTCACTGAGTAGAGATATGCCGTAAGATGGGTTTTGTGAATATCGTTTCCTAAGTGGCGTTGCGGGGGCTTAAGGGGCGTTATAGATAATTATTTCCATTTTTAAACTATTAGACGTACAATCTTAAAATTTGGTAAGCGAATTCCTTTCATGGTGTAGAGATCCGCTACAAAATAGTTTTGGGGAACATTGATCAACAAGGATCACTGAGGGGGATTAAGGGGCGCAATAGATAAATATTTCCGCTTTTCATTTAATAGAAAGACCTGCTTGAAAATTAGAAGGTATGTTCCATTCATGGAACAAAGTTCCTTTTACAAAGATTTTTGCGAAAACGGACCCCCAAAGGAGTGGGATTGTGAGGGATTAAGGCGTGTTATAGAAAAATACCTGTTTTTGTTTACTTGAAATTTGTTGAACACTTTTTTTTCTTTAGTTGAATAGAGTTCCACTAAGAATGGATTTTACGGAAATCAACTCCAGGAGGAAGCGGGGAGAGTTATTGGGGCGTATTGATAGACAAAATTCCCGTTTTCGAACTGCTAAGACTATAATAATAAAATTTGGTTTGCATGCTTCTTTTGTTGAATTGGAATCCGCTAAGAGTGCTCTCAACGAGGTATTGATGATAAAAATTCCGTTTTTGCTCTGTTAGATTTAGACTTGAAATTTTGCACGCATGTTTATTTTATGGAGTAGAGATCCACTGAAAGTTGCTTTGGTGGAAATCCACTTGATTATTAGGTTAAGTGTGAGCGAAAAAAATCTTTCTCCTTCTATTTTAGATATAAATAGAAATTAGATATTATAATTTATGTTCTTTTTATATCAAGGGGCGAGAGTGTAACAGCTATAAATATATTTTTCAATACAATCGAATTCTTAATGCTAGATATCAATAATTAATATATACGTAAACAGTAGACATATATACAACATCGTGAAATAGCCAGTGAAGCGGATGGGTAACGGCTAGTATATGTATATATATATATATATATATATATAAAATCTTCTGTGCGTGTGTTTGTCACTAAACTCCTCCTAAATGGCTGGACCGATTTCGATGAAATTTTTTGTGTGGGTTCAAGTAAATTCGAGTTTGGTTTAGATTCACAATTCGGTCCGATATCGCAATTAGTTAAAAAGATATTAATTAAAAACATTCAAAAATGCAACTCGACATTCACCTGCATTGTTGTAACAACGCTATATTGTTATAAAAGGTAATATAAAAAAATTTAAATCAATTCTCCTACTTAGATCAACCAAGAAAAAATTATTTTAGCTACTTTTTATTAAATAGTTGAAATTAATATAAATATGTATATACATACGACAGAATCACAACATTAAGTGGTAATTAATTTTTATTAATTATCATTAAGTATCGTATTGTCATCCAAAACAATCGTGTATATAAAGTTTCCTTTAAACTGAATGCTTTAACACGTGAGAAAAAAACCTTTTCAAATTTTGACATAAGTCACCAAAAGGACCGCTAAGTCGCCAACGTAGCTGTATTAGTAATTTTTTAAATAATTAGTTTTAATCAATTAATTTTTATTAATTATAATTAAATTACTGTATTGTCATTCGAAATAATCATGTACATTACATTTCAACTCAATTGAGCGCTTTAAAATATATTTTATTAATGATTGAAAATTTCACCAAGATAAATAAATAAATAAACAAACAAACAAATAAAATATGTATAGAGATCGTGAGCTAATAGTAGGAATTGAAAAAGATGTAAGTTGGCGTCGAAAATTGATTTTCAGTCAAACTGGCCAAAGCCGGTCTTTATTGTTACGAAAATTCAGACGATTCACACTTTTTAGCGTTTTTAATTAATATCTTTTCAAATAATCTTCATATATGTAATTCTTCTGTGCGTGTGTATGTAACTGAACTTCTCCTAAACGGTTGGACCGATTTTGATGAAAGTTTTTGTCTGTTCCAGCGGACTCGAGAATGGTTTAGATTTATAATTCGGCTTAGAAATGTTTATTTAATTAATTTTTTATTTATAAATTGTTGATCTTGGTACGTTTTACATTGGATCCGGCAGACATCCGATCGCAGTATCGAATATTCAAAAATCTTTTATTATAATTCAAGTTGTACCCGACAGTTGGTGCTGTGATCATTTCAGGAAAATATTTTGTCATTTCGTGTTATTATTTTGTTGAAATAAATCGTGTGTTAATTAAATTATTACATTCAGATGTAATTAGTTTTTTTGAAGAGTTTTGAAGTGTGCATAAAAAACTATACATTCTCCAAATTTAGTATGCAATTGAAGTGAGTATTTTGCATGATTTTCTATTAAATTTACACGTGCGTTGACAACAATTATCTTAACCTACAAATCTATTTGTGTAGCTAATTGATTACACACATTATTAAACTTTTTTTTTATTTAAAATTACTTCTTATCGGAAATAAAATTTAGAAAATCCTTGCTTTTCTCACGGCCAATTATATGATGTGTGTTCCAGAGTTGGAAAACCATCAAATTTATTTGTTTATACCCCTCAAGGATAACCAAAAATATTGTACATCTAATGGCATTAGAATAAATTAAGTTTATGTACAATGTAATAAATATACATGCTATAAAATAGTTTGAGTCTCAAAGTTTTCACCTTTAATTAAAAGAAGTTTAAGTTTTTATTCACACAGCCTTTACATTTAACTTCGCTCATAGTATACAAATACTCACACACTATCGATTGATTGAATTGTGATAACCGTACATGTGTCATGACGTTAGACATTGTAATAACTTTTTAATACAAATTTTACTCAAAACGGTCCAGATTGTTAAAGCTTATTCATAAAAATTTGGAATTTTGAACTTAAGATGTGTGTACACAGGACAACGACTGTCGGGTCCTCTAGTATATATATATATATATATATATATATATATATATATATATATATATATATATATATATATATATATATGAAGTAGAAGGCGCTACTGCAAGCCCCCGTAGCATCCCCCAGCAGATGGTTTCGAAAGGAAACGAGAGGGCAATATCCCCGACGGGGGAAAGGAGCAGCGAGAGAAGGAACATGAGAACCAGAGAATACGTTGAGACCGCAAGGGAAGCAGATGCATATCGACAGAGCCGTTATATTTCTTTAAAAATATTGAAAGCCAATTAGGCAACGACGTTTAAATGTTCATTTAATTATTAATTGTTATTCTATATTTTTATTTATTCTTATTTTAAAAATAAACAGATTATTCTGTCAAAGGAGTTTATGAATTAATCCGAGTGACAACATAACATTTGGGAGCTTGGCCTCCAATTAAATTAAATTAATTAAAAACCCCTAGAAAATACGACGAGTCAAGAATGGTGGACCAGGCACGCTTCAACGACAGAACAAGCAACGCAAACCACAACGACAAAATCATCAACGGTGAGTTCATTCCAATTTACTCCTTTATTGTTCTGAAGATATTTATTTACGATGGTCTGTCTAGAGGAAATTGCTGCTATTGAGAACATATTAAAGACGGCCCCTGCGTCAACGGTGCAACTTCTGCACAAAATTGTAAATGACGAACCCTACAGTAAATCTTCTAGAAAAGAGTTAAAAAAAATTCGCGGGTTTCCCACAGAATTACGACATTGAAGCACGAAAGGATAAAATTTTAAAGGACTTTACGAAAAAAACTGAACTTATTACCGTATGCACTATATTAGGACTGAACTGCGCGGGAAGCGCCAAAGAATTAAGCGAGCATATATTTAAAAATTTATCAGACCTTGCATCTTTAAAAAATAATTTTACCGAACAATTGACGGATGACGAATACGAAAACTCTGCGCCTTTTCGCTAGAATCTACGAACGACGCGAATAAACAACCAGCCCAGGGTAGTCTCCTTGGGCCTCTGCTTTTTAACTTATACATCAACGACATTCCAGACTACACACTTACCAAACTCAACATGTTCGCAGACGACACAGCCGTGCACACAACATACAAAAGAATCAGTTCTGTCACATATGCACTTAATAAACACCTTAAACTACTCGAGAAATATTACGACCAGTGGAAAATCAGCATTAATGTTGAAAAATCCGCAGCCGTAATATTCACCAAAAAACGCAAACTACCACCACCACCCACTATGTACAACACAACAATTCCATGGTCTCAAAACACTAAATACCTTGGTATCATCTTTGATAAAAATCTCACTTGGAGAACACACATACAACACACGCGAAATAAATTCCGGAAAATAATGTTTAAATTATACCCCCTAATTGGCTGGAATTCCGAATTATCTAGAGACAATAAAGTGCTTCTCTTCACAGCCGTTATGCGTCCAATATTAGCCTACGGGTGCCCAGTGTGGGGATACGCAGCTAAAACTAATATAAATATCCTTGATACTCTGCAAAATTCTACTATCCGAATGATCGTAAGAGCTTGTAGATATATGAGAAACGACGACATTCGGAACGCAATTAAAATAAATAGCTTTAAATCTTACATTCAAAAAATTGCAAAAAATTTCTTTAATTCACTTAAATTTACAAACAATGCTAATATGATTAATATGCCTAATTACAACCCTCATGACAATACCAAAAGACCGAGAAGAATTCTTCTCGATTCTTATAATCCGCCTTAATTTTTTGGATTAGTGCAATTTGATTGCACACTCATTGCAAAATTATTTTTAATTATCAATTAATTTGAATATTTATCTTTTTATTTTTCTTAAATTATTTTTCGTATCCCCACCATCAGGGCTAGCCCCTCCCCCTTTAGACTTAAATTTCTTTCTGAGAGATTTGAGCAGCCAATGAGAGACTCAATAATCACCAGCCACGATCCAATACGAGAGCACCCACTCAGCTCTCTGTCATGAAAGCAGATTTCCGCATGACCCAGGACATTTCCTCAACGATTGGCTCGGCCAATCAGCTCCCTGCTACACGCTAGCATGATAATAATATAGTCCGATCTACATATACTTACCGGATATGGGATGGAGGCTCGCTTCGCGAGCCATATGCCCAGTAATTGCACCGAGGGCACCGAATAAACAATCCCTCACCCCGTCAATTTTTCACTCTCCCTCTCCACAGGATGTTTTTGCTCCCCTCCTTCAAACACAACGAAATCAAAGCCAAAGAGGGAACGAGGAGAATGCATTTTTGTTAAAGGACCTTTTTTCAACTATGAGGTCGTTTATGGGAAATGATAACTACAGTGTTAAAGCTTTTTTTCGCGATGTGGAAGAAAATTTTATTCTTTATCTCACACATATCTGATTTGCAAAAAATTATTTGTGTTAAACGTTTGCTTCAAGGTCCTGCAAAGACTTTTATTCAAACTCTCCATAACATATTAACGTATAGTTCTCTTAAAGCTGCATTAATTGAAGAATTTGAAGATTTATTTTGTTCTGACGACGTACACAAGGAAATGCAAAAACGGAAATTACGCCCTACGGAATCTCTATTTGAATATTTTTTGGCCATGCGCGAAATTGCTTCAAAAGCACACTTTCGTTTAGACGACCGAAGCCTAATTATGTATTGTAAATGGAGTTTTTTTAGAGGTATAGAACTTTAAATTGCAATAAAACAACGATGTATTATTCGATTGACATGAATTTTTTTTATTCGAAAGATAATCTTGTGGCATTACATTTTAAATATGATTTCTGGCATAGGACTGCCACGGCTGGCTCGGATGTAGTCCAATCTGGACGTCCAATTTTCGATGACTTTTTCCAACATTTGTGGCCATATATCGGCAATAACACGGCGAATGTTGTCTTCCAAATGGTCAAGAGTTTGTGGCTTATCCGCATAGACCAATGACTTTACGTAGCCCCACAGAAAATAGTCTAGAGGTGTTAAATCACAAGATCTTGCAGGCCAATTCACAGGTCCAAAACGTGAAATTAGGCGGTCACCAAACGTGTCATTCAATAAATCGATTGTGGCACGAGGTGTGTTGTGATATGTTGCGCCGTCTTGTTGGAACCACAGCTTCTGGACATCATGATTGTTCAATTCAGGAATGAAAAAGTTAGTAATCATGGCTCTATACCGATCACCATCGACTGTAACGTTGTGGCCTTCATCGTTTTTGAAGAAGGATTCCACCAGCCCATAAAGCACACCAAACAGTCAGTTTTCTGGATGTAACGGTGTTTCGACATACACTTGTGGATTAGCTTCACTTCAAATGCGGCAGTTTTGTTTGTTGACGTAGCCAATCAACCAGAAGTGCGCTTCATAGCTAAACAAAATTCGCTTATGAAAATCGACCATTATTTTCGAAATAAAATTGCACAATTTGAAAGCGTTGTTCAGGCGTGAGTCTATTCATGATGAATTGCCAAACCAAACTGAGAATAAATGACTTGACAGCTGTTAAATCGGTCGCCATTTTGGAAAGTAATGCCAACTTAAACTTCTATACCTGGAAAAAAAAAACACTCTGTATAAGACCAAAGCAATAATGACAAACGAAATTGATAAAAAAATATTAAAACTCATTTTTGGCTTTTATTTTAATACTGTATTAACTTTTCTATCGAACACACACACACAAATATTTATTTTTATGAATTTTTACTGGGTTAAGGGATAATTTTTCTTTTCTTTCATTTATATGCTCAGGCCTTTTGCTTACATTCTACTATTAAAAAAGCAAATTGATAGCAAAATTTATACATTTGATTGCTTGATTGACAGATTTTCCTGTTAAATTTTTGTACATTGTTCTCCAATAACTGAACTTCTTAGTGCAATGGGCCATGACTGTGCCACTCAAAATAGGCCGGTGTGCCGTAGGTAGAGTATCGCTGTCTTAAACCCTCTCAACCCCCTTTGAGGCCTCCCACGAGGTAGAGTAGAGCTTCTCGTTCCACTTTAAATAAAAAGTTCTCCTTTCCACTATTTGATTCAATTAAAAGGATATTGTTCACAAGGAAAGGGATGATTAAAGGATATACAAATTAGTCCGTCACTAAATCACATAACTGATTTAACTGGGTATATATGTAATAAAGTCACCCTCTTATTTTCAACTATAATGATTAAAATCACTCCCATAATGACAACCTTTTCAACAAAGTCAAGTTAATAAATTAGATTTGTTCTGTGGGTATTAGTTTTTATATTTATTTTTTTAAATTGTTCCTTTTACATCAGCCCCTTAAAAAGAACGTTCAAACGGAAATCAAATTCTTATTGTAATTTTTTGAATAATTAAGAAAATATTTTGATTGCATTAGAGGCAATGTAAACTCTTTGTTATGCGTGTAGCGGTATCTCCATAAACCAGTAACAGCCTCTGGACATGGGTCAGCACTTTTGTCTAGTGGTTATGTTATTCGGCGATTTTTAAATAAGGCTGTATGGACATTAAATTGGAAGCTATTTTAATATATTTTTTTACTAAGCATTACCTCAATCCAGTAGCGCACACAGGAATTTTTCAAGGGGGAAGGGGGGATCCGGGGTCGAAAGTTCACCATCGTTGTATTATGCTCCTTCTGATTTTGTCGATTTTCGGGAACAAAACACAGTAAAAAGCTAATTTTTGAATAAATAATTAGCATTAATTAATAGAATTAATCATTAATAACAAGTAATTAAATTTTACGTACTATATACTTAATAAGATAATCGGAAAATATACTTAATTTCCTAGATAATCGGAAAAAATCTAGGGCTTTGGGGGTCCGGACCCCCAGGACCCTCCCCCCCTTGTGTGCGTCACTGCCTCAATCTGATACTTAAGTTCTTACTCTCTGACTGATAGAGGAAAAATTTTTTCCTTTACCTTTCTTCTTGAACTAATTTAATTTAAAATGGAAAATATTTTTTGCATATTTAAAAATATAATTAAAATGAACTAAATTATTGTTTGTTTGTTAATTATTAATTAATTAATTATTTATCAATTAATTGCCTGTTAAATAATAATTTATGTATTAATATTTTAATAATATAATTCTTTTTTGGTAAATATTATTTTTTAGTGGACGATTTATTTAGGAATTTATTTCTTGGCTAATGCAAAATGTTTTTCTGGCAATAAAATAGAATTTTAGTTTGGTTTGGAAGATATTCTGAATTAATATTTGTCTCATATTTACCACTAATTCCGCTAAACTGACTCGTATCCTCAACTAATAAATCTACACGCTGTAGCAAAAACCTCCAACTACACAATATTTACCTAATATATATATAATTAAAGTTTATATTTAAATTGGTTGGTGTCAGATATGAAATTTACGAGTATTTTCTTTTCACCAATGTTTGAAGGCCATAAAATGTATTTACTAATTTTAGATGTATATATATAGGTTCACGTAATTTTTAAAACTGTCGGGAAAAGTCAATTTTTACTGTCGTCTGGCGATTTGCATTTAAGTTATAAATGTGGATTATTTCATTTTGTTTTAAAGTCTTTACATTATATTTTGTGTTACGCATCGTTGAATGTCAGGACTATGGTAAGTTCTCGAGAAATTTATGATTATTTGTTTATATAAGAATAATTTATCTCTAGCAATTTTATATTGAATAATTAATTCTCTTAAATATTCCTTTAATTGCCTCATGTAAATCTTTTTCTATTTTAAAAAGCATTATTTTTTGAAAAGAGGAATAACTGTCATGTGTAATTTGTTGATCACAGGAAGTTTATTGTATATTTTTGAAGGAAAAAAATTGAGATAACGTATTTACACATATATAATTGTTTCGTACTTACATATTATAACGTCGATCTATTTCGCCAAATCAAAGGACATCGCCAAATGCTGCCATCCTATGCGCGGGAACAGTTTTCCACTATCGGCTCTATATCGAGGCGTTCGACAACATCGTTTCATTTAATTTGTCAACAAATGACTAAGTACAAATTGTTTTGAATTTTCGTTTTTGGGTGATAACATTACAACATGATTACCCTGATTTTTATTATTTAGCATTTTTTTAACATTGGCATATGACTGATGTCTTTGGTATTTACGTATTATCGTAACAATTGCCAACTTTCTTAATAACTCGCCAAGTTGGCAACCGCGATTTCCTATGTGTCGTACGCCCTGAATCGATAACCAGGTGCTTCGTTTCATATAATGTCGCCAATAGGTTGCTATAAAACGTAAGTACCATGTTTTTTATTGGCTAATTTATTGAAGTAACCGTATTATTGAGGTACTTTGCATTTCGCCGACGAAAATCTCGCCAAACAGACATAAAGTCTACTTGTCGAGAACATACAATATGCACATAAAAAATGTTAAAAATATTAATAAATGTTAGTTAATGTTAAAAACGAAAAAGACGTTACTAATAAGAAAAAGCCGTGACTTTGTTTTGAAAATGTAAAGGTAAAAAGTTACCAGCGGGATGTTCCATTTGGTGTCGGTTATATTATTTTTGGCGTCTTTATTATCTGCACCCACGAAATGAAAAAGAACCCGCATCAAAATTTTAAGTGTTAAATTTTTTAAGAAATTTAACCGAAATTGATTGATTTTATTGCAATATTCGTGTTCTATTTTTGAGATTTCTGTCCATATAATAATGGATATCTCCGAAAATATTATAGTGAGGGAATCTTTTATTAAAAAAGTATTCGGGAACTGTGTTTAATTCTTACGAATCAAAATCATTTGGCCAATTTTATTTTCTAAGGGTTTCGATTTCTTATTTTCTTTCTCTTGGGTAAAATTTCACCGATATAGGTCTTTATTGAAATGTTACGAATGTGATAGACATGAAGATTATTTCTTAAATAGTCAGAAATTGGACGGCTAAATTTTTTCATTGCAGATATTAAGATACAAATTTGCATTGCCATAATAATTAATCTGTAGTTACCAGTAAATCTCTGTACCAGTTAATTATAAATTTTAAGACATTGACTAATACATGTTTAAAATTTTTTTTCGTTCCTGACTCGAAAGACTTCTTTTTCGACTTTATTCAGAGTATAATATGCTGCGTCCCATTACATACTGCTGTATGAGGTACGTTTTCAGTTTCCAAACGATCTAAAGCATTAGAAAATGTAACACTTTTCATAGGAGTTTCATAATCAATTTCTGCATAAAAAATCACCATGCATTCGTTTACGACAATCTGCCATGCTTTACAATTTTTCAAAAACAAAATTTCCTGCAAAACAGTACGCATAAAAAACGTCACTTCTCTCAAGGAAAAGAGCAAACGATAAAATTTCTTCAGATATCCCCTGCGTTGTGGAGTGTGATGATATAAAGGTATTTCCTTTCCTATTCAAAACTTATGTGGTAAATTACACTCATTGCTCATCTACACCTGTAAAATCTAATAATGGACTGTATTCTTAGCTATCGAAATTTACAACTTAAAGGAAAATTCTTTTTCTGTTCCAAGCAAAAAGATGTCATTTGAAAATACACTGCTGGCCACCGTAAATGCAACACCCTGAAGGAAACATGCAAATAACATGAAATTTACAACATACGTTAGAGGAGGTGAGATATTCAAATGATTAGAATTTCAGCGCAGACACACATCACGCGCGCCTGTGGCGCCACCTCAAAGAGCTATTTCAGGCTTGGAGATTTCGTCGATTTCAGGTTCGGCAATTGAGTTTTTCTTGTGGTTTTTTAAAAAACGATCAGTTATGTCTCGTAGAAAAAAGCGATCGGCTTTTGATAAAGTATCCGAGTTCAACAGAGGAAGGATAGTGGCGTACCAAGATTGTGGATTATTGTTCAGGGAAATCGGTAGTCGTGTTGGACGAAACCAAACAACTGTAATGCGGATATGTGACCGTTGGACGCAGGATGGTACGACAAACCGACGGGGTCGATCACATCCACCTCAGTGCACCACTTCACGTGAGGACAGGTAAATTGTGCGCGTGGCAGTGCCGGATCGCTCAGTCACATCACGAACCATAACACAGCACATTGTGTCTGTAACGCATCATTCAGTGTCTGCGCGTACCATTCGACGCCATTTACAGCAGAGTGGTCTGTCCGCAAGACGTCCATTGCTTGGTCTACCCTTGATGCAGAACCACAGACGTCTCCGCCGCCAAAGTTGCGATGAAAGAAGGATGTGGGCGGCAGAATGGAATGAAGTTGTCTTTACTGACGAGTCACGCATCTGTCTGCAACACCACGATGCGGTATTAGGTATCACTCTCGCACTTCTCTAGTACGCATTGCCGGTACTTTAAACAGCCAACGCTACATCTCCGAGGTGTTGGGGCCAGTTGTCCTTCCTTACCTTCAGGGCTTGGCCACAGCCCTATTTCAACAGGATAATGCGTGACCACACGTGGCACGCATTGTCCAAAGGTTCTTCGTCAATCACCAGATTGAATTGCTTCCCTGGTCGGCTCGCTCTCCGGATCTTTCGCCAATAGAAAACATGTGGTCCATGGTTGCTCAACGATTGATTCAGATTACACCCCCAGCTGCCGCAGTAGATCAACTTTGGCAACGTGGGGAAGCTTCTTGGTTGGCTGTACCCTAAGAACACATCCAAAGTCTCTTTGAATCAATGCCGAGGCGTGTGGTAGCGGCGATCTTCAACAATGGCGGCTACTCTGGCTACTGATTCTGGCAGGAACCACACTTCACAAAAGTCTATGAATTTAACTATTTGATACTTGGTCAACATGTTATCTATAAAATAAATTTTGTTGTGCTATCTCTTGTTTTTTTTGGTGTTGCATTTACGGTGGCCAGCAGTGTAAATCCAAATTGCTCTAATCCAAAGTAATAAAATATTCTTTTTTTCGGTGTTTGAAATAATTTGTTTATTTGGGGCTAATTATTCGTTAAATATGGGGATTTTAATTTGGGTAGTGGGTCCTTGATTCTCTCTCTATATTCTTGTCGTACTTTCATATGGAGAGAATCACAGACCCGCTACCTGCCGTCCAATGACCAAGAAATCGATCATTACGATAGTGGAGGCTTGCTGCTCTGGGTGGACATCTGGTTGGATGGTTGCATACACCCCTATGTCCTTGCAAGAGAAACTGTAACTGTTGTGAGGTATAGGGATGAGGACTAGAAGTCCTATGTTCGCCTTTTCACGGGTGCAGTTGGCCCCGATTTTATTTTAATATGGGGGATAACACGAGGTCACATAGAGCTCATCTGGTAGACAAATTTCTAGAAATTGAGGATATTCTCCGAATTCATTTGCTAGTTAGATTTCCAGACCTTATCCGTATAGAGTATGCCTGTTACTCTCAGGGAAGGGCAATTGCAACTCGCAAACCTTCCCCGAGAACCATCCAAGGACTGAAAACAGAGTTGCTGAACGAGTGGGATTAATTGCTACGGGAACTCATAAATCCTCTTATTTCAGGTGTCCCCTTAATCACGGTATGAGGTCTGTTTACCTGAAAGCGGTGACCATAACCCATTAACCAATATTTTTTGTTTTATTCAGCAAATACTGTTTCATACCTCCCGACTTCAATGAGTGTTACACACGATCACGCTCGTATATTTTAATTGTTGAATGGTTATTTTTTTGCATTATATATAATCCTTATATACATACCAAATTTGATTAAAACCTGTCCAGTAGCTCTAAAGATAGTCGTCAAAATTAAAAAATTCTCTTTATTTTAAGCACCAATATATTATACTTTAATTATTAGACAACCGTTATTCTGTGAAATAATTAGTTAAATCGTAAAATCCAATAACTTCATCTACTTTGACCATGAAATATCGCGAATTTATGAGATAACGGATTTAACGCTTCAACTGTAATATTTATAGAAACGAGTATAAGCTTAGAATTCGTGTACAATTTTCGAACACTTATTTTTAAGGATACACAGATAACACAGGTCTGCGATGAAAAAATTGTTTTATATTTAACTAGTGGGTTTAACTATATTTTTTGTGCTGATTACGGGAAAAATAGTGAAAAAATTCCATCACCCTTAGATAAGTCACAAATTTCATCTGAATTTTTCTTATTTTCAGGGGGTTTCAGGTCTAGTATGCGTACGATTTTTCAATATTATAGCGTATATAATTGGTGAATTTAGTCTGAATTATGGATCTTTTATGGTGAATAAGTTACTAAACAATGTATGTTATTTACTAACACAGTCTTATTCTATTTATTTGCTATGACAATGAATTTAAACTCGGAATACCAGTTCCTACTGGAACCAGATATGTCTCATTCTATCTGCCCCCTCCCCAATCCTACTGGCTGCTAGACGTCGTGCGCCGTGACCTTGGTTGCAGTCAGTGACTCAGTGTGGAGCTAGCCACTGTAGTGCAAACATCAAACAGTTTTGTGCTACGGTATTCAAAAGAAATGGCTACTAGAGGATGTGTTAACTTTCCTAACTGTTTCTGTTATATTTGTGGGTCTTATACCGTCAAGAAGCAACAAAGGAACATTTCTAATTTTGTTCAGAAGGTGTACTTTGCATACTTTGGTATTAAATTAGGGGACCAAGATAAATCTTGGGCGCCCCATGTAGTGTGTTCTCTGTGTGTTGAAGAACTGAGACAATGGTTTAAAGGTAAGAAGAAGTCTTTTCGTTTTGCAGTACCCATGATTTGGAGAGAGCCTAAAAATCACAGTGATGACTGTTATTTTTATTCTTGTTCAGTGCAAGATTTCAATTTAAAAAACAGGAAGGACATTTCATACCCAACCATCATACGTTCGGCTATTCGCCCTGTACCTCATGGACCTGACTTGCCTATTCCTTCACCTCCGGATATCCTGGACAATATTTTAGACGATTTAGACCAAATATTACATATTAGCAGCGACAGTGATGATGGCTACGATCCAGGTACAAATGACCTTGAACTTTTCTCTCAATCAGATTTGAACGACTTAGTACGAGATCTGGGCCTCCCAAAGGACACAGTGGAAGTTTTAGGGTCTAGACTTAAAGAAAGACATTTGTTAAACTCCAGTGTTTCATTTTCGTGGTACCAATTTAGAGAAAAGAAATTTGTCCCTTTTTTTACGCAAGAGAGGGACCTAGTTTTCTGCAACAATGTACCTGCAATTTTGGAAATGTTCAAAATTATGTATGAACCAGAGGAATGGAAACTTTTTATCGATTCGTCAAAAAGGAGTTTGAAACCTGTACTTTTTCACAATGGTAACCGATATGCTTCTGTGCCTGTTGGATACTCAGTCCATTTGAAAGAATGCTACGAAAATCTTGAGTTTATTTTTAATAAGCTCAGCTACTCTGACCATAAATGGACCATTTGTGGTGATTTGAAAGTTATTTCTATGTTACTAGGTCAACAAAGTGGTTACACAAAGTTTCCATGTTTCCTCTGTGAATGGGATAGCCGTGATAGTTAACAACACTACGTAAAGCTGACGTGGCCAATCAGAAAGGCTCTTATTCCTAGAGTTGAAAATGTTGAAAGACAAAGTTTAGTAGATCCTAAGAAGATCTTGTTTCCACCACTTCATATAAAATTGGGGCTAATGAAACAGTTTGTGAAAGCATTAGACAAAGAAGGAGAGTGTTTCAAGTATCTTTGCGAACAGTTTCCTGGTCTATCCGATGCTAAGCTGAAAGAGGGCATCTTTGTTGGGCCTGACATAAGAAAACTTTTAAAAGATGAAACTTTTGTCACTAAAATGGAAATGAAAGAAAAAAAAATGCCTGGAATTCATTTAAACTTGTTGTAACAAGCTTTCTTGGAAACAAAAAAGATCCAAACTACAAAGCTTTGGTTGCTGAATTGTTACAAAACTACAAAATATTGGGCTGCAACATGAGTGTCAAAGTCCATTTCCTCCACTCACATCTGGACTACTTTCCAGAAAATCTTGGGGCTGTAAGTGAGGGACAAGGAGAACGTTTCCATCAGGATATAAAAGAAATGGAGCCCTGATACCAAGGTCTTTGGAATGTCAACATTATGGCAGACTATTGTTGGATGTTAAAACGGGAAAATTCACAAGAACACAGCCGAAAAAGTACTAAAAGAAGCTTCGATGGGAAAAGAAAACGTTTTTACAAAGACTTATAATAGCATTTTTTCAACACATGTGTATCACTATTATTCTTATTTAAGCTATTTATCTTTGTTTTCCTTTCTTTTAGTTTATGTTAAAATAATAAAAACAAATCCAAAATTTTCATTTTTTGTACTTTTTTCAAATATTTTACCTTTGTTTTATAGGCAAGCCTTACGTGATAGAAAAAAACCCGTGTCATTTTTGAATAGAGCAGTTCATGAAATTTCTGTTTCGAACTTTTGCAAAATTCTCCCCTGCCCTGACAATATAAATGTTAAAAAAAGAATTTATATATATATATATATATATATATATATATATATATATATATATATATATATATATATATATATATATATATATATAAAAAAATCGAGATTACACTATTCAAAATTTTTAAAGCTATTCAAATATTCTTTCTAACTGATCAGATGATAAGGATCTTCATGCTTTTTAAAGCTGTATGTGCAGGGTTGTTATTAACAAATGTATCCGATTATTTAAAGTTCTAATAGTTTGTGACGTTTTCTTTTAGGAAAATTTTGGCACATAACCGATATTCACATGGACAAGAATTACTCGAGAAGAGGAGATATTAATAACATGTGCCATGAATATGTAGACAAACCCCCCTACAATTTCTCTGACAGGGGAGTTTACGGAAACTTTCGGTGCGATGCTCCTCCCTTCCTATTGTACCAAACAGTTAACATGATGAAAAGTTTGGAACCAAACCCTGATTTTATTCTCTGGACTGGGTCAGTATTTTGTGTTTCTTAATAAAGCATGAACGTGTGACTATTGAGCTTAAAGTTAAATATCTTCTGTTCGAATTTAAGTATTCTATGAAACCTTTTTGTTGAATAATTCTTAACAAAATAGATCAACTACGGCTCAAGCTGCATTAATTTTAATTAAACCAGTAACAGTTTTTGCTCCATTTGTGACTGTGATTAATAGTAGGGCTATAAATGAACACGTTAGGCAAAAAAATCACTGTGAAATTGTGGAATTAGTAGCAACAATACCTAATGATGTGATGGAAGATATCAACAGAGATGTTTTTTAAATGAAGATTTCTACAAAAATAAAAAATGTTCTATGTGATTGTAATGTTGATTGTAATCTATATGATTGTTGTTAGAAAGGAACCAGTGCTGTACCTTTTGGGAATCTTGACTAAAGGAGCCAACTTTTGAGCAACTTGCCTGGGGTTGTGTGAGAGTTCTCTTTTTATGGTTAGGTGGCATCTTTTTCTCAAACCGCTACTCACATGAACTGCATGAATTTTAATTAAACCAGCAAATTTTGCTGTCCGACTTGTAACTATGATTAATGGTACGGCTATGTAAGATAACGTTAGTAAAAAACCCTGGTAAAATTGTAAAATTTGTGCTCATTAGCTAAATATGTGATGGAGGGGGTCAATTCTCTACATTTTCAAAAACGAGCTCGTTCTTACTTAACCAAGAGTTAGGGAATTTTTTTTTCACAGAACAGATATGTCCCCACCTTCACTTCGTGCCCGCTTATCGTTGAATTTCGGGACATCCTGTATAGTAGAATAACAGACCGACGCAGAATAAAAATTAATTCGTCAACTTTTTTTTAATTACACTCTTTTTCTTTGCTATAATTCAACAAAGTGCGTACATTTATTCAAATTAATATAATAATTAATTTTTTTGGACATTAAAAACATGCTGCCCTCAAATTAATATAAAATAGAGCTTGTGGTCCCCTAATATCATATGAATTTGACATGCCTGCCCTTGAAGAATATAGAGAAGTAAATAACAATAATGCAACGATATCCGAAACTAAAAGTCATTGTTTCATTGTCACTAAAAGTCACACAAGAAATGTCATTTGTTTTATGTTTATTAGTATGGTTTCCAATGTAGTACACAATTAACATTAACAACAAACTATTTCAAGTAAAAAAACTGTGACCCGGCTTTTAATTTAATCAATAAACTTAAAACTGAAAAATCCATAATTTAAGAAGAAAATTGAACACATTTTTATACAAAGCAAAAGGGCTAATATGTGATCTGAATGTTTCAAAAACATTTTCCTGAAAAAAAAAGGAAAAGATTATATTCCAAAATAGCAGAAGAAAAAGTTACAGAAAACCAAGTAGAGAGGAATTTAGATGCTATTTTTTTAACGCTATATATGATACTATTATTATAAAAATAGGAGGATCGATTTAAAAATATATCAGGTATATATTATATTTCTGATTTGAAATAAATTATTGATATAAGAACCTTAGAAAAACACAAATCGGAAAAATCTTCCAAAAATTTTGTAGTTTTATTACAAAAATGTAAATATGAAAACCTAATCCACAGAGAAAATTGGTTTGCTATGGGATTAAATTTCGAAGGAAAGAGATATAAGTAATGTACAAAGCACACGCAAAATGCAATACATCATACATAGTAATTGTAAAAAGTTGCTTCTAAATGTATTTTGTTAACATTTTTCGCTACGTCCCGATTTATTATGGCAAGTGCTGAGCTCTCTTTCAGCTAATAAAATTAATAAAGAATCATCTTGGGTCAAGCACGTGTGCAAAACGCTTAAAGGTTCTTGCTATATTAAGCCTCGAAAAAGAAATTACAAAAGTTTGGAATTTTCCTGAAGTAATTAATGTACTAGAAAAACCCAAGTCACTCACTAAACAAACATGCATTACAAATATATGTTCATGTTAGTATTTTTTTTATTTTAAAAAAATTGAGGGCCTTAAATGGTTTATTGGGCCTAGGTCCCTTTATAGAAAAAGCCGACTAAATCTGCTAAATTAATTAATCTATTAATATCAAAATTTAGTTTCCTTTGTGATATTACAGAAGCGATATTAATTTTTTCCACGCGATACACAAAGTAGGAAAGTTATTAAAGGTGTAAAATGCCTTTTTCCTCATGAATAAATAAGGAATTTCTTTGGAAAAAACCCCTTGCCTCTAGGCATACAGAGTGTACCAGAACATCTGTTACAAGCTTATGGGATAGATTGACTACATCTAGACCATGGGAAATCATACAAATATGCATGGTAGGAAACACTTTCCTGGGGAGGGAGTGACGACACAAAACACAAGAAAGATGGACACAAACAAGGGGGAAAACTTTTTATTAGTAGTACAGCATAGAGATGATGGGAAGTTTTTGGCTGGTGTACGCGATAGATGACGCTACTTAAAACGAAGATGTGGCCCGCTCGATAGCCATACCGCACTTGCCTTGATTATTTCTTATGGGGGTCAAGAGGTCAAGAGATTATTTCTTATGGGGATACGTCAAGTCAATGGTGTACGAAACTCCCATTAACAGTGCTGATGACATGGTTGCACGCATCACAGCAGCTGTTGGGGAAATCAGGACTACGCCCGGTATTTTAATTAAAATTCGATCTTTAGTGCATCGGAGATGTGAGACCTGTATTACGGCCCGGGGTCGTAATTTTTAACACCTACTTTGATGACTAACGTTGTCCCTTTAATGTTCTTTCACCTTAGTTTTTTGCTGTATTAAGGCTAATAAGCATATTTTCTCCTCTTGTTTGTGTCCTGTCTCTCTTGTATTTTGTGTCGTCACTACCACGCCAAGAAAGCGTTTCTAACCATGCATGTCTATGTAATTTCCCATCACTTATGTCGGGGGTGGATGGACTTTTCAAGGATACGGCCCACTTTTATTATTTTCAAGGTGTTGCGGTCCTCCCACGGGTTTAGATGTGACTCTTCTGTATTAAAACTGTATATTTTATTTTATTAACACCCGTTTTCGATATTATATCCCTCTTTTAAAATATGACAAATCACTATTTTTACAACAAAAGCGTAAGTAACACAAACTTGTCGAGTTGAATGTGTGAATAACTATAAGGGACTGCTAGACCGTGGAGCGTGGACGTATTCAATGCAGTGAACTTACGTGAATCGATACATAGTATACTCAATTTGTTTTCGCTGCCGAGTCCCACGCCATCCGGGAAATGACATATTCACGAGAATTTAATCCCGTGAAAGCTCGGGATGTGAGGTGATGTCTCAATAGCCAATCCTCTGCTGTCGCGGAAAGAGATGATCATCGCAACGTTTATTCTCCTCTTTGGACAATTTATGGGTAAAAATTAATTCATACACCTGGCATCACGGTGATCACTTTTTTCCGAACAGTTGCAGTGAACGGGCGTGTTAAGCGTCATCTTTCGCTTTTAATGAAGGTATGAGTTGTCTATACATATTCATGGAATCGTTTGCTTAAGCAAACACAATCGCATTCATTGTGAATAGCCTTCAATTCAGTGGGCGTCGGAGGTCCATAGATATGTTCTTTTTAATACACGCATCTTAGAAAAGGCGGTCACCTTAAAATTTTAGCAATTTTCATTAACAATAGAATAATATAGAGATATATAAGTTCTTATAAAAATATAGCTCATTACAACTAATTTTCTTTTTTTTCACCAAATAAACAAATGAAATGTATTTATAGGGATAATTTGCCTCACACAATTATCCCTGCCGAATGGGACGTTATTTACGGAGAAATCGAAAGCATCACTGACCGACTAAGGAAAGCGTTTCCAGAAACACAAATAATTCCGTGTATTGGAAACCATGACTTGTCTCCCGTTAACATTATAGATCCTAGGAAATCATCTCGTTCCATTTATGAAGGCTTTCTGGATAAGGGTGGATGGCACGAACTGCTGAATAAGAGCGATGGCTTCATGGAGGAAACTTTCACGCGAGGTAGTGTAATCTTGTTTCTCCTTCTTGTAAAAATTTCTTCAAAAACATAATTTTAGATCAGATTTTGTGGCAACTCGTGCTATAGATGCTTGGTAATTCCTAGGAAAAGGAATTTTAAGTGCCTCTTCCCTATCAGATAGGGAAATTAAAATAATAAAAAAAGAAGTAATGAATTATTTCATTTTTCACTGAGGCAACTAATTTTTGTACCGATATATTTTTATTCAATCGATTGCGTTATGTAATGTAATCATTTGATTTTGTACTAGTTGTTATAGTAATTGTTCTATACATATTGCTTGGTTTGGTTTGTTAATAAAATGATGGAAAGAAAATTTGCAATATCATTTTGGGATTGAGTAATACAAACCTTAGAATAAGGAAATAAATCACAGATGGTAATCGATGAAGGCAATGTCTCTTGTGGGTAAACTAGTATTATTAGGTATTCAGTTCCTTCTAATATTAAGGATTTTGTTTTTAGTTGAACGAATTCTGATTTTGATAAAATATATAAGAAAAAAATACATCTCTTTTTACAAAATACTTCTTATGTTTGCAGAACTGCACATGTTTTGAGTCTTATATGATAGAAGGCAAATGTTTTTGTCGAAATATATTTTGTCAAAAAAAAAAAAAAAAAATGGTGATTCAAAAAGATTATAGTGATTACACGCACTTATAACTATTTAAATGAAAAGAATATACCGATACAAATGACACAGGATGGAAAAAGAAGCTCTAAATTTTTCTTACATCCTTCATAAGTGCTCTATGTGACACCCCCCTTGGTAACACGAACAACATCTAGGGGGTAGAGCATTCCCCACCATGCATTCTGAAACATATCCGGAATCACCAACACAAGTTGTGAGGTCCCCCTACGACGGGGACCTCCATTCTACACTATCCACGCGACCTGTGTCTTTGGGGGAGGAACGAAGAACTACGAAAGTCATTCATACTAAAATCTGTTTATTAAGATCTTAGTTTAAGCACAATACAGCATCAAGAATAATCTAAGGAGTATGATCAAGAACGTAAAGACGCAACACGTATTACCAATCAAAAGCGCAACTAACCACTGAATCTAACTTTATAGATTAAATACTATCTCAATAGTAAAGACTTTACACTTAAAGTTTAACTTATCAAGCTTACCGCTATATCCTAGATAAACAGCTACGGTCCTTATCACTTCTGTTCTGGCTTTAATCCGGCTATACTCCGTTGGGCTCGGACGCACATTTGGTTAATCTGCACCGGCACTATTAGTCTAATTTTCAGGATTAAGATTCCTCTTCTAGACTATATTTCATATCACCTTGCGACTACCTTTCTACTTAGCAACCATACCTAGCGACTCCACTTAGAGACCACGCGAATGCTAAACTTCCCATATATATATGATTCATAATTTACATATACACGTTCTTCTTCTTGAGTTGGTTGGAAAGAATTGTCATTCTGGCTCCAAAGAACCCCAAGATGATAGTTAAAAGAAATCGCGATAAAAGTCCCGTCACAAAGTGCATTAGAAATGCGCTTTTTGAGTTCAGGAATTGTTTTTGGTAAAGGGAATGCAAGACTTTTTTACGTAATCTGAAAGAAAGAAACCTCAGGTTATTCGATCCGGAGACCTAGGCGGTTATTAGCCGAACACATCATCGACGTCTCCAGTTTGACCAATCAAATGTGTTGGAAGATGCTGGTTTAAAAATGCACGAGCCTCCATACCTCAATGTAGTGATGCTCCGTCCACCATTTTCGCTTATTTTACAGCCGTAATGAAACAGATTTTTGACTAAGCTCGCACCTGGACCTGACGGCCGCCAGGCGCCCACAGTGCCAGTAGTGGCCCCAAGCTTGATAAGTTCCCCCCATAAATTCAACAAGCATCAAAAAAGATCTTGAACCCATATTGCAACTTCAATGGTTTTCACGGATTTGAATCATGTAGCAACCCTAGTAACTTATTCCATATATATGTGTATCGTTGCAATTCGTACAAATTTTTCACATGCATCTTCTTGCACAAATTTTATTTCGAGCAAACGAAAACTATTCAAGTCAAACAAGTTTATTTTTAGTTCATAGCCGTGCTCGGATCTTTCACTGATGGGAAAAAAATCCCAATAACAAGAAAAATTATTGCAGATTAATGAAAGTTCGGCAATAGATTCGTCAAGGTGACTTATTTAGTTGATTAAGACTACACAGTACCCTACAAATTTCTTAATTATAATTTTTTTTTGCATTTTTCATTTTACATTTTACATTTTCCTGTGGTTTATATAATTGGAAAGCGTACCACTATAAATTTCAGATCTGTTAGCAGATTAGTTTTTATGATATTTGAAGTTTTAGCAGTGGTTTTGGTTTTATTTTAAAGCATATATATTATATATTTGCCACTCTTAAATTGAATTAATTAAAATATTTTTGAGCAAAATCAACTCTTTCAGTGTGAAATATTTATTAATCCTAATTTTCGTTACTAAAAGCATTTCTGCTTGATAATGCCTTAAGGTATCCGACTACGTTCGGAACCGTGATTTTAAAAAAGCGCATAAATGGATAATTTTCATGATATTTAGTGTCACTTAGATTAAAATACATATATAAAATTATTTTAAGGACTTTTTGACGAAAAAAATTATTTAAATACAATATTTTGGCATAAAATTAACTTAGAATAATCTTTTTCCAAAATGTTCTCCTTTTACAAAAAAAATGCTTCTAAAATAATAATATATTGCTTATATAAAGTAAAGACTTCTTCAGAGAGTCTGGACTAGGATTTTTGAAAAATTCACATTATTTTCAGAGTTACCACCAATTGAAATAAATATCGGCGTTTTTTTTCCTAAACATTGCTCCCCTTTGTTGTCGCAAAATATCGATAAACCCACTTCTAAGTTATGTATTTCAAAAATTCTAGTTGAATCTATGTAGAGAGGTCTGAGCTATATACAGGCAAAATATTATTATAATAGAAGCATTTTTCACAAAACGAGAATATTTTGAAAATGGGTCATTCTATGTTAATTATTCGTCAAAATATTGTGCTTAAATAATTTTTTTATTGTAATACTATTCTTAAAACAATTTTATATACGTTTTCTAATCTAAGTGACACTAAATATCATAAATATTATCCATTTATACGCTTTTGCAAAATCACGGTTCTTAACGTAGTCGGATACCTTAAGTTTTTTGAATTCTCATAATTAATTAATTAAAATTGATTTCAAAGCCAATTTTTGCTTTAAGAAATAATTTATATAGCTTAGAAGCTTTTTATCACTAATTTTTTTCTGTTGAGAAAATTATTCTGAAGTTGCCGAGAGAAACAATATGTCAAAAAGATGGAATAGTACTGAAAATGATGCATCTAAAAATCAGTCCTCAGCTGATACTACAATTTGAATTCCGAATACAAGTATTCTGAAATCAAGTATTGCAGATAAAATGGAATGTTTCCTTGATGTACCTTGAACTACATTATAGCAAACATAAAGGTTTGAAAAAAGGTACTGTGTAGCCTTAAAGTTTCAGGATCACAGGCTAATGTAAGCTTGAGATGAGCCATTTCAAATGTGAAATTATATGGTGCAATAAAACCTGTTGTAACCGCTAGAATTTTAAATGCAAGCATGAAAATGTGAATATATAATGTGTTGCACAAGAACAGGATATCATTCTTACACCCATGCAAACAACACATTTAGCTTCTACTCTAATCTAGACTGAGTCTGAAGGGGTGAACTATCACCGAACGTTCCCCGTCGTGATTGATTACCTTGGCAATCACATTCCGCATTCCTGCGCCTCCCTCTCTTCGAACCCGCTGGTTTGTCTACTTCGTTGAACCACTGGCTTGGGGCTAAACCATCCCTCCCCACTTGTGTGGGAGCGACAAGATTTGAATAATTTTCTCTTTCATGGTTTTTATTTTCCGCCCAACTTACTGGGTAAAGGCAACTGCGGCACTTTCACACACAAAGATCTAATTTTAGTTACCGGATATCAGTTTGTGAGAATGTATTGCATGACTGTTGCTCTTGGTCGGTTAATAAAAGGTAATTTAATTCTGGTTGTGGATGATGTTGTTGCCGTCCAGTAATGTCCCCTTCACGCTCGATTGAAGAAAAATTTGTGATGTTAACACTCAATAGATCATGTTGGGTTACAACTGGGAATGAGGGCGCACATTATCCTGTATGAAAGCAGCCCTTGAATGATGTTTATAAATGGCATAGCGGCAATTTGAATCACCAGACTGACGTACAAATTTGCGGTCAGTGTGGAAATTGACCTCTAGAGTACTCCTGCAATCAAAGAAAACTGATTGCTCTAGACCATAACTCTGGGTGTAAGCCCAGTATGTCTAAGCCACAGAAAAGTTGTTTACAGGTTCTGACCTGGGCCTTGCGTCGTTGAATCATAGTTTTCTTGTGGTAAAGCATTATCGGGACCACTGCTGACAAAAATCATTCACAATGGCCACATTTCTACCAAGTCTTTCTGCAATATCGGGGGAAAAACTCACTTTCTTTTAAGTCTCTTATCCTTCCTCGTCCAAACTAAGTGATAATCACTTCTTAAAGTCATTCTAGACTAACGTCACCAATTTTAAAGATAAATAACGAATTTTGTAGCGCTTATTTAAAGTACACTTGATTCGCATTCTCAAAGTCGCGCATCTGGCTGCACCTTAAACGAAATTTGAGTCAACATCATCTTTCAGATGTATAAACACGACTACAAAATTTCGTTGATATAGCACAACTCCTTCTTGGTGATGGGATTTTTATTTCTATCAGTGTGGTTTACTAATAATGTTAAATGAAACAAAAAGAAATTATATGATAAAAGATGTGTCTAGTTCAAAGCAAACTATTTCAATCTAGATGAATTTAGACTTTAATAGCAAGATAAAGATTAATAAAAGCGGCTTGGCTGAGAGAAATACGTGATACGAATGAGGAAAAAAAAGACCACAATACTGGAGGCTACTTCCCTTTTGAAACAGATGGACAAATATGAAGCTTCCCTAATGACCATGATTAGGGTAAATTGTTATAGGTATTTTTAACTGCTGTATTCATTTTGAATCACTCAATACATACGAATATGTTGACAAGTAGTGCTAACACGAGCTTCAATACCTTTTTTACCAGCATCTATCTGGTGGCAAAGTTTACGTCTTATTAAAGACCCTAAATGTTATTTTCTTAAAAATATGTTGCAAAATCAAGACTAAAACTAGTGTCTACGTATATAACACTGTATAAAAATCTTTATTAATACCATTCACAATCAACAATCTTTTTGAATTTATTTTTATTTCACCGGCTGATATTTAAAAGTGTTTAATCTACACTGTGCCCACTTAAGTCCGTTGTCACTCCAAAAATTTATGAATGGCAAGAGCTGTAATCATAAAAGTTGGGTCTAGGTATAGTAAAGTTGTCATGCGATACGCAATAAAACTGTTTAAAGCACCTCCTGGTAGATAAATTTGGAGTCAGCTTTCTTACCTCAAAAACGGTAAGAGATACATTGAAGAAGTCAATTACAAAGTTCTTCAGAATCATCGATTTAGTAGAAAAGACACCTTCCCTAAAGTAATGTTAAAAATATACGGCGTAAAATGTTTATTTATTTAGTTTTTAACTCTCAAAATTGGACGAAAGTACAAATGACAGGGTATGATCAGAGAGAGGCTATAATTGGTGCAACTTCATTGTGAACCACTTGAAAAATTAGCCAACGTTTTTTGCCGACATCATATGGACGGATGGAGCATGATTTGAGCGTGATACTATGCACAATAAGCAGAACATCCATATCTGGTCGCTGAATAATCCTTGATGTGCTGTCGAAGTTCGGCATCAAGTTCGCTGGTCGATAAATGTTTGGTGCGGAGTATTCAAAAACAGATTAATTGGATGAGACTATAATGACGTGGCTACGATTTTTGAGAAAATAAAAAGTCTAGAACATCAATGTATGATTTGTGAGACTTCAAAATACCAACCATACCGTTCGGCCAGCAGGCAGGTTAAAAAAAGTTTTGTGCCTTCTACGCTGATCTTTGTCCTACCAGAAAAAGTTTAATTACCCTTCTTCATTTTAAATTGAAGCTTATGCAGCAGTCTGTTAAATCACTGCCAAAAGATGGATAATGCTTTAGACCAGGGAGGGGCAGCTTTTTATGCTCGAGGACAACATTATGGATACTGAAGACTGTATCTCTTTAAAAAATGATAAAATTCATTATAAAAAATAACAAATATAGGCTGTATAAAATAGTAGTAGCTTTATTCAACTTTTTAATGCTTTAATTTCATATTGCCTATAGCAGCAAGCACATTTAATTTTAGTATAAGTTTAATGAGACAAATGTACGCTATCATACTTTTCTACGATTCTTTTTTTTAAAATCAGGAGTAAGACTGCTTATTGAAATTTTCATCACAACCTGCAAGTTCATGTAATACATACACACAGCCAACTTTCATCTATATTTACTTTTGTTGATCTACTGTCGAGAAAAACACTGCTCACAAACACACGTCCATTAAAATATAGAGTACAATTTCCCCTAAAATTTCTTCATATAGGGATATTTTTTAGCAGACGAAGATTTGTAAAAGTAATGTTATAGCATGAAATATTTTCTGTGATTTCACTTCAAGTCAATAAGTTCAAGCTGTAGTTCCTCAAGTGCTGTATCAAAATCAGCAGCAATAGGATAACAGAGTAAATTGAATTTAGGCTCAATTTTCTTAAAATCCAGAAACTTCTTGTGACCTTGTCCTCCAAACTCGGCAGATGATCTAACTTTCTGGTTCTTTGTTTTCGTAATAGTGTAAAGTAAAAGACGAACCTATGATCGCAAACAGGAAAGAAATCTTGTTCCGAAGCGAATTTTCTGACTGTCGTGGTGGACCGCATAAAAACTCTTTGCAGGCCCTATTTGCTCACTCTTGACCTAACCTACTTAAATTGGGTTATTTACTTTTCTCATGCAAACTAATCTCAAAGCGAATATTGTTTAAAAAACTCTTTTTGTTTGATAAAATTTCTTTTATATAAAAATACGGGGGTTGGGGCAAAAGTCATGGTAACTATTTTTTTTCTTGAAGATACCAGTCCGGTTGGAAAAAGTGACATATACAGACAAAAGTCCAAGGTGTTAACTACATGTGTGGACAATGAATGGCACTGAAATATCGTAGCACACTAATTTATTATGGTAGTATACAGGGTAATATGGCCTTCACGGTGCAAAAGAATGACAACACAGTACACATAAAGTTGACATGACAAACCTGGGCTTGTAGACCCTTAATGTAATCCATGAGCTGCTCGATGACGGCACGTGCCAAGTCGGTCCGCACAATGACCGGTCGTCCCGAACGTTGCTCATCACTAGTTCACACATGTCCTTGCTGAAACTGTCCTATCCCCACTGCTACTGTATGGTAGGGTAGGGTATTATTCCACTGTGACATTCCATCTCTCGGAGAATGGCTATTTTGATGTAAGCACGCTGCTCAACACGGGTTACTTACATCTAGCACGACACTCACCAACTGTCTGGTTTCCCAGCCCTCGCTGAGTTACTACCAGCTATCACAGAGCCATCTGATGTTCTGCATACACACTATATCTGTAGAACTTCCACACGACACATATACGTTTGTGATCCGTTCACATATCTACAAGGAAAAAAAATAGTTGCCATGACTTTTTCCCCAACCCTCGTATTTATCTTGTAATGTTCGTTCCTGTGTAAGACTCTCTTCAAATATTCATTTCATTTAAAATCATATATATTTTCTCTTCAAGGTGGATACTACAGCGTTTCAATTAGTTCTCGTTTAAGAGTTATCGCCCTGAACTCGGTTCTGTGGTATAAAAAAAATAACTACACTGCGCGTCGACGTGATCCAGCTGGGCAGCTTGAGTGGTTGGAGAATGTATTAAACGAATCTTATGCAAAACACCAACAGGTATGAGGATTTTTTGAACGATTTCAACATTAAATCTGTTTCGCTAATTCTTAATATCTGTGCTTTCAGTTTGGATGTGAAATCTGTGATATTCACTGTATAGTGCTTGTATCAATTGTATTAATGAAATAGAAAAATTAAAAATTAAAAAGCAAAATTTATTGCAGATACTTTTTGCTTAAAATAACAGCAAATTTACTCTAAAAGCTTAAATTAATGAAATCAGAATAATGTTTAAAAAATGTCTGTTTTCAATATTCGCAAAAAAACTATATGGAGAATTCGAAGAATGAAAAAGAATATTTTTTCACAAATATTTTATTTTTTAAATAGCAAAGAAAACATGATAATTAAAATGTTTGGAAGAAACAGTTTTCATTTTTTATATAATTTCACTTGAATTTTCAAATGATACAATCTTCAAATGATTCCGTTGCTTTTTAAAATAGTTTTCAAAGGAAATATATTTTTTAAATAAGAAAAATTTCGCTCCATTCGTTACGTACATCTGACTAATACACACAAACACGCACGCACATATGGAATTACGGACATGATTTAATACTGTTACGAATTTTGTGTGACGAATATTTAAAATAGTGTAAAGAATTTATATCTGGATGGGTAATATTACTCTCTGTTATATTTATCTTTTGCTAAAATTGTAATATTCGCAAGCAACGCCGTTCCTTACACTGTAATGGCAATTCAACGGAAACTTGGCAAAATCTTGGTGATAGTACCAAGTTGGCATCCTTTGTTGGCGCCATTTTTGGGCAAGTTCGTGATTATATGGATTTTTCTGGAAATTACTGGAGAAATCTATTAATATCACGATCTATGACGTAAGTGGATTTTTCGAGAAAACTCAGTGAAGATTATAAATAGGGAGTTGCTTGCCGAAACAGTTTAGTATTGTTTTGACAAGCGATTAGTAGTAGTATTTTTACCAATGAAGAGTCGACTAGCGATTAGTGATTACTTTGGCTGCTGAGTAGGACGAGCGAGTGCCTATGAATAATCTTTAACATACTTCCATTTTTAAACACTGATAGTTGTGTCTGAACATCGTAGGAAGTGTGAAGATCTTCTGAGATTTATCTATAACTATAAAAAAAAAAATCTAGAACGATTTTACCTCCAATGAAACAACAAATTGTAGACTTTCAAAGTGAATTAGTTGTAACATATGTGTGTGTAGATAAAATCCCAGGCATTTTTACAATTATTTAGAGCAGTCACACTAATGGTTTTAATTGTTGCATTACAATGTAAGTAAATGCTACAGAGTTTATATATAATTCAGGACTCTTTAAACAACATTAATAACTCCAATATTGTCAAAAATAGTAAAAATATTATTAAAACAGATCTTCTCTTCATAGCTTTGAATTTGAAGACTTATTTAATGGGCTCAATTCATGTGACGTCATAGTCACATGATAGTGAAAGCCACGTGATTCTAGCCAATCAATTTAAAAACTCATGCGACGTCATAGTCACACGATAAAAACTGTCTAGTGTTTCCAGCTAATCATTTGACGTGCTCCGGTGTTGCCAAGTTTTGCTCTTTGCAGAAACCTCTTAAAAAGTACATTGCATACGAAATGCATTTTATGGGGTCACATACCTTTTAAAAAGTTGAAAATGGTTAAAAATAGTGAGCTCTTTAAAGCTCTATACTTTTTTTTATTATTGTTTCCTGGAATGTAAATTTTGGAGGTATAAACAAATAGATATTACTTTACTTAAAACATAACAAACAAACACATTGCTAATTAGGATAAATTTTTAATTAGATAATTACAAAAAGAAATTTTTGTTTTCTTTTCGCAAGTGATATGCATTACGCGCAGCTTTATAAAAAAAGTTACCAATATTTTTTGATGAAATTTTTGCTCAGTATTGGAAATTGTGTTATCTTTAAAATGACGAAGCATGAAACACTGATTTAAAATTTTTAGTAAACTATAACAATTTAAAATTTAACTATAAAATTAAAAATTTTTTTTCGCTATTTTATATTTGTAATTTTAAATTTTTCATGAAAAATTCAAACTGGTTCGTTATTTTAAGTACAGATATGATCAGAATCTCCAGTAAAAATTTTATCATTTTCCATGGAACGGTTTTGAAAATATCATGCGCGTAATGAGAAAAAATGACGTTCTGAGAAAATTGACATCAAACGTAAAATTTACCACAGTTTTATATATATATTATTCTGGTAACTCAAACAACAACTAAATTTAAATTAAAACTAATGTGAAGTTTTTTTTTAGTCAATAAACTTCAATTTATTAAAATTATTATAACTATAAAAACATATATTATACCAATGCAGTACAAGCATCGAAACGATATCAAAAGCTACAAAATAATCAAAATGCAACAAAGTGATTCATTTCTCCAAAATAAAGTTAAAAATTTATAAATATTACTTAAAAACAATCAATACCTTAATTAACAACTACTTATTATAAGTATTAAATAATTTGTGATATGAATGCAGTGTATTACTATGATTCTAAAATGCTAAAATTCGCCACATGCATATGATGTTCCCTCTTTTTCAGTTAATTTCTTACAAGTAGTTTTAAATTGCATTCTTTTAGCCTGTCGTACTTCTTTTGTGCGGAGATTAAAGTGTACTTCTGCAGTCTGAATTCTTTTTATATCTACAAGTGTAACAAATTTATGTGCAAATTGACCAACAGTCAGACCAAGCGATTGCATAATTTTTAGTCTGCCTTGATTGCCATCATTAAAAATGACAATTGCCTCATTTGTAGATATATCAACAATCTTTCTACCACAACCTAAAGTTTTTGGGCATAATTTCCATATTAATGAGTTAATGGATTCATTATTATTTTGGGTTTTACCCCTAGACATTTTTGTAGAAGTTTAGGTTGTGATAGATCATTAAACACAGGTTTTATGGCATCCATTACTGCCACTGGCAATTTGTTACTGTGTCTAAAAGTTTCCACACTGCCCTCTACTACTTGATTTTGATATTTACACCAAGAATTAGGACCTACGGGACAAAAACTGTGCAATGGTTCTTCGTCGCTTGAACGTATATGGAAATATACAGCCCAAACAGCTTTTCGCATATCTGACAGGCATGTTTTATTTTGTCGGATTGCATTTCCATAGTACGTTGTAATTAAGTCGATCATTCTGTCGGTCAACCTTCCCTTTCCCCCAATTGACTTCCCATCACTGAGTTTGGAGCTCATTTGTTTTAATTTTCGTAAACGAGTTTCCATTCTTTTTTGAACATGTCCAACACATTCAATTTTTGAAACTGTGATATCTTCTCCATACGGATTGGATGCAGTAATAGATGAGAATGTTTTGGAATCGCCATCCCCAATGTAAGATGTATATCTCACAGAACGATGACTTAATGAACGCTGAAATATACGAATCATTCCCACAGTCTCCATCATGCCAGCTGAACCATTATGGTTTTTCAAACATTCTTTAACGTGAAGAATTTTCCACTTTTTTGTAAGCAGGTGACCCTTTTCTTCGTTTCTAAGAATCACATCCTTTACAGAAAGAAGACATCACTTCCGCATCAATACACTTTCCTGTTTTGTCTCCTATAACAGCACACACACCAACACGAGAAAAATAGCCACGAGTTTTCCACGTTCCATCTCCACTAATTATTATATCGGAAGAATTTGTCAAAGTTACCTCTTCCAAAGCTGCACTTTGCATTGAAGCTTCTGCAACTTCTTTACTACACAATTGTAGTTTGTTTATAATGTTATTATAGGATTTTTCAGCAACTGGAGGAGGAAAGTCCATGACACCACAGAAAGTTGTCATTGCTGCATGACCCTGTCCAATTGTCCTCATTGTGTATAATACAAAACGTCTGTTTATTTCTGGAATATTTTTTCTTTTACCCAGCATTTTTGAATTTCTAAACGAACACAAGTCTTAACAGTTCTTGCATTCAATCGAAAAACACTAGACAAACCTCTAACACATTTTTCTGATAGTTTAATATCACCACCACATTTTTGCAAGAAGCAAAGTTTTGAATGTTTGTAAATATGATAGTTTTATCAAACACTCTGTAGCCATCAAAACCGTCATCATGATCAATAAAAGATTAATCAAAATCTTGCAGATGAATCTTTTTTCCAGATGCACTGTTGTTTAGTGATTCATCCACACTGCGTACAGCTTTGCATCTCGTATGCATATTACCAGTAAACTTCCTTTTCTTAGGACGTTTACCAGATGGTCTTTTAGAAGATTCAGTCGAATTCATCCTTCAAAAGTTTATAAAAAAATAATATTTTTCCTAAAACTTATCTTAGAATAAGATACGGTATGAAAATCAAAAACGAGCGAGTATAAATTCAAGATTCACTTTATCAAAACAAAGTAGAAGTAGAAGTTTATAAAGTTAGTAGAAGTTGTAGTTAATATTCAGAACAACAATAATAATATTTGAGGCTTAGATTCAAGCATTTGATAATAATTAGAATGAAAATATTAGAAACAGAGAAACGCAGCTGTCACCAGCGACATGACAGCTGTCACCCTGGAGCCAAAATGTAAACAATATTTAAATCACCTTTTCTACTCTTTTTATTTTCTTAATAACGTCCGTTCTATTGGGAATATCTGCATGCGGTTTCTTTTAGAATACTCAGAAAGGTTTACTCTATAAAATAAAACAATAATAAAAAAATAGATTTTCCGGAAATTTTAAAAGGTAATGACCCCTTAAAAGTATAAGCATGAAATATGATTTTTTTAAAAATTTAAAAATGGGCACCGCCGTCTGAAATTTTTAATATCTAGATGTATTCGTCATATATGCGTACCCCCATTTTACGAAGAAATCTGTAATGCCCGTGTACAATGCTCTTGTGTTTTGAAGTAATTTATTCCGGATATTATAGTGAATTTTAGAAAAAATAGTAAACTTGTAGAACTATACAACCCTTTAAGTTTATAAGGAATCTCATTTCGTTCAGTAAACAGCGTTTCGATATATGTAAAAGTCTAATTCTTTTTTAAATCTTACTTCTTTCTTATTTTTAAAGCTCTCATTTTTATGTCTGGTGTATAACACACAACCTTAAATTTCGATCCCAATTTCGTGTTAAAAATGAGTGTTACACACCGAATTTTACGGTATATAAATAATATTCTGTGTATTTTACCCAGTTTCCACCAAATTTTAACTTCGGAATTGATTCTGTGTTTATATATTGGAAGTTAAAGTTTTTTTTTTTTTTTATTTCCGTTTTTCTTAGTTTTTCTCCATACATGCCCCTTTCATATATAAAGGCGATTCTATAGAACTGAAATTTAACTAGAATACTGGATAAAAATGCTTTATATTTATTTTACTAGAATCGAGTTGACTTAGAATTACGTAGTACTAATTAACTACTATTCAAGAGTAAAGCTGTGTATCTGACTATGAGATAGTTGGGCTCTCCCATCCATCAGTGTTCGAGATTTAGAATGAAGATCAGTCATAATGAAAACAATATAATTTACTAACAAGACTCAACAACCTAACTAACAAATGTCAACAACCCAGGTTAGGAAATGCGCCTATAAATAAGAATTGGAGCAAAATCGAAGTAGAGATAAATAATATTTAATTATAAATTGAATCACTTACCCTTGGAACATCTTGGTAATACACGTTCCAAATAATCGAAATTCCGTTCGAAGCTAATCTACTTTAAGCCGACACTATTCTAATTTAAATATCTGATTGACCAAATTGCCAATTATCAACTTTAAATATAAAGCAATTAATCACAAGTCACTCTCAAATAGTTTTCTACTACTTTACGTTAATCACACTAGCTTCTATATCATCTAGCTCCTAATCTCTCTATCTATCGAGCCTAAAAGTTAATGCTTAAATATAAGCCTTGATTTACATAAGTCGCATCTTCTTCGGGAAAAAGTTTTCAACAGAATAATATTTAAGGAAACAGTTCTCCCCCACACACAAGAGGATTAGTAGAAGGTTCGCGAATAGACCCGTTACAACTCTGAGTTGAAAAAGAAATCATGCAAGTTACTTTAAAATATCTTATACTTTGTAATTTTTTTAGGTACATTTTAACTAAGATCATATATATTTTTGCTAGTAAATCACAAAAAGTGTTGGCTAGAATCTTAATAACTATTATAACCAGTAAGCAGTCATTGAATGAAGTTTCTTAATGGTGTGATATTTACAGTTATGGGGTTTATTGTCTTTCAAATGCAGGAATTAGAAAAGGAAGGCTCTTTCGGTGTAAATTAAAAATTATCCTGGAACTTTTCAGTAGTTACGATGCATTTTATATTAACAGGAATCAAATAACACACACGTATAAATCCATAGTTAAAGAGATTCAAAAATCACACACATGTTAAAAGATAGCAATTCCAATTCGTTATCAGAATTTTCATATAATGTGAAGGAAACACACTATCATTACATGTTTGACTCTAATGTTGCAATGTTCCTTTTGTAAGCAATTAAGTCATTGTAAATGCTCCTGGAGTTAATATTCGAATAATTATTCTAGATTCTTCTGGATGAATTTCTTTTGGTCTCTTAATTGCGCCTCTTTGCGATACCTAGCTACTTAATTGGTCACCAAAGATATTCCTATTCACTTAGCATTATTGAAAGAGATTCTCTTTTGGCCAACAAATAATCTTTTTCCCCACAATACTCTTTCGGCAGGGAAGCGAACAAAATTTGAAAATTCTGCAACAACATATTCTGTAAAAGTTTTTAAATTACAGCATTAATTACAGCATCACGAAAACTTTTTTTATATAGAGAGATAAATAAAATAATGCTGGCAACCACAGAGAGCCCCCAAATTCTAGAAACTATTCTCAATCTAAAAAATGCACTAGGCTTGAGCGGAAATGCTCTGATACGATCTCTTTCACAGCTCTGAAATCAGCTTTGTTACCACAATTGGCGGGCTTATAAATCTCGCGAAAAGCCCCCAAAATAATACGCACTTAGTAGTGGGTGATTCCAGTGCTGATTTAAGCTCATTTCGGGCCCTGGGCGCAGAAGATCTACAGGCTCCGTTGGAAATGGAGGATCGATAATCATATCCAGAAAATCTGGTTAAGTCCAGCTTATCCTGGTCCATCTAAACCCTTCCGGGCCCCTGGGCACCCACTCCAGGAGCCCAATGGATAAATCAGCACTGAATGATTCTGCAGTTTATCTCTTAAAAAAAGAACACAATTTGATGCCCTTTTTTCCTCCGTCATGAAGGATTGGGGCCAAAATAGGATTTGAGAAAATTGCTAGTTGAAACCCTGATTTTTGGCGCCATAAACTTTCCCCAAATTGCGTTAAAGGAAACACGTTTTTCAAAAACGGCCAACTTGCGCTATATGCTAAGCACGCAGTTGGTGTGCAAGCATTGTTAACTTTGCGTAACCTTATGTATAAATAAATTTATTACAGAATCTCTCGCGAAAAGCTTTTCTTTTCGCGATGCTGTAATAAATTTATACGTAGAGAATAATAATAATACTATGCAAGATTAAAATCATAATTTTTTTTATCTGCTTATACTTGAAAATTTCACTAGCGCATTTCCTACAAAACGTTTTATTTCGAAACATCTAACGCTCGTATTCACCGCTAACCTAACCTAGCGATGAAACCTGGAGTTTTTTAAGTAACCGGCAGTCAACCCCAGGTTAGAACTTCAATTCACAGCTCTTTTTCGACCTCCAGTTACTTGACTCTGGGTTTCTTAACCTGGGTTTACTGGTCGATTCCCATTGGTCGAAATAAACCCCGGGACTTCCGGCTGGAGCTACAATTTCTACATTCGCCTCGTGCCAGCTTGTTTTTAACCTCGAGTATCGCTAACTGTTTAAAATGAATGCCAACAGAATTTATTTTACGCAGTACGAAAAAGAGTTGGTGTTGGCTTTGATGAAACCGCACTTACATATAGTTGAATGTAGGGAAACAAATGCTGTTAGTAGCACAAAAAAAAAAAAATGAAGCGTATCTTCAAATAACGCGACAATTCTATGACACTGACGGAGTGGTGAATCCGCGAACACCACAACAGATCCGTCAGTGTTATTTAAATTTAAAAAAGAAAATGACAAAGAAAAGTAGTGTTTTGCGGCAAAAAAACACAAACGTAAACACTCGAAGAATCGCTTACTGCGCATGTGCGGTTAAATCTAACCCGGTAGTGACCCTGGGTCAGGATTTTTTAGCTTGAACCGGAGTTAAGTTATTAACTTGCGATGGTGAATAGCGTTTTCGGCGAAACCCAGGTTTCCTTCCTCTAACCGGCGGTGAATATGGGCGTAAGCAATTTAAGTAGTTTTAGATAACTTCCCGCTAGAATTGCTTAAATAATTAATTTATGTCATGCAATTAGAGAAAAGAATCATCGGCTATGATATAATGAATTTTAAACATGAAATGTGTTATACATTTTTATATTTAAGAGGTTTTCCTCAAAAATCAACGTTAATTATTTTAATGTAAATCAAATGTTTCATCTAAGTTATAATTTTGCAGGTTTATATCACTGGTCATATTCCTCCTGGATTTCATAGTAGATCATTACCGCAAAGGAAAGGAGAACAAATGTACCATAATCAATTCATGCTACCCTTGTTAACGATTTTAAGAAGATACTCTCAAATTATCAAGGGGCAATTCTATGGGCATTTCCATTTGGACACGTTTCAGATTTTTCGATATGCCACAGGTAAACTATTGCACCTGTTTATTATTTTTGTTAACAAGACGCTTATTTAGCTTTCGGGCTCAGTTCCAGTGCATACAATGCAAGTATCAAGAATAAAAACCGCTTATTTTGCAAAAAAAGGTCTTAATTACGTGGAATCTTTCAATATATCATAGACTGTCTAAAATTCACAGGAGAAAATATATGTCACAAAGATTATAGTTTAATAAGTGGCAAAAAACAAATTCTTAACAATTCGTAGAAATATGACTTTTGATTTAATGTGTTTTGTTTTGTAAAATTATTTCTGGTATAATACCAAAATTGTCTAAAATTCTCGAGGCAAATATTTGTCTTTAAAAATGATTTCATCCATAAAATGTACGTTAAGTTTATAAAGTAGATTCAATTCTACTCAAATGCTTCAAGATGCTATGCTTACGTCATTTACAATAACTTTCAATTAGGCCAGGGGAAGCCAAATAGGAGCAAGCTAATCAGAAAGCTCACTTTGAACCAAGATTTCTTCCCCGTGAGTCATATATATTCCACTAATAAGGACACAGGATTTCTGTATTCCTTTATTAGGAAAACAAAGTACCTGAAAGTGTTTCTTTTAAGATTAGAGATCATCTGCCGAGGTCAAGAGGATTTAAAGAAATCTGAGCCTCTTTTATCCTAGTATTGCTAATATTGATGCAGAACCTGAAGAGCTACAGCTGGAACTTATTGACTTGCTGTCAGATCGCAGAGTGAGGGGAATGTTTATCACACAATGACAATTATTCACACTTTTGCAAATCTTTGTTTCTTGAAAAATTTCTATGTGCGAAGAAATTTGCTGGAAAAATGTCCTTTATATTAGGGTCGACATACTATATTTGGAAGCAAGGATTTTCTTACATAAAGACCAACAAGAGTAAACACACAGATGCAAGTTGGCTATCATTAGCGTGGAAGCTGTGATGAGTATTTCAACATGTAAATTCATTCATGATATTTCAAAAAAGAAATTGTAGAAAAGTGTGATAGGGTACATTTGTCTCATCAAGCTGATTTTAAAGTTAAATGTGCTTGCAGCTATAGATGATATAAAATTAGCACAGTAAATAAATTGAATAAAACAGTACCACTTTTTTTTATTTAACTTGTATTTTGAGAAGTAAAGTTAATTAATTACAGCAAAGAAGCACGATCAATGCTAGGGCAATTTCTTCAAAATACAAAAAAAAAAAAAAAAAAAAATCATCAAAGAGAAATGAAGGAACGTAAACTAGGGGTGTCCAACACATGGACCGCGGGCCGCATGTGGCCCGCCAGTACGTAAGTTGCGGCCCGCCGACTCTTTAAAAAATTTTAAATATCAGACTTTTAAAGTTTTTTCATTTTGAAATTTATTTGAAGGGAAATTTATATATATATATATATTTACAATGTATTTGCCTGTTATCTGTTCTTGTTCTAAAATAAATCCTTTTTGATAATAGAAATGTCCTTTAGATTAAAATAGATTTATATTTTATCAAACAGTTACATTTGATTTTACAAAAGTAAATTACTTTTTTAATAAATTTTGAATAGCATTATGAAATCATTTACTATGGATGGGGCATGATTCTCTGTGTGTGCGACTTTCATTTCTCCTCCTTCTTTTCTGTTTGGAATGCCCAAGAAGCAAGAGGCAGTGAGAGATGTTTTTTAAAGTTTAAAAAAATTATTCAGGACGGTTAAGATAAAGGACAATGTATACTTAATCGTTTGCGAATGACAGCACTATCAAATTTCAACAATGAGTAACGAAAGATCAATTCAATAGGAACACCGTAATTTTCAAGAAAATGGCAACTGTAATAGTTCAAACATTTGATCATTGCATTAATATATTATATAAACAATATTATATTATCTATATGTCTGTATACATGAAAAATAATGAAAACAATAATAGTAACTCATTCTGTTTTAAATTTACACTCCAATAAATATTTTTTGGTTTCCAAATCTGATATAAAGGTACATAATTTTATGTGCGGCCCGCGATATTATAATGTTTTTCCGAAGTGGCCCGCAAGGTCATTTGGGTTGGACACCCCTGACGTAGACGATTCCAAAAATATAGATTTGCTCTTTAAAATTGTTTGATAAATCTGATAATGCATAGGAAACTATGGAAGTTCCTACCATCAATGTAATTAAAGTTTGTAAGCCATTGAATCAATTAAATACAAAAGGTCGCTCGTACTTTATTGAAACGGTTTTTGTTATTTATTTTCTCGTTTGTATTTTGAGATAAAATGTTAACAATTTCAGATAATCGTCTAATAATATTTTCATTTTATTGGAATGTAAAATAAAATATTTATTTTGAAAATAGCTCTTAAAATTGGTAGATGGCTCGAAGGTACGTAATTGTGCTTTTCGAAAAGAAATATTTGTGCCAACAAATTATAAAGCGGTGTAAAAAGCTGGGTTACTGCATTTTCAAAAAAAAAAAAAAGGAATTTATAATGTATTAAATTTTAATGTAAACATGATCACGAAATTTCATTCTCAGGCTGTTCAAACACAGGCAAATATCAAGATAGTGAAGTCTGTGATCCTAAACGAAAAATGGCCGTGGTAGCCGAATGGTATAGGTATCGGATCGTGGCTTACCTTGTCACGAGTTCGAGCCGAGTACCACTAAAGATCCGCTGTGTAGGGCAACGATGCACGTTAAATCTGTCGAGAGCTGAAACGTCCTCCCGTCGTGTAGTGTAGTAGTTAGGAGAAGTGGGTGCCAGCTCAGGTGTCGTCCACGTTACTTGACCATGGTTTAAAATTACGTGGTCCGTCGCCAAAAGCCCTCGTGTAGCTGAACAGTGCGACGTTAATATTCAATCAATCCTAAACGAAAATCTGCGGGCTCAGAAATTCATTGCATCGAAGCTAGGAATGTCTTCCGAAACTGTAATCAAAATCATTCATAAATATTTGAAGCTAAAACAGGTGTTTAAACCTAAAGTTCGTCTCCTTTTTTAAAATATACTCCTGAAAGAAAAACAAATTGTAGAAAATTATGTGAAAAACACCTAGCTGCTGGAAAAAGGAATTTTTGGGTAACACTCATTGAACTATGGATATATTTAAGTGACTGTAGTAAAAGATCAATCTTCTGTTGCTCAACTGACGAGAATGATCGTTCGAAATGGTATCGTCAAGGTACAGTAAAATTCCCAAAGGGATTCATGATAGTTGCAAGATTTTCTAACACCGGCAAATTAAAATTTTAAAAAATCTCAAATAAAGGCAAAAGTAAATCACACTCTGTGACAAACCTATACGGAACTTTCTCACTAACCTTCTGAGACGTCTTTTTTAGGGAAATTTAATCCCCCTACCTATTTCCAATCAGCTCCAAAAAAAGAGGACAGGATTCCTTGTTATATGCAGATTAGATAAAGTATTTAAGTCAAACGGAATAGTAAAGTAAAAAGCAGTAGGAGAGAGAGATTGAAGCAGAAAGGTATAATAGTGAAGTTAGAGATTTATTATTGAAGATTTCTAGGTGGATAAATTAATCTCAGGAAGAGTTGAGATTCAGTGTGGTAAATATTGATTTATATTTAAAGTCTCATTAAAGCTTTATATTAGGAGTGAGATTAAAGTTAAATGTTCAATAGGAATATTATTGAACATAATTCTGGGATCTCTTATCGTGGTAATCTCTGCGTGATCGATATTCTAATTGTTAATTAATTGAATTAAATATTTAAGTTAATTTAAAGGAAAGTCCCTTTTAAACCTCATATAACTATTTTGATATATTTGTTATTAAAAGTCTTTGATTCTATTTGGGAAAGATAACCAAATAAAGAAAGTTATTTATAAAAATGGCTACTGGCTCTTATCTGACTCCAAATTATTCTCGTTCTCAAAGTGAGATCCAAGGGGATCTTCACAACTCTACTATTAGCAGAATATTTTAGAGCCAATTTTTGAAGCAGAAATTCCATCCTAATATGAAAAAGAAAATTAATAAATTTAAATTTCATATGGACAAATCCTCTAGCCACACGTCTAAGTCAAGTGTCACTTATTTAACAAAGAAAGAATCAGACACAGGAGAATAAAATGTGTCCCATTTGATGAAACACCTGTAAAATCACACATTCAATAACACTGAACGGACTTTGGAAAACGATTCAAGATGAATGGTGTAAAATCACCGCGACAGTACTAAGAAAAAGTTTACTTTTGTAGAAAATTCGAGCTAGAGCGATTGTCAAAAACCCTGCCGTACAAAAAGAAGCAAATCACCACAATAAATACAGCAATTACAGATAAAATTTAACTATCAAAATCGTTTCCATAAGGAGCTAACGACCCTCTGTACTATACAAAGGTAATCAATAGAAGGAAACAATGTATAAGAAAATGTCCCATTCAATTCTAAAACGCGTTTTGCTATTTTAAACTCAAAGAAAATTATTACACCTTTTGGCTGCGATGTGAGTTATACTATTTCCATCATAATTATTTCAGCTTTGCGTTTCCGGACTGTTATGAGCTTGGGACGATGTGAAATTCACCGCGACAGTACTAAGAAAAAGTTTACTTTTATAGAAACTTTGAGATAGAACTATTATCAAAACTAGAAGATACGCACAGTAAGCTTTGCAAGAGATACGTATACAGTCACTCAAAAAAGTATTGGGACACAATACCAATTCATAGATTTTTATCGTAATATTTTACTTATATAAATGAAACCAAAAAAAAAAGAAGTAAATGTTATTTTAGTAAATACAAATAATAATAATTTGAACAAAACTCATACATTAGTGCAACTATGGTTAAAACTGATAATAAAAAAAATTGAGTTAAAAAACGTGCTCAAAAAAGTATTGGGACACTTCCCAATAAATTAAGAAAAACAATTCAAACTTAGAAATTAATATATTGTTGGGCCACCCTTGCTTTTTATCACCTCTCGAAGTCTATTTGGCATGGATTGGATAAATTTTTCGCAAAACCTATCGATTTTGGTCCACTCTTCGATCAAATATTTTCTTAAATCCTGCTTGTTAGAAATTTGATGCTTATATAGTTTTTGCTGCAAATAATCCCACACATGTTCAATGGGATTAAGGTTTAGCTTTTGTCCAGGAGTCCTAATAATACTAGGGCAGTAGCAGAGGATCCATAACTTGCAAATATCTGCAGTATGTTTCGGATCCTTATCTTGTTACAATTTAAAATGTCTTGAAATTCCCAGCTTGCTCGCACTTTGCCTTAAATTTCGCTTGAGAATGTCAAGATAGACATATTTATTAATTATACCATCAATAAAATGTAAGTTCCCGACACCAGAGCTTGTAGTGCAGCCCCAGACAATTTGGTTACCCCCTCCATATTTGATAGAAGGCCGTACATTTTTGACATGCATTGCTGTATTTGATTTCCGCCAAACTTTTTGCTTGCCATCCGATCCGAAAAAAGTTTTATTTGCTTTCATCAATAAAAATGACATTTTCCCAATATTCTGTTGGCTGCTTTATATACATTTTAGCAAATGACAACCTAGCTTGTCTATTTCCTTTGCTGATGTAGGGCTTTCTTTGAGGTACTCTGCCATGATACTTATGTTTTCTTAGAACATTTCTAACAGTTTCAGGATTTACTAATTTTCCGAATCTACTTTTACATTGCAGTCATTTTTACTGCACTAGTTATTGGATTAATGCTTACTTGTCTCACAATCCACCTCTCTTCACGTTCATTAAATATCTTTGGATGCCCAGATCTTTGCTTGTTTTCAACTCAATTTGTTTTCTTGAACCTGTCAATGATGTTAAAAAACAGTAGACTTACTCAATTCGAAGATTTTTCCTATACAGCTAACTGATTTCCCTTCTTTCCAATGACTTATTATAATATTTCGTACACCAACCGATATATTTTGGTTTCTCGCCATTTTTCTATAAATAACCTTATCTGTTGAAACGTTTATGTTTAAACTTCCTGTCTATAAAAAGTGGCGTGGCCGCGGAAGCCGAGTGATTTAGGTATCGGATCGGGGCTTGCCTTGTCACGAGCCCAGTACCACTAAAGACCCGCCGTGTAGAGCAACGATGCACGTTAAATCTGTCGAGAGCTGAAACGTCCTCCCGTTGGTGTGGTAGTTAGGAGAGGGAGGTGCCAGCTCAGGTGTCGTCCACGTCACTTGACCATGGTTCAAAATTACGTGGTCCGTCACCAAAAGCCCTCGTGTAGCTGAACAGTGCGACGTTAATATTCAATCAATCTATTAAAAGTGGCGTGGAATTAAATTATATTGATGCGCTGTATATTTGTTAAATTTCTCATTTCAAAATTGTCCCAATACTTTTTTGAATCCATTGTGCCTTTGAATTATATTTGAAAAGCTAGATCAAATTATAATTCTATAATATTCTAATAAAAGTTTCCTTATATACCAAATTTTAAAACATTTCTTAATTCATTTTGTTTTTGTTTTAATGTGATAAATTTTTTTATAAATAGCTTTACAGTCATGCTGCCAAGTGTCCCAATACTTTTTTGAGTGACTGTATATGAAGACATTGTTTATTTTTAGTTTGTTGTTTTTGTTTCATCGACGGACCAGCCACGCTTATTTCTTTTTTACTTTTTTTATTTAACCACACAACATATATCACACAACATATATATGCTATTTACAAGCGCAGCAAATTTTAAGTAAATTTTATTGTGAGCTTCGAGTATTAGAGTCCTATATTAATGCTCACGTCTGAGTATTAAAGAGAAATTTTCTCGTCTATCTCGTTCCACAGAAAGTTCTCAACTGCCGGCACAGCGCGGCAAGGAAGAATATTTGCATTTGTGCGCATGACGTTGGCGCGCATGCGCCAGCCTCCCGCCCGGCCTTGCCATGTTCACATGCAAGAACTTACAAATATCTTAATTAGCACAATACATATAAATTTAGCACATAATTAAATACAATGATTACAACAATTTAAATGTAATAATAAAGTTAAATCAACAATTTTACACAAATGAAATATAATATAGCAATACATATACACACAATTTACTTAGTATCAATTGGGAGAACTGCTATTTTACTAATAGCTCTTTTTTAAATTCTCCTGATTGAGTTTTAACCTTGACAACTCTCACTTTTCCATCTGACCCATGATATACTTCTAAGATTCGACCTAAAGGCCAAGTATTTATAGGTAAGAAATCCTCTTTGATTAAAACCATTTAACCAATCATTAGATCATTTTATTCAGTTATCCATTTCGATCTAGCTTGCAGTGTATTCAAATAATCAGATTTCCATTTTTTCCATGTGCGTTGCACAACCTTGGTAATCTTTTCCCATCGACTGAGACGATTTTCATTTACATCTATTAAACTTGGCTCAGGTGTTGATATTATAGGTCTCCCTATCAAAAAGTGACCAGGGGTCAAAACATCGAAGTTATCTGCGTCGCTACCGAGGGGAGTCAGTGGACGCGAATTTAATATTCCCTCTACCTGAATCATAATAGTTTCAAATTTTTCAAAGGTAAAGTGAAGATTTCCTATCGCTCTTTTAAGATGGTGCTTCACAGATTTTACACCTGCCTCCCAAAGACCTCCAAAGTGAGGGGACTTGGGAGGTATAAATTTCCAATCAATATTTTCTGACACGAAATATTTAGCTAAATTTTCATCCGGAAAATTAATTAATTTATGAAATTTCTTTAATATGGAGTTTGCTACCACGAAATTAGTAGCGTTACCTGTGTAAATTTTGGAGCATTTACCCCGTATACTAGTAAAACGTTTAAGCGTTGCTATCAAAACATCGGAAGTGAGATCCGATAATAACTCGAGATGGATAGCTTTCGTAGAAAAACATTTTCAAACACAAATGTACACTTTATTTAGAGTTCCCTTTCTCTGCTTTTTATATTTTACTAAAAAGGGACCGCATAAATCAAGTCCAGTAATAGTAAATGGGCTTAAAATCTGAAATACTCTTTTCACTGGGCAAATTACCCATAATTTGTGAATAGAGAAGGGGTCTGCTTTTGAAGCATGTCACACATTGATGAACGGTTTTACGAGCGATGCTACGACCGCTCAAAGACCAAAATTTTTGTCGTACAGCATTTAACAATCCCTGTGAGCCAACGTGAAAGAGTCTTGTATGCAAGCTGTTAAAATAAAGTTTACTTAATTTTGAACCTTTTGGTAAAATCGCAGGATGCTTATGGAGATATGGCACAGAAGCATTTTCTAATCTTCCACCTACGTGAACTATTCCTTCCACATCTACAAATGGAAATAAATTAGATATACAACTTGGAATTTCTTTTTTATCAAACAAGGATCTTTGAGCATGCTTAATCAATTTAATTTCCGACTCCTTGAATTCAGCTACAGTTAGAGGTCCAACCTTTTTGAACTTATTCCTACAGTTGTAGTTGAATCTGAAAATATAAGACAAAATATTAATAACTTTGAAATAATTATTAGAAAGTTGTAAAAGTTCGTCAAGGATGCTAGAGGAATCACTATTCAGCAAGACAGTCTCTTCACTTCTGTCAGCTTCAGGCAATTTTTTCCTTTCTTGAGCTACAGTCTCTTTCTCATGTTCGGTGAGGTAGTCTAACTCAGGAACTACTTGCTGAAAGTTTTTAGGAAATTCAGAATCGGACAAAAATTCTGCACCTGTCCACCACCTGGAATTTGACACCAGACAGTCAGCGCTCAGTCCACGAGAGAGGAAGTCTGCTGGGTTTTCCTTAACAGCACAATGGTACCATGAGTGGGGATCTGTTAGGCTGGTTATTTCGTTGACTCGGTTAGCAACAAATTGCTTCCATCGAGTCTTGTTACCCTTTATCCAAAACAGAACTATTTTAGAATCAGTCCAGTGATATTGTAAACAGGATCTTTTAAGATTCACGATCTTTTTCACCTTAGATGCTAGACGAGCAGCGACTAGAGCTCCAAGTAATTCTAGTCTGGGCAGGGTTACACAGTTTAATGGTGCTACACGGCTTTTTGAAGTCACAAGTTTAACAGAAATTCCATTCCTTGACTTTGTTCTCAAATATATGGCTGTGCCATATGCCTTTTTGCTGGCGTCGCAAAAGCTATGCAACTCAACATCATGTTCCAGCAAAGTAAAATCTAGAACTAGTCGAGGTACTTTTAGATTTCGTAAGTGGGGTAGCTCCTCACACCATTTTTTTCATTCCTTTTCAATATGTGTTGGCAAAGGGTCGTCCCATTGAATTTCTTCTTTCCAAAGATCTTGAAGGAGGCATTGCATTCTAACGGTGAAAGGAGAAATTAACCCTAATGGGTCAAAGATTTTTCCAACTGCTTGCAGTATGAAGCGTTTCGTATTTTTATCTAAGGAAACAAATTCCAATAGACTTTTAGTATCTGTAGTCAAGTAATCTTCATTAGTGTTCCATGATAGTCCTAGGACCTTTGTTCCATTTGCTCCTAAACTTACAGTTTCATGTACAGGATGTACGTTAAAATTTTCTTTCTTCCATTGCTTCATTAAATTAACATCATTAGTAATCCATTTTCTGAGATTTATTCCAGCAGCTTCCATAATATTTTTTGCTCTTCGTGAAGCTAGAAGAGCTTCTTCAAATTCGTTACCACCGGAAATAAGATCGTCAACGTAGAAATTTCTATCTAAAAGTTCTACGGTGTGAGGGAATTCATGTTTATATTTCTCAATATGATGCCTAATCGTGGCTGCCAGAAGAAATGGACTTCAACTAACACCAAAATTTACTCGATTAAAACGGTATATCTGTAGTTTAGGCCTTTTATGAACACACGGTTCGTCATCACTCCAGAGAAATCGAACGGCATCTTTGTGTTCGTCAGCAAGACAAATTTGTAAGAAAGCTTGTTTAATATCAGAACAAAAGGCTATTGCATTCAATCTAAATTTAATTAATATGTCTAAGAGATTGGGATTTAAATTAATTCCTGGCCATAAACAATCATTTAATGAGAGTTCATTATTTTGATGACTTCCAGCGTCAAATACAATTCTTGTTTTTGATGTTAAGCGACCGTCTTTTTCTTATGGCCTGAAGAGCTAAATTATATACAGGTCTTTTTAATTTGTTATCAGTAATTTCAGTTTTAACTTCTTCTATAATACCCTGTTCTGTGTAATCGCGAATGATATCACGGTATTGCTGATATAATTCCGAATCATGACCAAATCTTCTCCATAAATTTTGGAAACGTTGTTTAGCTACGGGATAATTATCGGACAATTCATTGTAGGATTTTCTAAAGGGAAGTTGTACAATATAACGGCCTTTTTCGAATTCAAGCCTACCAAATTTCAAGTGAGTGAGTGAATATTAATGTCGCACTGTTCAGCTACACCAGGGCTTTTCGCGACAGACCACGCCATTTTGAAACAAAGTCAAGTGACGTGGACGACACCTGAGCTGGCATCCTCTTTCCTAACTACCATACCACACCAACGGGAGGACGTTTGAGCTCTCGAAAGATTTAATGAGCATCGCTCCCCGACACGGTGGGTCTTTAGTGGTACTGAGCTCGAATTATTGACAAGGCCAGCTACGATCCGATACCTTGACCACTCGGCTACCATGGCCACACCAAATTTCAAACCTATAGATCTAATAGTTAAAAGAAGTGAATATATCGCACTCCCCTTAGGGGTCAAAACTCTTTCTTAATAGATGTCAATTCCATGAAAGGAGTTTGCCTGCTAAATTTCAAGTCTGTAGGTCTAATAGTTCAAAAATGAGAATATTTATCTATTAGACCCCTTAAGCACCCACAACGCCCCTTGGGGGTCGATTTTCACAAAATCCGTTCTTAGCGTTTCTCTACTCCATGAAAGAAACATGCATACCAAAATTCAAGTCTTTTGGTTTTAATGGTTTCTGAGATGTGATGAGTGAGGGAGGGAGGGAATGAGTTTCTCCTTTATGTGTATAGATAAGATTAATGCAGATATTTATGTATTGTGTTTGTGTCGTGTATATCAAATAAACATAACTGACACCTAAATTAAAAACAAAATTTAAAAATATTTGAATCAAAAAAATTTTTTTTTTTGCTCTCATATGTTAATTTACTGCATCTGAGTCAATTCCTACTTTCACACAATGGATGAATAGAAAATATTTTATTACCGATTGAAAATTTGAATAATATATATATATATATATATATATATATATATATATATATAGAGAGAGAGAGAGAGAGAGAGAGAGAGAGAGATATGTATAAGTATATATGTAGGGAGAGAGTGAACTAATAGTAGGAATTGAAAAAAGAGCATAATTTGTCTGCTTGCTTGATTGAATATTAACGTCGCACTGTTCAGCTACACGAGGGCTTTTGGCGACGAACCACATAATTTTGAACCATGATCAAGTGACGTGGACGACACCTAAGCTGGCACCCCCTTTCCTAACTACCACACCACACCAACGGGAGGACGTTTCAGCTCTTGACAGATTTAACGTGCATCGCTGCCCTACACGGTGGGTCTTTAGGGGTAATGATTTGTCTGCAGTGTTGTAACAATGCACACCTGGTTTGGCTAGTTTGGCTGAAAAACAGGTTTCCGACGCCAACATCTGTCTTTGTTTTAACAGTTACATTGTTACAACAATAGAGACGAATCTCACACACACAGTTCACGTCAAAAACCGTGAATTAATTTAATTAAATTTAATAAATTAATTAATATTTGAAAAAACTGTACTAACATCAAGTGTCATCCACTACAAGTTAAAAAAAATTATTTGAACTTGATTCGATGAATAGAAAGTATTTTATTAACAATTGAAATTTTGAACAAGATAAATATATAAATAAATAAAGAGAGTGAGCTAATAGTAGGAATTGAATAAAGCTTAAAAGACAAAAGAATTTAAACCTATTAACCGATTCTTCATTTAACCTTTTTTCTCCTTTCTCCTTAGTCTCAAGAATTTGCTCACGAAACTGGTTTCTAATACTGAAATTACTCCTCAGCGTTTATAGAAATTATTACTCCACAGCGTTTATAGAGATAATTACTCCACAGCGTTTATAGAGATAATTACTCCACAGCGTTTATAGAGATAATTACTCCACAGCGTTTATAGAAATTGGGTTTTCTATTAATTACAAAAGAAGGGATAATATTAAAATATTTTTTAGAATGTCAAAACACGCATCATTTTTATTTTATTTAATGAATCGAACTCTTCTTTTTTTCTTTTTGCAGGGAGTATTAAAGGTTTTTCTCTCATTGCCCCTTCCATGAGTCCGTGGAACGAAGGTAAAAATTCCACTCTTTCCCTTGCTGTGAATCCAGCTGTGCGTCTGATAACTTATTCTAGAAAGGATTCCGTTGTCTCGGACTACACCCAGTTTTACCTTGATTTAGAGGAAGCTAATGATGCGAGTCAAGTAAGTAAATTTCCTATGTTCTTATCCCAAAAGGAATTTTATACAATTTTCTTCTGTTTTACACATTACAAGGCGGCCTTGGAGTCACAGATTTAGTTCAAATTTTGTAGGATGGTAGATTTAGAGTTTCCCTGTTGAAGAAGATATATAGTTGTAGGAGCCACGACTCAATAATTTTTTAGATATTCGCAATTCACTCGAAATACAAAGCAGCAGATGCTTATGCAACTGTACTGCACTAATTCGATGCGCGAGATGCTTTTCGAAATTAGGTTTCATTTGATTTTATGACAAGTTTCACCATTGTGATAATGAGGGGTAAGAAGCTAGAGTCATATTTTTATACTAATTCTGTTGTTCTGATAAACATTTTATTGTTTCCTTTCTTAATTTATTGTTTTCACGCACGATTAACTAGCAGTTAAATGGCTTTTCTCCCGTTCTTGCGAAAGGTGTTTGTAATAAATACTATTTTGCACCTATACGCGAATGATAATGGCAAATAAAACTATTATAAGGTTTCTAGTCATTAACGACGTTTCATTTCTAATTTATTTAAACTCTTTTTTACATGTATCTTTACATGTAAAAATAAATAAAATAAAAAAAAGTTATTCACCTTCTATACGGACTTGAACCCGGCTCCTAACGACGAAGAACACCTATCCGTTGCTGCTACGCTAAATCCATTACGTGTAATCGTTTGCTACAGAGCTGAATTTAACAAGTAAGTTGCATCTTTAATTGAAAATATTTAAAAACTTATTGAGTATATAGTGGCCATATATCTATATCATATACAGTTGACAAAATTATTATTTGTACACCCCTTTTTTCTTCATTTTTGATGAAATAAATACCCATATTTTAGTTGCGAATTAATCATGCATTTCTTTAATACGTCTAATTGTTGTCTACAAATTATTTTTCCTTTTAAGTGTAAAGGTAAATTGTAATCTGGAAAAGTGTGAAAAATCGTTGCAAAAAGAGTATTTGTACAGTATTTTTTGGTGTAAGTATGTTAAAAATTTTGATTAAAATTTTTAGATTCAACTTAGTTTTTCATACGTTTTTTTTTATTTTATCAATAATATTTAAATAGTTTCAGATTATATTTAAATTCTGAAAATGGCTCCTAAAACCAAAGAAATTTCTTTAGATATGAGAAAACATATTACAGAGCTCCATAAAGAGGGAAAATCTTTCCGGGAAATAGAAAAGAATTTAAAACTGTGAGTTTTAAAACCGTTGGTTACATCGTAAAAAAGTATTTAGAGACCGGCAGTGTTGAGAATAAGCCCAGACCTGGTGGTCCGAGTAAATTGACTTCAAGAGCTAAACGAAGGATTGTAAAGTCAGCAACAAATAAACCAATAACATCAGCTCAAAATATTGCCAATGAACTTCTGTCATCATATAACGTTTCAGTGTCTGCTCAGACAGTCAGAAATGTACTGCACAGCGCTGGTCTGAAAGCCAGAACTCCCGGAAAGAAACCTTATATTAGTGAAGTAAACAGGAAATTATAGTCTAGAGTTTGCCATGAAGTACAAAAATGAGCCCATGGATTTTTGGAAAAAGGTTATTTTTTCTGATGAGAGCAAGTTTGAGATTACAGCTCTTGAACCCAAAAATGTACTTCCCACTTTAAAATACGGTGGCGGAAATGTTATGGTGTGGGGATGTGTAGCTCATAATGGAGTGGGTAACTTAGCATTTATTGACAATAAAATGAATGTTTTAGCTTATATCGATGTGTTGCGACATAATTTGTTAGATAGTGCTAAGAAATTGAGCTTGGAGAACACTTTTATATTCCAACAAGACAATGACCCGAAGCACACCGCTATAGTTACTAAGACCTGGTTGATTTATCATGCTCCAAGGCGACTTGAAACGCCTCTACAATCTCCAGATCTTAATCCTATAGAAAATTTATGAGTGCATTTGGACAAAAGTTTGGAAAAAAATGTAACATGTAAAGAGAACTTAAAAGAAAAACTTCGAGAAGCTTGGAACTCCATTGACACAGAAATCACGAAGAAATTAATTGAGTTAATGCCAAGACGTCTTGAAGCAGTTATAAAAGCCAATGGACTGTTAACAAAGTATTGAAATTTCATTACATTGTTGCATATGTTTTGTTAATGTTTACTAAGCAAGTGTACAAATAATCTTCTGTATAATTTTTTTTCAAAAAAAAATCACTTATTTGAAATAAATGCTTATTTTATTTTTTAGTGTGAAATAATCTTATTTTTTAAAACAATTTAAATGTGTTTCAATAACTTTTAGTTATATTACTTTTTTTTGAAGAACATACAAAATTTTAAGTGGGCAAATAAACATTTTTCCAACTGTATCTTCATCAACAGGGAAACTAAATTTACCGTCCTACAAAATTTGAACTAAATCCGTGACCACAAGACCTTGCACTCTCCTTGTTAATTGAAATCGATCAACGTACAAAATTCACGTTCCGTTTAATCTGGATATAATCCTTTTCTTTTTGTGTTTAATCTATGAAATTAGTAATCATGTAAATCATAAGTATATATTCACAATTTTTTTTATTAAAAGCCTACAGTTGATTGAGCTAATTACTTTAAATTCATAAACATACTATATGTATAGTAATGAAATCTTAACCCCTTACAAAAATAGTCCATGATAAGTATACTTAACAGCAATTTTTTTCAGTTAATTTTCAAATATCTATGAAAAACTATTCTGTTCTCAAAATTAAGATTTGGTCGATTATCTCTAGAACTACTGAACAGATTTTAATACAACTTCCTATATACACTGCTGGCCACCGTAAATGCAACACCCTAAAGGAAGCATGCAAATAACATGAAATTTACAACATGCATTAGCGGAGGAGAGATATGCAAATGATTAGAATTTCAGCGCAGACACACATCACGCGCGTCTTTGGCGCCACCTCAAAGCGCTATTTCAGGCTTGGAGATTTCAACGATTTCAAGTTTGGCAATTGTGTTTTTCTTGTGGGTTTTTCAAAAAACGATCAGTTATGTTTCGTAGAAAACAGCGATCAGCTTTTGATCAAGTATCCGAGTTCGATAGAGGAAGGATAGTGGGATACCGAGCTTGTGGATTATCTTTCAGGGAAATCGGTAGTCGCGTTGGACGAAACCAAATAACTGCAATGCGGATATGTGACCGTTGGATGCAGGAGGCTACAACAGACCGACGTGATCAATCGCATCCACCTCAGTGCACCACTTCATGTGAGGACAGGCAAATTGTGCGCATGGCAGTGCCGGATCGCTCAGTCACATCACGAACCGCAGTACAGCACATTGAGTCCGTAACGCATCATTCAGTGTCTGCGCGTACCATTCGGCACAATTTACTGCAGAGTGGTCTTTCCGATAAACATCCATTGCTCTGTCTGCCCTTGACGCAGAACCACAGACGCCTCCACTGCCAATGGTGCTATGAAAGAAGGATGTGGGCGGCAGAATGGAATGAAGTTGTCTTTACTGACGAGTCACGCATCTGTCTGCAACACCACAAGGCGGTATTGGATATCACACTCTTGCACTCTTCTAGTACGCATTGCCGGTACTTTAAACTGCCAGCGCTCCATCTCTGAAGTGTTGGAGCCAGTTGTCCTTCCTTACCTTCAGGGCTTGCCCACAGCCATTTTTCAACAGGATAATGCACGACTACACGTGAGACGCACTGTCCAAAAGTGCTTCGTCAATCATCAGTTTGAATTGCTTCCCTGGCCGGCTCGCTCTAAGGATCTTTCGCCGATAGAAAACATGTGGTCCATGGTTGCTCAACGATTCACCCAGATTACCTAATGAGGTATGAGGAGCCTCTACTTACAAAATTAAGGCTAAGAAAAATTTTATTCATTGTATTAGAGCAGTGTTCCCCAACCTTTTTATCGCCGCGGACCGGTCAACGTTTATTAAATTTACCACGGTCCGCTGAGGGGGAGGACGCTGATTGCTTATATTTTAGACTGTATTGATTGAATAACTTTAATTTAATTAGCTAAATTCATGTGACATCATAGTCATATGATAACGACAGTCACGTGTTTCCAGCTAATCGGTTAATAAATTCATGTGACGTCATAGTTATATCATAAGTGTAATCACGCGTTTCCAGCCAATTCATGTTTTTCTTTGTTGCCAACTTTTGCTTTTTGCAGAAACTTTCATTTAAAAGTTATATATCTGTCAACAATACAATAATGCACATAGTTAAACAAACTGAGCAGCATAATTTAGAAGTACACGTATAATGTAAGAGTTTTTTTTATTTAATTAAAAAAATTATTTGAGAATTTTAACACGAGAACTGCTTTAACCAATCATCAAATTTCAAATGTCATCTAAACATTACCAGTAGAGAAATAGTAGAATGATAGTTTTTATTGAATGGAGAACAGATGATTGCCTTTATCATGTGACCGTCATGAATTTAGTCCATTATATTTAATCCGGACTTCAGAATAAATCATAGCTACACCAAAAAATGGATATAAAGTGATTTAACAAGGAATATAAAGTGATTTTCATAAAAAATAGCCCAATCCCAAGAAAAATATACCACAGTAAATATAAATTATAGTTTTAAAAAAACTAAAAAAAACCCGCTTTTATAGTGTGTGTGTGAATCGAACTAAAAAGTAAAAAAAAAACAATTCTTAATATAAGAATAAAATGATTAAAAAGAAAACTATATATAATGTCATTGGGATAAAAGCGTGGGGTGCTCTATATTAATTGTTATAATTTCTTACTAGTTCTATTCCGAAATGCTGAGTTAGTGCAAAAATGTAGCACACACAAGCACACACCCCACGCATCTACCACAATGACATTAATTTTCTCGATAATCATTTTATTCTTATATTAAGAATTTTTTTTTGCTTTTTAGTTCGATTCACTATAAAAGCGTGTTTTTTAGTTTTTTTAAAACTATAATTTATTTTTCATTTTTCAGTTCAATCTACAAAAAAAGCTTGTTTTTTTAGTTTTTAAAACTATCATTTATCCTTCGTTGAATTTCTCCTTGAGTTTAATATTTGAGGCCAGAATTATGTAGATGCAGGAATTAGTCTTGCTCTTTAATGGATATTAATAATGGGTCTGAAGGGTATTTACACTGGTGTGCAAAAATTAAGGACGAAGTCGAAAAATTAGCATATCAGCTGAACGAAGAGGCAGAGCGGACAGAAAGACCAATCAGGAGTTTAAGTAAGGAGATGTACGGTAGCACATGCGCAGATATGCAGATAGACGTAATGGGGGAGTATTTGAGTAGTATAAAGCATGTTGTCGGTGTAAGATCAGTATTTCTGGCAAAGAGATTGCACGCCGTATAGCAGTTAAAATCACACCGAGTTGCTGCCTCAGCGAGAAATGGCGAATAATCAATCTGTTAGACGACATCTGGATGCTTTTACCCGAGGTCGAATCATTGGGAAGTTGGAGGAAGGCCGCAGTGTGACAAGTGTGGCTGCAGAGTTCGGAATTGCTCGCAGTATCGTTTCACGACTTTGGAGACAATTTCAAACTACAGGAACAGCTATCCGGGGGTTCAGTAGTGGTCGTCCACGAGGAACCACACCCGCAGATGACCGGTACATTGTCTTAGAGGCCAGAAGAAACAGGCGGCAGACAGCGAGAAAATCGCCAGAGACACGACACAGGCGACTGGACGACCGATATCGCGTTTTACCGTGGCCAGAAGACTGCACGGTGGTGGTCTGTTTGCACGACGCCCTGTACGGTGTGTACCTTCAACGCCTGCCCATCGGAGAAGGCGTTCTCTGTGGTGCCGGGAATACCGGAATTGAAGAGACAATGAATGGGGACGAGTACTCTTTACAGATGAGAGCAGATTCAGTTTGAGTAGCGATTCTCATCGCATACTCATCTGGAGAGAGCGGGGAAGCCGCAATCATCCCTCGAACATCATTGAAAGGGACAGGTATGGAGGTCGCGGTGTTCTCGTTTGGGGAGGCATCATGCTTGGTAGTCGTACAGACCTTCACATCTTCGACGCAGGTTCAGTCAACGGGACCCGTTATTGTAACGAGATTCTTCTTCCATATGTGTCTTTTTAGAGGTGCTATGGGTCTTCAGTTCCTTTTCATGGACGACAATGCACCATGTCATCGCACAGTAGCTGCCGAACAGCTCTTAGAGAGTGAGGATATTGAACGTATGGATTGGCCGGCACGATTTCCGGATCTCAATCCCATCGAGCATGTATGGGATTTTCTAGGCAGACGCTTGGCAGCTCGTGCCTTACCACCAGTAACGATTCGGGAGCTTTGATTGGCGCTGCAAGACGAATGGGCAGCAATGCCTCAACAACTCATTGACACCCTCATTCTCAGCATGGGCAGACGCTTTGAAGCCTGCTTAGCAGTCAGGGTAGATCATATCCTCTACTAAAGACCGGATGTTTCTTGCCGGACACCCATCAGAGGGATATTTCGGCCTTCAGTCGCATTGCGCTCCATGCTACTTTTTCAATAAAGCTTCTTTTTATCCCTCTGATTTCTCTTTTAGTAAGTGTTGATTACATATTACACATGTCCTTACGTATTGGGGATCTTACGGTATTAAATGTGTTGATTCGGAAAGCTTTTGTACAAAGTTATATTGAAAAAACCGTCTCGTCCTTAATTTTTGCACACCAATGTATTCTCTCCGTTAACGGGGTTTCGGATTGCTATAATGTGATTTCGTATCATCACTTCTAAATGTATTGTTTTATAAAAATAAAACATATTAAGCAGTTAGAACATAAAATATTTTTATTCACATGCACGAGTCTTTTTTTTTTATTTCCAATTTTAGAAAAACTACGCACCCACCCTACCTTTTTTCACATGAAGAACAATTTTGTTTTATTTTTTATTAACCAGAAGTTTATTTTGCAGTTTTAGGGTTGCACCTTAATCTTTTAGTTACTAAATCAGGAATTAGTCGCCAAATCTAGAAATAGCATATGGAGTTAGTCACCAAATCTGAAAATGGTTTATGAAAATTAGTCGCCAAATCTAGAAAAGATACAATGAATTAGTCACCAAATCCCGTATATCCTTAATTATTAAAATCCTGATCAGAACAATGAAACAAAATTATGGAATTATTGTATTGTCATTGTGAGAAGTGTGCAAAATTTCGAATTAGTCTGACCTTTTAAAGTGGGTAAAAATCGAGTTCAAAGATTCCATCACATACAAGTGAAACTTATAAAAACGTGTTAAAAAGGGAAATAATTTAATGTTTCTTGTGCGGACAGGTAGTATTTGATCCATGGACCGGGGGTTGGATACCACTGTATTTGAGTATCTTCTCATTCGTGTGTTACTTGTTTTCGTGATGTGGAAGCTTGAAAAGAGAGGTACTAGAGTCTAGGTGTCGTCGCCAATTGAAGGGGGTTAAGGATTGTGTCACTAATAGCCTCAGGTGCCAATCGAGTGCGACGTTTAATAAAAAGTCAAATAAAATTGTATGTTATCTACAAGAACGTTTTAAAGTATCCAAACATGTACAAAATACTTTTTTTAAAAATAGCATACCAAAATATTATAAATACTTTTGAGGAATTAATACCAATAAATATTGATGCTTAACTGGCAAAATTTAAAATAAGTTGTCTAAATCACAATAAGTGAAATTTCAGCAATTTTTTTCAAAAAAGTTCTTTAAAGCAGTTCGTGATGAAAATAATAAACTTATATCAATAAAAGTATTATTAGTATTATCTAAGTTACTTATGAAGTATTTATATTTATGAATCTCTATTATTGAAATAACACGCCATAGCTCTAAAAATATTCTCAAAGTAAGAATTATTTTAGTACATTTTCCAGAAAATAATATAAATATCAGTTTCAAAGAGTTTCGTAGAAATACATTTATAATATTTTGAGTTATCAGACTCACCATGATAGATTCTGAGCAATTTAAACGGCCATTTCTCAGGTAGATTAAAAATCCACTTCTAGTTTTTCTAATTTTATATAACTTATTATAACTGGTCTGTATGTAATGTAGAAACAAAATAATGGATGTTCTTCAAAACAATAACATAAAATAAAAACTCAAAATGAGAGTTTAAAATCAAAATTGGTTATTTCAACGTGTTTTTTATACCGGGTGGGCAAAAAGTCCGTAAAAACTTTAAAAATTCATAAAATCCGGAGAAATGAACGAAAAAAAACTGTTTACAGGATCAGCATTAGTATGTCACGGGATTTTTTTTAAGCTAGAAAAAAATAATTCGAAAATCATCCGGTAGGTGGCGCTGTTACAAGCGTCTGTGGTGGAAATATGCAAATTAGACGGCTATAAAAACCTTTGCTCTCAATGAATCCACATTCATTTCACCATTACAAACAGTGAATGTGAACAAGGATGCTCAGTGCGCCGGATAAAACTTTGCTGGTGAAGTTATTTTACATGAACGAGGAATCAGCGACCATTGCCTTGCGTAAATTCCGAGTTCAGAAAAATGTGAAGAGTAGAAAAGGCCCTTTAACACCTGCAGGTCTCTTAAAGCTTGTTAAATGTTTTGAGGAAACTGGAAAGTTGGAGGATCGAGCGCGAGCCGGACGACCGTGCTTGAAAGAAGCACGTGCACCCTGCATTGCTGTCGAAATGGAAGCGATTGCGTCCGAAGCAGCTTCAGGTACCAGCAGTGCTCGTGAAGCTGCCAGACGATTGAGCTTACCACCATCATCTGTCCGCAATATTCTTCGTCGAATCCTCCAGCTGTACCCATACAAATTGCAATCGTGCCATGAACTTTTGCCAGCAGATACCGCACAGAGGGAAGCATTTGCGAAGTGGGCCTTCTCTAAAATGGAACAGGGTCCCACCTGGGTTTTTAACATCTTGTGGACAGATGAAGCTCATTTCTCGCTTCATGGTGACGGTTAACAACCATAACTGTCGCATTTGGGCAACCTCTAATCCACGTGAGTACACACAGAAGCCATTGCATTCCCCAAAAGTGACAGCATGGTGTGGTTTCACGGGTTCATTTATCATAGGACCCTTCTTCTTTGAAACGCAGTGCCCAGTAAATGGATGGATAACGGAAACGGTAAATGCTCAGCGTTATCTAACGCTTCTGCGGGAGACTGTCGTGCCATGTTTAGTTCAACGAGGTCAGATTTCGAATGTCACGTTCATGCAGGATGGAGCAACCAGTCACACTGCTAACCCGATTAAGGCATTCCTGATACAGACGTTCGGGAAAGACAGAATCGTTAGCAGGCGCTGAAGGTACCCATGGCCTCCTCGGTCTCCATATTTAACACCAGCAGACTTCTGGTTGTGGGGATATTTGAAATCTCGTGTGTATCTATCCGGTCCATCAAGTCTGTCGGAACTGAAAGATGCGATCCTCAGAGAAGTATCCTCCATACATCCGGACATGTTGCACTCTGCCGTTGCTGGATTTGTCACTCGTCTGGAATGTCTTCTCCCCTGTGGTGGTGGTCATGTGGAACATATTCTGGAGTAATAAAGTTGTGGAAGTTTTCTGTTCATTATTTATGCATTGTTTCTTTGATTTGCGTACATCAGTGCCACCTACCAGGTGATTTTCGAATTATTTTTTTTTCTAGCTTAAAAAAAATCCCGTGACATACTAATGCTGATCCTGCAAACAATTTTTTTTTCGTTCATTTCTCCGGATTTTATGAATTTTTAAAATTTTTACGGACTTTTTGCCCACCCGGTTCATTAAGGATCAAACTGCTTAATATGTTATCTTGTAGAATAATTGTGTATTAAAGTTGAAATAAAATTCTGTTTTCCCCTTAAAGTATTTGCAATTAGCCTTGTCACAATTCTTGCAATAGTTTTAACAGTTAAGAAGGTGTAATTAACTATTTCATTTGGTAATGTGGCAACAATTATTTTTGTACTAGATGCATGGCCCGGCGTTGTACGGGCTTTCTCTACTTTTAAAAATTTTTCCTTTCCTTCACAAAATCAGCACTTCTAATACTCTTTTTCAAAATGACCCCCCCCTCCTCCGCTTAGCCCGGCGTTGCTCGGGTGTTTACGTAGTGTATAACTTAAAATTCCCTGTTTCGAAATTTTTTTAGCTTCTTTTCTTTGTCAGACAGGTTTATTTCCACCTGGCGTTGCTAGAATATTTTTAAATGCATAACATATTGTCATGGAAATTCCCCTTCCACTCTCCCTATCAGAGTTCTCGAATAAGTAAACACACAATAGGACTTTAATATTCACTTACACTCACTTTGCAACTTTATGTAGAGAACTTAAAAGTAGAGAGCTTTTTAAGGCACCAGAAAGGAAAATGCACCTTTTTAAAAATAGTTGTATGTTGAAAAAAGTAGAAATTTTTATAATTACAAAATTTCACAACTGTATTAAATGTTGAATTAAAATTGTGAGCATTTTTGAAATGTTTGATACATGGAAAAAAAGCTTCATACAATTATTTTTATAAATGAAGAAGTTGTAAAAACTTTGAATTTGATAAGTAACTATTAAATATTTAAAATTTGAGCATTTTTAAAAATTCGTAAAAAGTTTTCGGCATTTTATTTTTTAAATCACTAACTCTAAAAGATCAAAGTATAATTTTTTTAAAACTTGTTTTCATATAAACGCATAGATATTGATTCATTTTAGGAAAAATCATAAAATATGTAAAGTATCGTTGTTTTGTAAAAAAAAAAAAGCAAAGAAGCAAAAAAAAAAAAACATATTGCATTATGACGAAGTAAATTATCTTTCTAATTCATGCAATTATTTTTATAAATGAAGAAGTTATAAAAAATTTGGATTTAATAAGTAGTTTTTAAATATTTTAAACTTGAGTATTTTTTAAAAATTCGTAAAAAAAAAGTTTTTGACATTATTTTGATCCAAAATAATAGACGATGTACTTTTTAATTAGCAAAGAATTAATTCAGTAATGAAATAATAGAAATAATCCTTTTAAAAACACACACACATATATATATATATATATATATATATATATATATATATATATATATATATATATATATATATATATATAAATCAAATTTCTATAAGTAATAAATAAAAATTTACAGATAGCTATTGAAGCGATTGCTTTTTTATGAACGTTTGAATGTTTGATGAAACACACACACACAAACATATATAGATATTTGTCTTAGTGTCATAAAAAAATTAGATCGTGTTTTTTTTTTTAGAAACGTCTGGGATGAAAAAAGTAAGGTCGAATAACTGGAACTTCGCCATCTTTAAGGTTTTTAATAATATCTTTTTAATGAATTGAAATATTGGAATATAAATTGTCAAAACGGTTTTCTCGGATCATTCCCAAACTTTTGGTACCTTTGGCGAGTTTCTGCGTTGTGCGATTCGGGAGAAGATACACCTAGTCCGAAAGTCAGTCGCATAGATACGTTTGTTTACCTACGAATTTTAATAGTGTAGATCGATTTAGGTTTATTCAATCGATTGCTATTTGAAGTTAACGTTTTATTTTGTTTGTTATGCTAGTAGTTTGTCTAAATGTTACGTGGTTTGGTTGTACATAAAATGATGAAAGAAAATTTTGAATTTTTTTTACTCGGAATTTAACAAGACGGACCTCAGACTCAGGAAATATGTTGCAAGCCTTGTCATTTAAAATGAAGAACCACAATAAAATCCGATTAATTCGTCTTCCTATCGCAGAATGCACTCGGCTCTTGTTCTTTACTCAAAACTTGTAATACAATTTAAGATAATCCGACTACTTGCAACATCTTTTTTCTTAAAAAAAAAAATAGAGAGAATTTTTGTGGTATTTAGGTTTATTTAGTAAATTTTAAGAAAGATATGCTAAAATTAAGAAGAGAAAAAGAAATTGTTATTACTAACAAGAGGAAAAATTTACAAAAATTACATAAACGGGGCCCATTTTGTTTAAAAAGTTTAGGAACAAACTTTCAATTTTGATGTGTTGCGTTTTTATTCCTTTTTGAACTGACCTTCAGGATAAGAGATATTTTTAATTTTTACAAAAACTGGAGCATTTTATTTTAGTTATTATACGAAATTTCTTTAAAAAAACAGTGATTATGTTCACATAAGGAACTCTAAATTTGTAATAAAACAATGATTCATAAATGTGAAGGTTAAAATACTTCTACTATTATACAGAACATACGCAAAAAAAATTCAGTTCATTATTTTCAAAACCTTTTGCGGAATCGCTTTCCCCGTTTGAGCCTTTTAAAAAAAACACACATTTACCATAAAGCAAGTGATAAGTTTTTGTGACGACGGTCAGTTGATCAGTTGCTTGTGAATGTCACGATAACCAGGTATACATGATCGAAGCCCTTTTTGGAATTTTAAACTCCTTTCAGAATAATATCTATTTTAAGAAAATGCTTTTCCAATTTGTTGGAAAGCTGGATCCCAGCATATCAAAGAATTTGGTTCTTCATGTCCTTCATACTCTATCAAATTATTGAGAGAGTGTGAAGTGGTATCACTCAGTGGCGTAACGGAAAATATTAGGGCCCCCTGCAAAGTCAGGTTTTGGGCCCAATCCCTAATACATAAAAACTAACGTCAATTAGAATTTGGCGCCCACCAAGAATTCTGCCCCCTGCGATGCGGACGGTGTACGGTACGCTACTGATATCATTGTCATTGAAAGTTTCGTTTTGAATCAAGTGCGTGCTGCTAGTTCTTTGAGAAAAAGCAATAGAACGTGCATTGTCGAGAGACTATTTATAATCAATAAACATAGTGTCTTGAAGTGTATGTATATACATTTATAGAAACATTACAGGGGCACTAAAACCGTTGAAATTCATAAACCTCGTAAAAAATATCGCACAAAGAATCCGTACAATAATAAAATCGCATAAAAAAGGACCGCACAAAACCAGGTTCTACGGTATGACATCTTGCTTAAAGTAGTGGCATCTGATTTTACTAAAACACTTTTAGTTTTTGTTCTAGTGAATGGAAAATAATAAATTTGGTATTTTTATACAGATAATAAGATGGCCTATATAAAATAAAATTATAAAAAAAAATTGTCAATTTCTGGCAAAATTCACAATTTTAGGGTAGTCAGATATCTTAAATTTCCTTGAAGAGTATTGATTAATTTTGCTCAAGGAGTTATGTTTATTTTTCACATGTTTGATTCAAATTACTCTCTCTCTTTCTCTAATTTTTTTATTTTCTCCTTTTTAACCAGGGCGTTTACACACCACTGTATACATTTTCCAAAATATACGATACTACTGAGATATCACCAGATTCACTTAATGCAGTGTACAATAATCTGAAAAAAGACCAGAAATTATTTGAAAAATTTTATGATTTCCTAACAGTTGGGAAGAGAAGCCTTTCTTGCAACAACAATTGTAAAGTCTCTCAGCTCTGCTCCATGTTTGCTTACACATTAAAGGATTACGAGAAGTGCACGGGACTCAGCGACATAATTGTAGAGAGATCCTTTTTCGACAAATCCGTGAATCACGTCATCTTCTACGTATCCCTACTGTTGTTGATTCTTACGGCTTGCGTGCTGTTTTATCTCTTGTACAATGCCTGTTGTTCCGACACCAAAAGTAAGTACAAACAATATTTTTTCCCTAGGGTTTCCTAAATGATGATTAAGCGTGCATAGATTGTCATACTCTTTGAATAATAATGGCATGATACCATAAGTACTAATAGGATTCAAAAGTTCCCGAACTGAGCCTATAACGTGAACAATTTTTGCATTAGAGCGACTACAATAACTACTCTCTGTTATTGTATTCTTCGCCTTTTCAAATTAAGTGGTCATTGGGTCGCTACGGCGTCGTATTTTGTAGGCGGATGCATTTATTCGGTGACGATTGAAAGAAATTGCGTTTGTTGAGCGCAAAATGGATATCACTTTTTATGTTCGTTGGGGAAAAAGTGTTATGAAAACACGAAATTTTGAAGCAGATGTAAGGCTGTGATACATTATGGAGAACGCAAGCTTTTAAGAGGCATCGAAGCTTCAGAGAAGGCAGGGAAAGTGTCGAAGACGACAAACACTCTGGACGTCCCCGCAGACTTTCCGCACCGCTGAAAACATCAAACAGGCTTCAAACAATAGCAGAATCAGTTGGGATATCTTAGGCTATATGTCAATGGATACTGACTAAATATCTTAACAACATGCAATGGATGTGTCAACATATCATTCTCCGCATGTTAATCTGCAGATGAGGTTGAATTAAAGGACATAGCTAAAAATGGATTCCAGAAATGTTTCGATGACCTTTACAAGCCATGGCAAAAGTGTGTTAATGCTCAAGAGTCTTATTTCGAAGGAGGATGTGTTGCAGCAATTTAATTGGTAGTATTTTTTAAGTTATAGATTCAACCCAGGAACTTTTGAATCCTACTACGTATTTACAAAAAGCTTTCCTTCTCTTATATTTACTATAGTAATTTATTTCGTATGCAGAAACAAGTAACTATTTTTTTTATAATTCTATAAAAAAAGTGAAGAAAAATGATTCAGAATATAGATACTCGATTAGTTTTATTACCTTAAGCTCTAACACATGGCTATTGTAGCCACACCGGTCATGGTTGCGAACCTGAGGTCAGCGTTGTTGAGACGTATAGTTTTGAGTTCTGGTACCATTAAGGACTGCGGTAGCCCAGTGGTCAAGGTATCGGATCATGGCAGGCATGTCATGAGTTCGAGCCCAGTACCACTAAAGACTCACCGTATGGGGCAGCGATGCACGTTAAATTTGTCGAGAGCTCATACATCCTCCCGTTGGTGTGGTGTGGTAGTTAGGAGAGGGGGTGTCAGCTCAGGTGTCATCCACGTCACTTGACCATGGTTCAGAATTACGTGGTTCGTTGCCAAAAACCCTCGTGTAGCTGAATAGTGCGACGTTAATATTCACTCACTCACACTGGTACCATTCAAGACCCACCGTGTTGACGGATTGCTACACGTTAAATGATTCGAGGCTCAAAATCCAAATGTTGACATGGTGTGGATATTTGATGCAGGGGGTGCCAGCTGAGGTGTCGTTCTCCTTATTTGGTCATGGTTCTAAAATGTGAGGTCTATCTTCAGTAGTTCTCAAAATGCAGTAAGAAAAAATCCATTGAATTTTACACGTGACTACGTCTAACTCCCATGGACTCTACTCCAAAAAAGAATGTTCCACTTGACACCACACTTCCAGCAAGAGAACTTTAAAAAATTTAAGACTGAAAACCGACAAAAAGAGACTCTTTGATGAGGATGGGTTTCAAACCCCAGACAAAAGACATACCGCAAAGAAAATCGGTAAGAAAACCCTTCCTTGCCTCCTACCGCCTCCCAGACTTCTAACCCCGCTCAAGCCTCACCCCCACCTGTTGAATCGAGTGGTTCTGAGATTGAGGACGAGGTTGCTGGTAAAAGCAACCCTACGGCTGTTAGCACCTCCAAAAATCGAATTCCACCAATTTTTGTTAACCCTCCTGACAATTGGTGCACTTTAATTTCCATAACTAGGCAATTAGCCCCTACTCTAATAAGTAAACTAACTGGTAAATTTCTTCGCATTACTGTCCAAAGTGATGACGAATATCGTAAACTCGCTCAATTACTTCGACATGAAGGAGTTGAGTATAAATCATTTATGCTTAAATTTGATCGCCCCCTTAAATTATTAATCTGTGGTCCTCCCCTAAAGTAGAAGAAATACGTGTTGAAATCGAGAGAGAAGAATTTCAGATCCATAAAATCTCCCGATTACAAAAATTTAAAACCAAAGGCCCCATGCCCCTAATTTACCTACAACTTGTAAATGATGCCAAAGCTAATAGTATCTTTCAGTTTACTGAAATGTTTGGCACACAAATCCTTTGAGAGCTACGATAATAGTCGCAAAAAATGACCCAATCAATGCTGGAGATGCCAGGGTTTTTTCCATTCTTCGGAAGTTTGCCATCTCCCAATTAAATGCCTTAAATTCGCAGGGCCTCACGAGGCTAAAAACTGTAATCGTGCATTTTAAGACCCTCTACTTTGTGCCAACTGTGGTGGGGAACATGTGGCGAATTGGCGCCAATGCCCCCGTTTTCCGAAGACTAAAAATAATAAAAAAGCGCCCCAAAAGGTCAATCAAAATAAAAATCATCATCCGAAGGGAAATAACCCTAATAACTTGCCACAAAATAAAATTCAAGTGAGGTTCAATTTCTTACTTTTAAATATATTTTACGTTTAATAATATAATTTTTTCTATTATATAGGAATTTGCATTTTAAAAGCATTTTTGGACAGATTTTACAATGCATAAATGAATCAGTTGATATACACTGGTGTGCAAAAATTAAGGACGAAGTCGAAAAATTAGCATATCAGCTGAACGAAGAGGCAGAGCGGACAGAAAGACCAATCAGGAGATTAAGTAAGGTGATGTACGGTAGCACATGCGCAGATATGCAAGTAGACGTAATGGGGAGTGTCTGAGTAGTATAAAGCATGTTGTCGGTGTAAGATCAGTATTTCTGGCAAAGAGATTGCACGCCGTATAGCAGTTAAAATCACACCGAGTTGCTGCCTCAGCGAGAAATGGCGAATAATCAATCTGTTAGACGACATCTGGATGCTTTTACCCGAGGTCGAATCATTGGGAAGTTGGAGGAAGGCCGCAGTGTAACAAGTGTGGCTGCAGAGTTCGGAATTGGTCACAGCATCGTTTCACGACTTTGGAGACAATTTCAAACTACAGGAACAGCTATCAGGGGTTCAGTAGTGGTCGTCCACGAGGAACCACACCCGCAGATGACCGGTACATTGTCTTACAGGCCAGAAGAAACAGGCGGCAGACAGCGGGAGAAATCGCTAGACACATGACACAGGCGACTGGACGACCGATATCGCGTTTTACCGTGGCCAGAAGACTGCACGGTGGTGGTCTGTTTGCACGACGCCCTGTACGGTGTGTACCTTCAACGCCTGCCCATCGGAGAAGGCGTTCTCTGTGGTGCCGGGAATACCGGAATTGAAGAGACAATGAATGGGGACGAGTACTCTTTACAGATGAGAGCAGATTCAGTTTGAGTAGCGATTCTCATCGCATACTCATCTGGAGAGAGCGGGGAAGCCGCAATCATCCCTCGAACATCATTGAAAGGGACAGGTATGGAGGTCGCGGTGTTCTCGTTTGGGGAGGCATCATGCTTGGTAGTCGTACAGACCTTCACATCTTCGACGCAGGTTCAGTCAACGGGACCCGTTATTGTAACGAGATTCTTCTTCCATATGTGCGTCTTTTTAGAGGTGCTATGGGTCTTCAGTTCCTTTTCATGGACGACAATGCACCATGTCATCGCACAGTAGCTGCCGAACAGCTCTTAGAGAGTGAGGATATTGAACGTATGGATTGGCCGGCACGATCTCCGGATCTCAATCCCATCGAGCATGTATGGGATTTTCTAGGCAGACGCTTGGCAGCTCGTGCCTTACCACCAGTAACGATTCGGGAGCTTTGATTGGCGCTGCAAGACGAATGGGCAGCAATGCCTCAACAACTCATTGACACCCTCATTCTCAGCATGGGCAGACGCTTTGAAGCCTGCTTAGCAGTCAGGGTAGATCATATCCCCTACTAAAGACCGGATGTTTCTTGCTAGACACCCATCACAGGGTGTTTTCGGCCTTCAGTCGCATTGCGCTCCATGCTACTTTTTCAATCAAGCTTCTTTTTATCCCTCTGATTTCTCTTTTAGTAAGTGTTGCTTACATTACACATGTCCTTACGTATTGGGGATCTTACGGTATTAAATGTGTTGATTCGGAAAGCTTTTGTACAAAGTTATATTGAAAAAACCATCTCGTCCTTAATTTTTGCACACCAGTGTATGTTTTGATTTGAGCGATTGGATTTCTGGGCAGTCTTTATACTGTATAGATCTTGTTTCATCAGAATGGATTTTCATGCCCTTATAGTGATGAGTTCTTAGTCTTGCGATTGTTAGTTAACTTAATGTTAGTATCTAGTTAGTTAATTCTATTATCTAGTTAGTTAACTTATGCTAAACCAGTTTTATTTATTAAAACCAGTTAATAAATGCCATTCGGTATTTGAATAATAGTTTTTCCGTGTATATTTTATGAATTTTATGTAACTGAAGAACCTTACATACTTTTTAAATGCGGTAGCCCAGTGGTCAAGGTACCGGAACATGGCAGACATGTGATGTGTTTGAGCCTAGTACCACTAAAGACCTACCGTGTAGGGGAGTGTTGCACATCTGTCGAGAGCTCAAACGTCCTCCCGTTGGTCTGGTGAGGTATTAGGAGGACTGAAAAGTAATGTCGTTTTTGCGCATGTTAATGCTGCTTTACCGTTTATGAGTTCATTGCGTAGTTGAAAGTCCTGCCAGAGACATTTCAAAGTTAAAGTCACTTGTTTAGTTTTGAAAACCTAAACCTTTAATTTTTTTTCCCCATTTTGAGTGAAATGGCTAGCCAAATACCAGAAGAGATTTATATCCGCCATTGAATGCTTTTGGAGTTTCACAAGGGTAGTAATGCAACAGTTTCTACCAAAAACATTTGCGATATTTACCCAAGTGTTTTAGATGTTCGTAAATGCCAAAGGGGTTTTTCTAAGTTCAGATCCGGTAATTTCGATCTTTCCTACTCCAACAGCTTTAGACAATGATCTTATTAAGGGCGCAAGTGGCAGCAAATCCGTGTTAGACAATCGAGGAACTGTCAAATGCTCTTAACCAACCTTCGTTGTACATCCAAGAACTTTTGTAACAGATTAGTAAAACAAACAGAGCAGGTGTTTGGGTTCCGCATAATCTGTCTGAAGGAAACAGAGCAACATGCAACTTATTGCTTCATCGGTACAATACAGAGCCGTTTTTTGATCACTTGATCACTGTAGATGAAAAATGGGTCCTGTATGATAATCACCGAATGAACCACCACGAAGGACTGCTAAGCCAGGTTTACATCCAAAAAAGGCGCTTTTGTGTATTTGGTGGGGTATTCGTGGAATCGTCCATTTTGAAGGGATTAAACCTGGAGAAACTGTTAATGTAGATCTTTATTGTGAACAATTAGATCGGCTAAATCAATCATTAATTGAAAAGTATCCGGAGATTATAAATAGAAAAGGCGTTATTTTGCAACACGATAATGTAAGAACGCACTGCGCAAGAAAAACGCTGGAAAAAATTAATGGAATGGGGTGGAAGGTATTACCTCACCCACTATACTCGCCTGACAATTGCACCAACGGATTTCCATTTATTCCGTTTAATGCAACACTTCTTAACAAACAAAAAATTTCACAATCTGGATGACATGAAAAATTTATCTCCATATATATATTTACTGAAAAACCGATTGATTTTTATCGATCCGGCATTGAAATTTTGTACACTAGATGGCGAAAGGTTGTTGCCAACGAGGGTGAATACTTTATTGACTAAAAAGAAAAACTTGTAAGAAATTTATTTATTCGAATTTACTGTAAGAAAACGACATAATTTTCCGATCCCCTAATAGTAAGGAGAGGGGTGCCAGCTTAGGTGTCGTCCTCGTCATTAGACCATGGTTCAAAATTACGAGGTCCGTTGCCAAAAGGTAGCTGAGCAGTGCTATGTTAATATTCACTCACTCAAAATCCACAATTTCACACCACGCCAGCGTGAGGACTATGAGCCACGGCAGGTTCAACGTGCATCAGCGCGTCTTCAGAGGCACCAGGACTCTAACTAACCATTCATCGGCCACGAGTTCGTGACCATTATTACTCGACTTTACAGCGGCCTTTAAATTGACTTTTAAATAATATTCGAAAAATTGTTGATATCTTTGAGAAATTAGAGCTGTCAGAGAACCTCTAAAAATATTTTTAATTGAATCATTATTAGATTATAAAAAAAGGGAGAGTTTTGTTCTTTTCATATATCACAATTCCTTACGCTAAAAGTAACTATATATATATATATATATATATATATATATATATATATATATATATATATATATATATATATATATATATATATATATATATATATAATATAATCAATATAAAAATTTTTTTTCAATATATAATCATATACATATACATACACATATATATAAATTTATACATATATATATACATATACACAAATATACAAACAAAAATATAAAAATAAACATATAGTTATATACCTAAGATAACTAAAATTAGGAAGAAGGCACATAGTATAAAGACAAACGCCTGGCCTTAGGAACCAGGATTGCAGGTTTAAACAAGTTTTGCGGCGCCAACCTTCACCTGTAATTTATCATACTATGTATCAAGAAGAAAGGAAAGAATTATATATGTAGAATTTAAATATTAAAAAATCATTAAACTAAATAACATAGGAACATAAACATAACCTACTAATTCGGAGTTGAAACGATGGCCAAGAGTGCAATAACGTGTTCCCGCCAAATAGGGGTGAGAGCAGAACCGCATAAAATTAATTGCGATACGATAATAAGAAATATATATATATATATATATATATATATATACTTTTAAAAAATCATAAAAATAATAATCATATAAAATTAGCGTAAAATATAAAAGAAACTCAAAAAATATATATTAAAATTTTTTAATAAGCATGTGGCGCCATCTATTTAATAATTGTAGAATAAATTAGATATTGTCTAAATTTAAAAAAAAAACATTACAAAACATAATAACAGTAAATAATTACAGTAATACAAATTGTATCATAAAAACCATTATAAATATAATTACAAAGAAAGTTAGCAGGATATCCATGTTCAATACAGTGATTAAAAATTTTTTTAAGATTTAAAAAAATATTAGCTTTATCGCTAATACATTATATTGCGATAAATATAGTTAAAAATAATATTTCTATATATAGATATTGATAAATTAGCATTCCAGTAAGGCACTTTGATGATATTAAAATTAAAGGCATCTCTTTTATCATAAATATTACTATGCAGTTTCAAATCCTTAATATACAGTGATAAATCTAATGTATATATATATATCTATATATATAAAGGAGAAAAGCGACTCACTCACTCACTGACTGACTAATCACGATATCTCCGGAACTATTAAACCTACAAACTTGAAATTTGGTAGGTAGGTTCCTTTCATGGTGTAGACGTCAACTAAGAACGGATTTTGCAAAATTCGAACCCCAAGGGGCGTTATAGATAATTATTTCCATTAATAAACTGTTAGATATACAGTCGTGAAACTTGGTACACAGATTTCTTTCATAAAGTAGAGATTCCTTACATAATGATCTTTACGAAAATCTACCTCCAAGGGGCGTTGAGGGCGCTTAAGGGGCGTTATACATAATTATTTCCATTTTTAACCTATTAGACGTACAGACTTGAAATTTGGTAAGCGGATTCCTTTCATAGAGTACAGATCCACTACAGAATGGGTTTTGTGAAAATCGACTCCCAAGTGGCATTGTGGAGAATTAAGTGGCGTTATAGGCAATTAACTCCTTTTTTAAACTATTAGACGTAAAATCTCGAAATTTAGCAAGCTGATTCCATTCATTAAGTAGAGATCCTCTATAAGATGGGTTTTGGGAAAATCATTTCCTAAGAGGCGTTGCAGGGGCTTAAGGGGCGCTATAGATAATTATTAATTATTTGGTGAGTGGATTCCTTTCATGGTGTAGAGATCCGCTACAAAATAGTTTTGGTGAAAATTGATACCCTAAGTCACCGAGGGGGGTTAAGAGGCGTAATAGATAAATATTTCCGCTTTTCAACTAACTACTAGACCCACCTTCTTAAAAATTAGAAGGTATGTTCCGTTCATGGAATAGAGTTCCTCTTACAAAGAGTAGTTTTGCGAAAACGGATCCCCAAAGGAGTGGGGTTGCGAGGGATTAAGGCGTGTTATAGAAAAATTCCTGTTTTCGAATTTAACCCATTTACTCGAAATTTGTTGAGCACGTTTCTTTAGTTGAATAGAGTTCCACTAAGAATGGATTTTACGGAAATCAACTCCAGGGGGAAGCGGGGAGAATTATTGGGGCGTATTGATAGACAAAATTCCCGTTTTCGAACTGCTAAGACTATAATAATAAAATTTGGTTTGCATGCTTCTTTTGTTGAATTGGAATCTGCTAAGAGTGCTCTCAACGAGGTATTGATGATAAAAATTCCGTTTTTGCTCTGCTAGATTAGACTTGAAATTTAGCACGCATGTTTATTTTATGGAGTAGAGATCCACTGAAAATTGCTTTGGTGGAAATCTACTTGATTATTAGGTTAAGTGTGAGCGAAAAAATCTTTCTCTTTCTATTTTAGATATAAATAGAAATTAGATATTATAATTTATGTTCTTTTTATATCAAGGGGTGAGAGTGCAACAGCTATAAATATATATTTCAATAAAATTGAATTCTTAATGCTAGATATCAATAATTAATATATATGTAAACAGTATACATATATACAACATCGTGAAATACCCAGTGAAGCGGGTGGGTAACGGCTAGTATATATATATATATATATATGGCATGTTTTGAAGCTAGAATCAGACCGAATTTATATAAAAAAACTTTATTTGATGAAAGTTAGATATATTCTGATGCTAAGAGCTGAGAGCAGATAGCACGCCACCATGAAAATCTAAGTGCATTACCACTTAAAATACAGATGCGGTAAGTATAGCGGTTTTATGAGTGTACTTGAAAGCTAATTCTGACATTTAGGGCTATTAAATGTAACGATCTGGAATTAGACATGTTTATTGGCTAGGCCATATGTCCGGAAGAAATAAATGAGTGATTAGTTTGATACTTGAAGATGAAATGAAAAAGATGACTTAAGTGCTAGATAGGGAATTTAATTTTAATCTAATTTATTTATCCTTACACACACACACACACACACACACACACACACACACACACACACAAACACACACACACACACACACACACACACACACACACACACACACACACACACACACACACACACACACACACACATATATATCTCAAATTTAACAAAAGATATAAACTAATACCTGAGAGGGTATCTTCTTCAGCTTCTTTCGTTTGTAGACAAATTATTTAGGACCACACATAAAATAAGTACTAACTATAAAGGATGAGCAGAAGATAATTTACTTTTTATAATTAATATATTTAAGTAATTAAAAGTAAGTAAGAAAAATTTAATTTAAATATCAAAAGATGATTTTGTCTCAAATGTACTGAATAAAAATTGTTTTCTTTTTCAAAAAAAATCACAGAAGACGAAGAAAAGGGGGAAGCCAAGTAAAAGAATACATTCATGGAAGGACGCAAATTCACATTACAAAGTAAGCTAATAATTTTGATGAACGCAATCCATTTAAAGAAATTTTTTTGTTGCAATGCAGTTTTTTTATTGAAAGTATGTAAAAAATGTTGCGCATGAGAGAGAGATAAGCCTTAATTAAATTCATGGCTTTATGTTCATAATGTTAGATTTATGCGTACAGTAAACCATGGAATTTGAGAACAAAAAAATAAACAAACAAGCTGTTTTCTTGAACTGTAATTTCATAAAAATATAATAAACGAACAAAAACAGTAAAAAGTCGCTTTATTTCATTAGAAATTTGAACAAACTGTGACTTTATTTTTTATTTATTACTTGACTCGTTATTTTCTGCTTAGAATTAAAGAGATAATTTAAGAAAAACGAATGACACATTTTTAGAAAAATCGCAATTTTTAAAGTTTGATAAATGAAAAGATTTTTTTTCATATATTCATATAAAATTAGGAAGAAATATTTTTCAAAATGTTCTTGAGTGCCTGAACTAAAGATGTTGAAATGTATAATTTAGAAGTGCATTTATTCATATTTCAATAGATCGTAGCAAATAAATGTAATAGAAAACTTCGGTTATTATTCTGATTGATATTAACTTTGATTACAAAAAATTAACTTAGAATAACTTGTTTTCAAACTATTCTCCTTATGTGAAAAATACTTCTATTATAATAATATTTTGCCTGTATATGGCTCAGAACTCTGTACAGAGGCTCAACTATGATTTTTGAAAATTTCACATTATTTTCAGAGTTACAACCATTTGAAATAATTATCGGCGTTTTTTTCTTTAAATTTTTCCCCTCTGTGGTCGTAAAACACGGATAAACCCACTTCTAAGTTATATATTTCAAAATTTCTAGCTGAGCCTCTCTGTACAGAGGTCTGAGCTATATACAGGCAAAATATTATTATAATAGAAGCATTTTTTACAAAAGGAGAATATTTTGAAAATGGGTCATTCTATGTTCATTTTTCGTCAAAATATTGTACTTGAAGAATTTTTTATTGTAATACTATTCTTAAAACAATTTTATATACATTTTCTAATCTAAGTGACACTAAATATCATAAATATTATCCATTTATACGCTTTTGCAAAATCACTGTTCCGAACGTCGTCGGATACCTTAATCTCGGAATAGGCAAATTACTTAAGAATAAAGGAAAAATATACAAGAAGCATATCTCCAATTAATATTTATGTACATTTGTTTCTTTTTTTAAGATCACATCACATGGATATACTGGTTGCTTCCGAATTCAACCGACAAATTTAGAGGGATGATGTAGGCAGCACGGGGACGACAAATCACCACAGAACAGGGGATCGCAAAACCGAGGAGCCGAAATGAATGCGCGAATTTAGAGAGCCGTGGTGGGGTTGAATAAAACTGCATCAAATGTCCCACTTCTACCGCAGTTTCTACAGGTAGTACCAGCCACTGTGCACCAGAACATGTAGTTTGTAGTTTTGTGGGATGGGACCACTTAGTTCTTCCGAGCCTTCATCTCCATTCAGGACATTTTGCATGACATTAAAACGCTTTCAAGTTGCTAAAGGAAAAAGAGAACTAACTTTGAGATGAATAAAACAAATACAAATAAAATAAATATAAAAATTGATGAAAAAGAATCTTGACTTATAAAAGATTTGATGGGAAAAAAGATTATAAAGAAAAATGGGGAACCAGAACATGCAATTCATGCGTAATGGTGCACCAAAACATTTTTTGAATTGCGGTGCTGCGTATCCCGGAAGGTGGATTGAACGCGGAAGACCTGTCCACGCTCCGCGGACCTCAATCCTTTAGATTTCTTCCTCTAGGGTCACCTGAAATCGCTTGTGTTTGGAACTCCATTGGCTATGAAGGAGGATATCATGGCACAGATCGTAGTCGCTTCAGTTGATATTGCCAACACACCGGATTAGTTTGAACGCGCATGACAACCCTTCGTCCGTCAATGTTGGCTGTGCTATTAACTACGCGGCTGCAACTTCGTACAATTCCTGTAACAATCACTTGTTGCATTTCTGACGTCAAGTTGTGATGCATTGTTTGTATTGAAAACATGCTTTAAATTTAATAAATGTATTTCTTACCTATTATTATCCCTTTTGTATTTCCCTAGATATCTTACCCTTCATAATTGGATTTTTTTTCGGATTACTGCCACTAAATGTGGTATGCGACCTCTTGTGTTCTAAGGGAATTTATCTTCCCCTGCCTACTATCCCCCCTATGAATTTGTCAGTCAAATTTAGCAACACCCTGCATATAAATCATACCAAATATGAATATTGTCGTGGCTCGAAGGTCGTGGGTGTGAGAGAGTTCGAGGAAGAAATAGACATAATCGTAAAAATATCTGTTTTACTCAATTTTTAGCACTTTGCGAATATATGAAATTTTGTAACTTATAACTCTGGGAGCAATTAGAAATCCTAACTCGTAATTGGATAATTAGATTATCGAAAGTACTTATCTGGATTAAAGCTTCTTGTAATGATACATCTTAAAGCCTGATAACACGGTCAGCTCCATGGTTACTTTACCACTTCCTGGTGGATTCTCCGTCGATTACTAATCTTAAATTTCGTGACCATCAGCCACTGTTTACATTTACTAACACTTGGATTTCAGCTTAATGCTCAACGCTTAACCATTAACTCACATATTCAACAACAGACACTTAAATAATAGTTATATTTGCATAAAATCAAGTCATCTCTACGGAAAGGGATTTTTAAATTAAAATCACAAAGAATATTTTCCCCAAGAGGATTACCCGAATAGAGTCTGTTACAATATGACTGTCTCGATTCTTTTTCTTCCAGAGGGCAATGAAAGATCCAAACAGATGAAAGGAAATCCGGAAAAATAATGAATTAAAAGGATTAAAAGATTTCATAAATATCTTGGAAGTCTGTGAAATCCGATTGTTTTATCAAAGGCGTAATGTGCTAATCCTTATAATGATATTTTTTCTCTATGTATATTGTACATTGCTTAGTATTGTATGTTACTCTTTACAAAGACATCATGATTGATAACTTATATTAAATTTTCTTTCTTTGTTGTCACGACGCTTTGATTTGTATTTCATGAACTCGGATGATAATAGGAAAATTATTTCTTGAAACTCTTATTGCACCGCAATTAAAAAGTTAAGTATAGTAAAATATATGTACATACAAAGAAAATAACCATAATATATATTGCTAAGAAATAACCTAGATATCGGATGAAATTTATTCTGTATATTAATTGATTCTTATGTGCATAACGTTGTTAAATTACATTTACTTGATTTGTTTGGCTTCAGAAAGATGTAGATTGAAGTATCCTTAAATAATCTCTAACAATAAAGCTCGGTGAATGAAGTCAGAACGGCCGATCTGGCAACACTGGAGAAACAAAACTCTGCACATGCACAGCGGCAAGTGTTGACCATCTGCCCTCAACGTTGTTCAGTTGAGACTCATTTAGGCTCCGTGTAAGACTTGTTGTACAAAGTGCTTGTTTAGTACGTTGGTTCTTAACAGAGAACAGGAAAATAAACGAACAAATGGTCAATTAAAATTTTGCTTTAATCTTGGCAAGACACCAAAAGAGACTTATGTGATGCTGGTAAGTGTTTATGAAGATCAAGCCCTGTATATGAAGTGTGTGAAGTGTTAGGGATGAGAAAACGCGTGTTATCGATATTGATGATATTATTATTGGGGATATTCCTAACATCTAACGAAACGTGACGAGGCTTTTGAATTCCATCCCAAAAGAAGACTTCTTGCTAAGTTTTCAGGACATGCATATCAGATCCCAGTGAGTCATAGTTATGGGAGGTGTTTATTTTGAAGGAAAGTAAGGTAACTTTCGTTAATATTTCATCTACGTTAATGGTACAGGACTATTCATTGAACTTTATTGTCAAAGGATGTATATAGGTAGTCTTATAGTAATTCAATTCCTTCCTTTCAAAGAATGCTCTGTCTCTCAAATCCACGAGGAAATGATGACTTTTTGATGGAAATAATATTCGTATGACACTGATGTGAAGTGGAAAATGAATTTTCAAACAGCCACATATCTGTCACAGACGACCCAAGGAGTGGAAGAATATCAATCCCGGACGAGGCTACCACATTGAAGAAAGTGAAGAATTTAATCCTATTAAACCGAAAAACAACCTTCCAAATAATCATGTATGAGTCTGGTCTTTGTTGCGGTAGTGAGTGGAAAATTATTGACAAAGAGCTTCACAAGTCAAAGAAATCAGCATGCCGGGTTCCACGATTATTGACTTCTTTTGAGAACTAGATCAGGGACATGTCGAATCTTTTCGAGTTAAACAAAGAGCTTTTATTCACTAGTAAACTACGGATGAATCTTGGATCTATCAGCATGATCTTAAGACAAAAAAAAAAAAGCAAATAGTGAAAACACACATGTGGACTCAGCTTCTCCTCCCCCGAAGAAAAGTGCAGAAGTTTTCAAGAAAGATCATGCTGTCTGTTTTTGGGTGTCAGGAGCTATTTTAGCATACCAAGAGAAGGGTTAACAAATTAATTAACAATAAATTAATAAACAAACTGTGATATTCTGAATAAGAAACGGTACAGTATGGTTATAAAGTACAAACTATGCAGGGGCTCGCTTATTTAGAGGTGTGTTTGAGGAATCACAGCCGTGCGGCTGTGAAATGTTTTTTGTTCATCCACTCTATAATTCCCGAATCTCCCTCTCTCTCACACACACTCTAAGTTACTTCTTTTCTTATAAAATACATTTCGGAGTTGCAGATTTCACCTTACAAATGATGTTTTTCAAGAGGTGGAACAAAGGTTTTCTACTCAATCTGTTGAATTCTACAATGATGACCTTCGAAAGGTCAAGAGACGCTGGAAGAAATGTATAATATTCTGTTTATATATATGATCAATGTATTTGTGCCATTAGAATTTTTTTAAAACTCCATGTAATTAAACTACAGTGCTTTCAGTTTTATTTCTTTTAGCGCAGATTTTTAGGTTTTCTTTCCCTCTATCTTTTATTCCCTTTTAATTTCCCCTCCATTCCTTTTAAGGCCGTCTTCACTAAACTAAATGCTGAGCACATTTTCAGACAGAAAAGTGACTGAAGTTTCATGAGAATTCACAACATTGTTATTCATATATTTGTTTACAATATAACGTTGCTAATATTTCAGAGTATTCTATTAATAATTAGTTTTCCTCTTAACGTGTAAAAGGATAACTCATTTAATATTACAGTATAGGAGAAAAAATGCTCAACACATTTTAGACCAGAAAATATGTGTCCAATTGATTAAAAATGGGTGATGTGATAAAATAAGTATGATGAATGTTCTCTATTGGATGGCGAAGCCAGAATGCAATATTTATTTTCAAGTAATTTATATCTGAAAAAATAGTCCAAATGAGGGTCCTATTCTTTAACATTAAGTGAAGGTTAATGTTAAAACTGGAAACTTTGTTTAACTTTATTAAACTTTGTTTAAAACTGGAAATGCTATTTCCAGTTTTAAACAAAGTGAAACTGGCCTGCCCTAAGGCACTGTGATTAGTCCTATCTTATTCAACATCTTTATTAATGATCTCCCTGATCTCTTGGCATCTGATGGACTGACCAATACGGCTCTATTTGCGGATGACCTTGCCATCTGGTGCAGCACACCAAAGAGGGATCAGTCCAAACTAAATACCATCCTAAATCTGACCCTTGAAAGATTACACCTTTGGTGTATTGAAAATAATATGACTGTAAACCTAAAGAAGACTACTTGTCAGTTCTTCACTTTAAATAGACAACCATTCAGTCCCCAATTGGTTTATAACGGTATGCCTGTTCAACAGAGTTATGTTTCAATTTATTTGGGTTGCGCTCTTGATAACAAATTGAAATGGACTAAACATGCTGAGCTTGTTGTTTCTAGAGTGAAAGCGACAAGAAAGCGACTCTCCATTCTTAAAAGATTGACCGGAGTTAAATGGGGGTGCAATAGGGATACCTTAAATACAACTTACAAGACATATATTCAACCAGTTCTAAATTATTGCAATGAGGTGCTGATCTCTGCCTCAGAGAACGTTAGAAAACTTCTTGACACTTTCCATAACCAAGTCCTTCGCATGATCACTGGCGGAGTTAAAACTACTCTAGTACTTGTCATGCAGTTACTTTGCGACCTTCAGCCATTCACTAATATAATTGAGAAGAATGCTGCTATTCTCTTCAATAGACTTATTAGACTCCCAAATAATTCATTCTGGCGGGACTATGATTCCGATGGAGGACGTAATCTTAAGACTCAAAAGGGCTTTATTCAATGTGTTCGTGAGAGCATTCAATATAAAGTCATTAAGGATGTGCCCTTTGAATTACTGTCTTTTGCTAACCCACTCGACTACGCAATACTCGACATCAGATTGGACCTTGTTCTGAATGTGAGAAAACGTGATCTAAGTCCAACTGCTCTTCACGCTATAGCTTTGGAAACTATCAATACCCGCTTCCCACCGGAGGAGTGGCTTCACATTTACACAGATGGCTCACTCTTGGACTTTGCCCAAGGCGCTGGCATTGGTGTTTTTAGACACCTCTTTTCCTTCAATTTACACGCCGGCCCTTTGACAACTCACTTTGATGGTGAGGTTGAAGCTATACATATAGCCCTTCAGCAACTTGCTGTTCGTCTTCCCCCCATTGAAAGACCTGTAATTCTTTCAGATTCTACTTCTGCCCTTCAGGCTTTGTCCAATTATAATGAGAATAATTGTTTACGTGTGCAGAACTGTAGAGAACTCCTGGGAAAGATAAAAGAAAAGATCGTCTTTCAATGGGTACCATCCCACTGTGGTCTTTGGGGAAATGAGAGGGCAGATTTTTTGGCAAAAAAGGGAACGGGTATCCTTCAGAACTTTCGCAGAGACCTGACACTTCATTCTACCAAACTGGAAATTAAAAGGATTTTTAGGGAATCATTTCGCCTTACAGCTTCTCGTGTTGCTCGTGATAAGCCTTGGAGTACACTATGTAAGTTAAAATTCCACTGTATTCCAAGTTCTCCTCGTGCTGCTGCTGTGGCTAAATTTAGACTTTTAACCGGACATGACTGCCTTTGTGCTCATCTGTTTCGTTTTAATTTAGTGACTTCACCTATCTGCGTTTTGTGTGACACTGGACAAGACATGACTGCCGCTCATTTGGACGAGTGCGCTGCACTGAATGATCTTAACTGCATTGTAAAGAGGTATTGGAGAGCCCGTTGCCTAATGACCTGATGGTCAATGGCCTGGCATTTGTAAAATAAATAAATAACATTAAGCGAAGGCAGCCTTAAATTTAACTATCTAGATATGCACTTATCCTATACATTAGCATCTTAAATCTCAAAAAAATATTGAATTAAATGAAATCTGGAGAAGATCCATTTTTAAATGAAGGAAAGCTTTAAAGTGTTTCCCATTCTCCCTTTTCATTTTTTAAGCACTAGATGTTTGCATGGTACGCGTGCGCGCGAAGCCTGTTGTTCTTCTTGACCATCGTTATCATAGTTTGGAGGTGACCACAGAATCCTAGTGATTATAGTCATGGACTCACGGCCTGCGTGTCATGAATTCGAGCCATAGCACCACTGAAAACTCGCTGTGTAGAAAAGCTGATGCACGTTAAATCTGTTGAAACTCAAAGACCTCCCGTAAGTGTGGTAGTTTGAATAGAGGGGTGCCAGCTCAGGTATATCATCCTCGTCACTTGACTATAGTTCAAAGTTGGGAAGTCCATCACCAATAGCCCCCCGTATTTCTTTTTTGTGCGACGTTGATAAACACTCACTAATCATAGTTTGTCTGATATTGAAAAATTATTTTGAACTAGCTGCAAGACCCGGCGTTGCACGGACTTTCTTAACAGGCCAGAAATTATGTGTGTGTGTTTGTACATATAGAATGTGAGTGATTTCTAAAATTATTTCATTAAATTTCCCTTTTTCGAAATTTGTTCCATATATTTTTGATTTAAGACAGGTTTCTTTTCCCTCTCTTTCGCCCGGCATAACACGGGGTATTTTTTAGTATAAAATTATTGTTCCCTCTTCCCCTTCCCTCAGAGATAAGATATAGCTTCGAAATTCGATGTATGACTTATACAAAACAATATTGCGTTAGTATAAAAATTATTAATGTGAAGCAATGAAAAGAAAACGATTCTGATGTTAAGAGTAAAACAAAAAACTTTCATCATTTTTTAATAATAGTTTCTAAGAAACTAAAATATTAAAATAAATTTCAGATTTTCATGAATCAATCAATCGTTACATATACAATAGTTAGCTTAAAACTGTCTCTAAAATGTATTTTTACCAAAATAATAGACGATGTGCTTTTTAATTAACGAATAATTATTTTTATCGTGAAATAATAGAAATAATCCTTTTAAAAAATATTTATATTTTAATAAAATCCATTTTCTATAAGTAATATATAAAAGAAAAATTTACAGCTAGCTATTGAAACGATTGCTTTTTTAATGCTTGAATAAACATATATATATATATATATATATATATATATATATATATATGTATATGTAAATAAAAAACAGTATGGGTGAAAGCTTAGATATTAATGCGACGCTAAAGTTGGTTCATTTAATTTCTATGACTTTAAACCCAGTTTCTTAATTTAACATCGCATCATGACTTAAGTTAAAATTAATTCTAAATAATAAATTAATGAAACTCATCAATACTGATCGTATAGTGGTAAACAATTATATTTATTGATTAACATATTGGAAACAACGTTAAAATTTACAAGGGTGGTACTTATCTGAGAGGAAAGGAGTGGACGAAAGGGGACCCGGGCAGCGAGTTCGCTTCCAGACGGGAGGTTTTTTCTGGCAGACGTAAGAGGGAAAAAGCCCCGAGAAATGGCTTGCGTGCGTTTTAAAGACCGCACCACTTCAAAAAGAATCCGCTACGGATTCATTACCATCAAATCTACCACCCTGATTGGACTCAACAGTCCACGCAAGAACACAACCTTGCCGACCATAACGTTCGTTGAACCTCGACGCACCCACATTCCTGTGTAATCCCTATTTTCTGTAAACAGGGCAAATGCAAAAATTAAAACTGTATCTCAGGGGCCGGCGGCCTCCCATCACTCCTCTCCTCTTTCAGATTAACAAAACTAGAAATAAAGAAACACAAAAAATTCATTGTAGTAAATGTAAATACAAAATGCAATAGCGTCAGCAGTTCCAACACAAGAAAAATTCATTGAGGAAAATGTCCGTATCAAAAATGCAATAGCAGCAGTAGTTCAAACACAAGAAAATTCATTGAGGAAAATGTCCATATCGAAGTGCAAATATATATATATATATCAGCAGTTCCAACACAAGAAAAATTCTTTGAGGAAAATGTCCATGTCGAAGTACAAAAAAAAATATATATCAGAAGTTCCAACAGACTCGTCTTCCTCTCAACAGGCACTCACGGACTCCTGGTTCACGGACTCCTCGTCACGAACGGCTGTCCACGTCCTGACGGGAGAAAAATACGATGTCTGGAGCGTCCTAATCTTGTTGAAACTTTAGCGTAACAGTTCATCGGCCTTGTGGTAGTAACCTGGTGCTGTTTGAATTTTGTAGGGTTTCTTCTCGTGGTACAAGGGTACATCCGAAGATCTGACTCTCGCAGGGGTTCATCTCGTGATGCAAACTAGACCCATGCACCTGAAACAACCATGGCTTGAGGTCCTGAAAGAGAGAAAACACGAACACTCTCGTAAGAGAGCCAGCATCAGTAGAGTATATAAAATAGGGAGAACAAAATTTCCCACTCTTCCACAGGGCTTTCAGATACCCGAGGTCCCCATCTCGTCCTCCAATCACTCAAACGTAAAAAAAAATTCTAAGAAGCATTGTCTAAACAAAAATTTTTTAAACAAAAAAAATTTGCACACACACAAAAAAACAACTAACAAGATAACTGCATGTTAATCCTAATTCCTTAAACGTTGCGAGAGGAGAGAGAAAAAAAATTCAACTACTAACAACTACAATTAAATTTATGTTCCGAACAAATAATTATGGAATGAGATATGGGTCACCAAACAATTCACAAGGACAACATATATAAAATAACAAATAGAAATAATCGAATAATCACAAAGAAACATGTGCCACTAAATCATAAAAAAAATAAGACGAGTAACGCATAGTAAATTCAAAATTGCATATATAACAGCTTCGCTACTCACAATAACCACACATATGAGCATCGAACTAAATACTTTGTGATAAGAAATAAGTACAAGTGAAAACATATGTAATCAATACAAACGTGGCACCCAGAAACAGACACCTCATAATCGTATAACATCGAAATCCTGACACGACTAATATGATGTGCATGTCCCAGACCATCAAAAAAATTACTATTTTAACCTTCAACAGTACTCAAAGCATAAGAAATTGCAATGGTTCACTAAGAGCAACGATAACAATCTTTCGTAAAAAAATTTATTTAAAGTGAAGAGTTAGAAATTGAAGCGATGGGTGTGCATAGGTAAAAAAAAGATATATAACCTCCGAGAATGCTTAATAGCCTAAGAAATTTAAAAAATTCACTACAAGCATTGGTTACAATTGAAAGTTTAAAAAAAAAATTAAATGTAATTAAATTCAGATTTGCAAATTAAAATCTATAAATTGAAGCGAATAGTGTAAACGGTAAAATTTTTTTATAACCTCTAAGAATGCTTAATAGCCTAAGAAATTTAAAACATTCACTACAAGCATTGGTTACAATTTGAAATTAAGAAAAAAAATTAATGCGATTAAATTTAGAATTGAAAACTATGAGTGTGCATTTGATCAGGATGCACCCCCAATGTTTACATAGGCAGAAAAAAAAATTGCACATGTCATTCCCTGCGCAAACGATTTGCTGCATGCCGCAAACGCCAGCACAAGAAACAGAATGAAAATCAAGACAAAAAAAAAAAAAACAATGCAAATCCGATTGTAAAAAAAATAACTATATCAATTAATACTTTTAAAAAAAATTGAGAATACATTCAAATTCTACATTCAAATACATGCGAATTTCCATATTGGGAAATGAATTCCAGAAATCGCAAATGCAGTTGAAAATTTCAGGAAAAAAAATTTGTAACATAAAATTGATAATGCAACCCATGACATATGAGGCGACACATACAGAGTAAAGTAATTTTAACTAAAACAAAAAAAAAAAAAAAAAAATTATTACAAGTGCTACACATAATTAAAGAACATAATTCCCCCAAAAAATTTCACTTCACTAATCAACATAACTTTTTAACATTCCATGTAATACAATGTATCAATTCTAAATAATTAAAAAAATAACTCATCACAATGTTTCACTATACTCGCAACAAATAAACAAAAAAAAAAACAAAGATCCTCAATTTTCAACAACACCGCTAACCCAATTCATCGATAATCATCGAATTAATTACTCAAATATCATTCTATAACATTAACCCAAAATTCTCAGTAACCTTAAAAGGATTCCTCAATCATTCAAAAATACCTTTACCTCAGATCGTTCATATCCTGTACCTCAATAACACTAACTAAACTTATTTGCAGCTTCCAAATAATTCATCGACTCATCCATAATAACATTAACTCAGTGCTTCTCAAACTTTCAATACTGGCGCCCCCCTTTTCAATTACAATTTTTATCGCGCCCCCTTATAGATTACTAATGCACTGAATGCAATAATAATGCACTTTGACGCTAAAGCTACAATAGGCGGTCTTAATTATAAACCATACAAATTAGTAACATAAATATTAAAATTTTGTACGCTACTTTTAAGCAAAAAATAGGATAATTATTATGTTATTTTTTTTTTTCTCTAATTTTGAAATTGAACATATATTTCAAAATGTGGTAGCTGCTTAGAAGACAAAATATACATACCTGATAAATATAGAAAATGAACTTAGAGGGTGAATTTATTATCATAAGCATTTTTCTTATAAAAACTTTGCTTTAAAAGACAAGCCCATGGAAGTCATTAATACTTATTAAATCTGTTCTTAATTTAGGATTAATTAATTAGTTATAAAATACTCTGTGCAACACTGATACATTAAAACTATACCGGCTGAAGTGCCCGCTCTTTGCACGAGTTCATTTATAAGAAAATAAAACATTATTGATATAATAGCTGAATTGTAAGGAGTGCAACGCCAAATACTCGACAGTATTTACAAAAATGTAAAATGATTTTTTTTAAATGACTGCTCAAATTATAATTAGTTTTAAGTGAATGGTAATTTTAAGCCTCACAGAATTAGCATTTATATTTAATGTTAAATAATGAACTATAATATAAAATGCCGATGAAGAATAACTGTATTATTTTTAATATTTAAAGCGAAAAGACTTCAACATGTTTTAACCTCGGAGCAGGCACGCACTCGATACGGTCGAGCGAGGTTATTGAGTCACCCGAATCCTTTTTTTTATATAATTATTTTATTGTACTGGATACAAATCGTGATTCCTGGGAATAATTTAATTATGAGAAAGTTTACTTACCTACTTTCATGGGCTTTTCAATTTTTCTTAGGTAACAAATAAACAGTTTTGCCAGAATTAACGATTTCGTAATCTGTGCGTCCCGCGCGACCACTTCCGGGTAAAAAGTGTATTCATTATGATTATATGAATTTATGTAAAACGTTTTTCGCGTTATGCTTCCTATGTATAGAAAACTCGTAAAAATAAGTGTTGGCCAAGTAATCGCTCTAAGTGTGTGTGTGTTCACGCACACTTAGATTCAATTACACTTCAATTTCTCCGTGTTTTTCCAAATATCATAAAAGTCTTTTGCATGCAAAAAAGCCTATCAGAGAAATACATTACTTACAACTTCCCTAAATGAGAAACAAACATATAAGACAGAAGTCATAACTAACTGTACCAATAACTTAGAAGGTTAAACAGATTACAGCTATAATGTGCAGTATTTCAGAAATAATAACAGTAATGAATTTTTTATATTCCTAAATTTTTTTCGATTCTGCGTCTGGGGTTGTTTTTTTTTCTGAAAGAGTTGTATGTTAGGTTTAAACATAAAGCGTAATAAAAAAATCTCTCATCATGAGATTACAGCAAATCAAATAAAAGTTTTTTTTATTTGGTTATAGGATCAAAGATAGCTAATTAGGTATTAAAGAAGTTTTTATTTTTGATGACTTAATGTTGCGCGCGTGCGCCTATAAATTATATTAGAGTAAAAGTGCATTTTTTTATTATGTCTGAAAGTATTTTGTTTTAATTCATTCCAGTAAATTAATTATTTTAAAATCTTTAACTTTCGATATGCTCACACACCCCTCGTAGGGTTATCGCGCCCCGCAGGGGGTGCACCCCACAGTTTGAGAAACATTGTGTTAATGACATCCCATCACATCCCGCGCACAATGATTAATCTTTACGCAGATGACACCACGATTTCTGCCACCTACAAAAACATAAAATATGTTTCAATAGCTCTAAACAAACACCTGGCCCTACTAGAAAACTACTTCAATAAATGGAAAATAAAGATTAATGTGGATAAAACCGTAGCGGTTTTACTCACAAAAATTTACAAAAAATCACACCACCCACCATATATTCCACACCACTACGTTGGTCTCAAACCACTAAGTACCTTGGTGTAATATTTGATAAAACGCTCACTTGGAAACACTACATTCTAAACGCGCGAGATAAAATCCGAATCGCGTTAAGACAAATTTACCCCCTAATTAACCGGAATTCCGATATGTACCTTTACAACAAGTTACTTCTCTACATGGCCGTTTTGCGACCAATTCTGAGTTACGCTTGTCCTGTGTGAGGCTATGCTGCGAAAACGAATATCAAAATTTTAGAAATTGCACAAAACTCAATTACTAGATGCATTCTACGAGCTTGCATGTTTAATTCGAACGCTAATATTTTCAGAGCAACCAAAATTACCTCCTTTAAAAATACATCCAGACCCTCGCCAAAAAAATTCTTTGATGATCTCCCCAACATTAATAATCCCAATATCGCAAATCTTGAAAATTACACCCCCTGAATCGACATAAGAGACCTAGGAGAATTCTCCTAGACACTTATAATCCACTCTAGTTATATTTCTTTTTTTCATTCACCGTTTCGGTGAATGAACCCAATTGCTAAAATTTCCTTTTCAAAATTATTTTTATTCAACTTTAACTTAAATTTGCTGCACCCAAACAGGCAAGCTCCCAAAACTTTCCCTCAGTAAATTCTTAACCCAACCCCTGCACAGCAAGTTAAGAGGTTTCTCACTTGCTAGTATCATCCAATAGAAGTGCTTCCTCTCCACTTACAGAACTGCGATCCACAATCTAACCGACAGAACAACAATCTTGAGTGCTGACAGCTTCTGCTCCCACCAAGTGATGACGTCACATAGATGACACGAGACCAACATCAGACGCCGACATCGTAAATCTTCCTGCCACTGGAAAACACACTGCTTCCTGAGAGTCGATGCAGACAGATCAGGCTCCGACATAAATCATCAGGACTGACAACTGAACCGCAGGACTCCCAAAGATGATCTTGCATCAATTAGACTCAATATGAACAATATTAGACATAATTGAACAATATTTGATGTAATAGACTCTATTTTTCAGGGACTTTCTCATCCGTTGTTCCACATTAAGGCCTCTATACTTTTTCGATATGGGACGAAGAGTTTTATAAAACCCAGTGCCCAATGACCCCCCTGCTTTCCTAAACGCGATGGTAGTTCGTGGTTCTAGATTGAAGAAGTTTTAGATAATGTTACGTGGTGAAGAATAGTAATTATACGTGATTTAGATCCATTAATCAAGGTGTGTACCATTGCACACGAGTTATCGCAAGACCTCATCTAAAATTATTGTGATCGTTTACTGATACTACAACAAGGTAGGATTGATTATATAATATTAATATTAGGATCAGTGATTGTATTAGAATTGAGAGTAAGCGATTAAGTTATTGATAGTGGTCCGAGTTAGGTTAAATTGTTATTATAAATATATTGTGTATGGTGTGTTTGGCCATCGTAGATTCTCTCACAGAAATTATTATAATCCAATTTGTTAAAGGTTTAAGTCAGTGGTTCTCAAACTTTCACTACTGGCGCCCCCTTTTCAATCACAATTTTTATCGCCCCCTTATACATTAATAATGTACTGAATGCTATAATAATGCACTTTGACGCTAAAGCTACAATACGATCATAATTATAAACCGTACAAATTAACAAGATAAGTATTAAATTTTTATATCTTAATTTTAAGCAATATATATATTTTTTTCTTTTTTAGTTCGATTCACTATAAAAGCGTGTTTTTTAGTTTGTTTTAAAACTATAATTTATTTTATAGTTATTTTTACTATACACTATAAAAATCACAATTCCAGTGAATAATTTTATTAAGAGAAAATATACTTACCTACTTTCAAGGACTTTTCAATTTTTCTTAGAAAATTTGAGAAAATATCCAATAAAACTAAAGAAAATGTTCCAAATGTGCGTGTCCTTATTAAAGGACATAAATCACAGACACTTTTTGCTAACAACACAGGAACGTTATTTTCCAGCTAAACTCAAATCAACTCAAACGTTTCATGTCTCACGATTTTCTGATACTTACTTTCGCTATCTTGATTAATATGCATTATTTCAGTAGGTTCTTCAATTGCTTGATCAGTTTCAACTTCCTTTAATAGGGATCACAGATGCCCATTTTTTTAATATTCTGCTTATTTATATTTATAAACCATAATAAGTCGTACAACGCAGCAATCAAAACTACAAAATTGCTCATGGGGAAAGTGTAGCATGTTCTAAAAAATAATTGTGTAAAACGTTCTTCATTATGCATTATATGTTTCAGAATACTCATGCTTATCCATATATCATAAAACTCTTTCACATGGAAAAAGATGAAACAGAAATATATTATATATATTTACAACTTCCCTAAAAAAAAGACCGAGATAACCATACCAGTAAGTTCGAAGGTCAGCTAAAGTAATATTTTAGGTTAAAAGAAACGTAATAAAAAATCTCTCATCGTTTGGTATCGTTATAAGAAACGTAAAAAAAATCTCTCATCGTTCTCATATTGACCGCAAAGCAAACAAAATATTTGTTTAATTTGGTTATAGGATCAAATACGGCTAATAAGCGTTTGAAGTGGAATCTTTTATTTTTGATGATCACCAGATGATAAAAATAAATTATATCAGTGTAAATGTGTATTTTTTATTATGTCAGAAAGCATCTTGTTTTACTTCATTCCAAAAAATTATTTTTAAACCTTTTATTTTCAACATGCTCGCGCCCCCCTCGCAGGGTTACCGCGCCCCCAGGGGGCGCGCCCCCACAGTTTGAGAAACACTGCATTAACTAAACCCATGTATGTCAATCAACTTTTTTTACACAAAATCTCACATAATCCTCAACTCGAACTTTCCTAGATTCATCTCAAAACATTCTTAAATCTACTACACAATCATTAATCCAACTTATCTATAATCATTAACTTATTTACTCGAAATCGCCCAAAATCCTTAACTCAAAATTGCCTTATCTACATCAAAACAACTATCTCAGATATACCGTACAATTATTAAAACTCAATTTTCCATAGCCCAAAATCCTTAACTCAAAATAACCTTCTCTACATCAAAACAATTACCTCAAATATACTGTACAATTATTACAACTCAATTTTCCATTTCCATATCAAACAACTCTCGAATTTACCACATACTTTTGAACGCAAACTTATCTATCTCCATAATAAAAACTTTCCCAATTATTCAACAAATTCATCAAATTAAAATTTATCTATCTCCTTCGAATAACTTTCTCAAATATATTCCACAAAATCCTTATCTCTAACTTATCTAACTCCTTCAACAATTAGTAAAACACAAAAAAAAATTCACACCTGATCATCTTCAACATTTTCAAACCAAAAAAAAACTATCAAACTCAATATCTAAAACAAACAATACTAAATCAAAATTCTCCTCTTCGCCAAAACCAAACTCAATGCTAACACAACTACGCGTACACAAAACATAAAATTTAACAATACCATTATCTGACCATAAACTTATTTCCAAATAACAATGCAAAACTACAATTAAAATCCAAAACCACAAAACCATAAAAAAAACTCAATTAATATCAATATTCAATTCAATAATCTACCCAAGCGCTACCATGAATAAAAAAAATTAACCTAAAGCAACAGAACTACTATATCGACATCAAACAAAACATTCAATTCCTAGTACAGTTTAGCACACAACCGAGACAAAATTATTGACTGCACATTAATTTAACCAAACCACAATTTAACTAGAGCCCTAAGCAAACAAAATTCCAAATCTGGAGCAAAACAAACACACACAAAAAAATTAAATCAGCATTGAAACACCTAACCGAAAGACTATAAAAGTTTTAAATTAAAATTAGCAATCATATGACAGAACAAAACAACTTGAGCAAAACAAAGTTAAGTGTCAACATAATTTCTTAAGGAAAAAAAAATTCAAACAACCACCTCCATCCATATCTTAAAAGCATAAATTCCAAAGATCTCAATTCAGTAATACACAGACACTTAAAATTAATACACCAGCACAACTTATCACTAAAATTGCGTCTGACAAAATGCCGCCACCAAAAAAAATTAATCTTTTATGTAAACTCAAAATTTAACAAGTAAGGTACACAGTTATACACAATCAAGTCAGCATGAACTAACTTATTCAATAAAGGAACCTTTTGTATAAAAAAAATTTAAAATGCTAGATAATAACCGCAACACAAAATTATTTGATAAATGAAAAATGACAAATATGTATATATATAGTAACAACATTCAAATTTCGTGACAGGTGTCCAAAGACCCCAAAATTTGATTTTTTTTGCAAACATGCTTAAAAGCTTAAACTTTATAAAATTAAAATTGACGTGCTTACATGAATCGCATAGCAAAATTAAATAACAATCCTATTACAAACAACAAAATTTATATATTGCATAAAACACTTAGCATCAAAAAATTATTTTATCTAGAGCTAAAATTGATATTAACCACATACAAATTGCATAAAAAAATTGAGCTAAGAGTCATTGAATAACTAAGTACAAAATTTGTCTCACTAAAACATCAAACATGACATAAAACAAGGTGCAACAATGAGACAGGTACCATTCCCAGATCTGTGCTCTCAAAGTGACGAAGCGTGAAAAATGCAAGAAAAATTTCAGTTTCCTCAAAAAAAATTTTTAGCGCGGTAAGTGAATTAATAAGCCGAATTGCCTGCACGGGCCCTTAAATTATACCGTGGACTTGGAACAATACCCTTAACCTCCGTCTCGTCTGGTTGCAAATCATCTAAATTATTTAAGTAAGTGCAAATATGAGAATCTCTTAATAAATGGAATCATCCGATTGACATGTGTGTTAAAATCTCTTCCTCAATTGTTCTACATGTTGAACCCTATAATTGACATTAGAAAAACGCTCTATTACTCTGTAAGGACCTTCGAACTTAGGTATGAGTTTTGGAGATAAATTAGATTTAATATTAGGCGTCTTAATAAAACACAAGGACCCGATTTTGTAATCATAATGTTGTTGCTTTGTCGCTCTCGTACTCAGATCAACATGCGATGCCTCCTGCTCTTCTAAATTTTTTAAGACCTAATTAAAAATTAGCTCCAAAGACGGTAAAAGTTTCTCGACATATTCATACTTATTTTGTGGTGTGTCGGAGTTTTTCTCGTAAGTGTAAGATAATCGAATATCCCTGCCATGTTCTAGGAAAAAAGGCGATGTGTATGTAGCTTCATGAATCGCTGAGTTTAATGCTAACATGGTGTGCGGGAGTTGCTCGTCCCAGTCGTTTGTATTTTGCGAAATTGATGCCAGGATATTGGCTAGCGATTGATTGGGTTTCTATACCCTCCCGTTGACGTGAGCGGAATAAATTGATATGTGTCTTTTATGAATGCCCATAACTCTGCAAAATTCAACAAATTCATAACTCTTAAAATATGTAGCGTTATCTACGACTAATTTATGTGGGCAACCCCTGTGTACGATGTAATTATCAAAGAAAGCTTTAGAAATCGTACTCGACTTAATATCAGGAAGTGGAACAATATGAATGTATTTTGTGAATGCATCTATCATAGATAAAACATAGCTATATATATTACCTTTAGGCGTGGTCTTTAAAGGACCGAAAATATCAATATGACACGTTTCTCCCGGTTCTTGACTTTGTTCTACTGGCTGATGAGGTGCTGGCGGAATTTTGAAAGCGTTTTTTCGAGATAAACATACGGTGCAAGAACGAACAAAATTTTTAGTATCTTTGTACATAATCTGCCAAAAGAAGTTTTCGCTGAGTCGATGATATGTTTTAAAAAATTTAAGATGCCCTCCCTATTCTGAATGGATAGATTCGAGAATTCTAGCTTTAAGACAATGTGGAATGCAAACTTGTTTTCTAGTGGTGTTAGACCTGGGTGATCAGGACGGGCGCTTGGACAAATGACATAACAAACCTTCCCCATTAATAAAATAGTTGCTGACTTGTGGGCTAACGTCATTTTGATCAATTTTTTGTATAATAGGACTTAAAACAGGATCCTCATGTTGCATTTTAATAAGATCTTTAGACTCAGGTAAAGCTATTGTGATGTTGTTAATACAACGGGAAAGATGATCTGCGACTGAATTTAAGGAACCCCTGATGTAGTGTATATCGTAATTAAATTCTTCCAGAGCCAATTTCCAACGCAAAATTTTGGAAGAAGGCTTTTATTAGAAAGAAATCCTGCGAGAGGTTTATGATTAGTAAAAACTTTAAATTTTCTACCCAACAAGAAAGGTCTAAAAAAATTTAATGCTGTATATATTGCGAAGAACTCCAAAACCGTTGCGTTATATTTAGATTGCGAGGGATTTAATTTCTTTGAAAAAAATATAAAGGTTTGACTTCAGAGTTAAGATATTTTTGTTCTAAAACTGCCCCGAGGCCGCGAGATGAAGCGTCCGTCGTAATTTGTAATTCTGCGTTTGGATCGGGTAGTGCTAAGACCGGTGGGTTTAATATGACTTTCTTAATATCATCGAATGCCTCCTGCGTCTCAGATGTCCACCCGAATGGAGTGTCTTTTCTCAATAGATTCGTTAATGGAAGTGCTCGTTTTGCGAAATTTTTAATATATATTCTATAAAAATTACAACACCCTAAGAAGTATTTAATTTGCTTTTGATCCGTTGGAACTGGAAACTCGTTAATTGAAACGGATTTATCTTTATCTATAAGGATACCTTCGGCGTTACTACAAACCCCAAAAATTTACAACTCTTTGTTAAAAATTGACATTTACTCGGATTAAATTTTAGGTGAATTCTTTCAAAGCGTTCAAAATCCTTACCCAATAATTCGAAATGTTCATCTATAGTTTTAGTAAATAAAATAATGTCGTCTATATAAACCAAAGCTCCGTTGTGTAATAAATCTCCCAGAACCTCTTGTGCGATGGACTGAAATGCTGTAGGCAAGTTTTTTAAACCGAAACAAAGTCTATTAAATTCGTATTTGTCACCGTCGGGAGTAGAGAATGACGTCTTATGCCTGTCTGCAAAGTGAAGTGGAATTTGATTAAATGCTGATTTCATGTCTAAAGCCGAAAAATAGTTTGAACCCGAAATTTCATGCAAAATGTCGTCCAATGTTGGAATAACGAAGTCTTGAGTCAAAGTTATTTCGCTCAGTTTCCGAAAATCTAAAACAAGGCGCCATTTTTCTTTTTGCTTGACAAACAAGGCCGGAGTATTGTACTGAGAATTAGATTTTGAAATAATCCCTGCCTTCTCTAAATCTGCTATCTGACGTCGAAATTCGCTTCTCAAATTAAAAGGAATCTTGTAAATCGGACATTTAATGGGACAGTCATGTTGCAGACTGATTCTATGAGGATCCGTAGCGGCCGCAGATAATTCTACCGTAGAGCGAGCGAAAGCACTTTTGTGCGAAATTAAAAGTTGAAATAATCTATTTTTTATTTTGCTGTCCAAACCTGAAAGGTTAAAATCCTTCTTCGTGAGTGGGGGTAGAATATCTTGAGAAACGGGAAAATCGGAATAAAAGTCTTCGTAATTATTGACAGTAATTATTTTCATGTTTTTTGTTAAGGGTGATTATGTTATCAGAATCGTTTCTATTTTTTAGAATGGTGTCATTTGTTTATGGATCGATATTAATTTGCGAAGTAGTTAAGTGGATGTTTTTATTTTTTAGCTTTGCTGAACTCTGAATAGTAGCCGAAGACGTAGAATTAGGTAGTGTTGAGACGTGGATACGAACATTTGTGGCTGAATGAGGACCTACACACATTTTGTGTTTTAAAAATCCATGAATAAAGTTAGTCTGTACGGCACGCGGGGGAAGTGAATAATTGATAAGCGGAATTGAAAATTTATTAATTAATAAACGGTTTTTTCCATGTCTAAAACTGCATTCCATAATTTCAGAAAATCGTATCCCAAAATAGCGCAATAATTATCGTTAATATCTTGCTTCGTTATTAAAAAAAATATGTTGAAAATGAAATTCCCCCAATGACAATTGTATTTCATAACAACCGATAACTTCTACTGTATCTCCGCTGACCGCTTTAATTTGAATTGAAACATTAAATTCCTTAAATTTTTCGTTTTTTATTTTAGTGAAAAGTGAATTGGACATTAATGAAACAGACGCACCTGTGTCAATTAAAATTCTGAATCTAGAATCCTGCACACTAGCGCTGACGATTGGTAGATCAAAAATATTGTCTCTAGGTTTTATAGGAGAAAACCGTTTTTCTACCAATTGTGTAATATCTAAAATCGGCTTTCTCCGCGGAAGTTTACATTACCATTTCTCGTATTGCGTCTGAAACGAGTTACATCTCCTCTACCACGGGAAGTGCTCTGTGAAACGTTTGCCGAATGCCTGGGAGCTGCGTAATTATCGCGAAAAGCCGATTCGTGGAAATGGACGCGTCGTTGGTCAAAAGAATGAGTGTTTAGTTGACGAAAAACAGAAAGTTCGCCCGCGGCGTTTCCCCAGGGGGGTTGGTAATTGGTTTTGCGTTCCTCCGCCCTCCTCTTTCTACACTCCGCTTGCTTATGTCCTTCAAAGCCACAATAAAAACATTTGAAGACAGTCTCCCTCCTGCGAAAAAGACCCCCACCTGTTTTGCGAGCCGTAACTGAACTGGCCTCTTGTAAACGCTCGACCCTTAAATTTATTTCTTCTAACTTGCTTGTCAATGCCGAAATGACCGATGTTTCTGTTTGTAATGGCGACAAACCAGTTCTCTCGTCATTTGCAATTTGATTCAGTTTAACGTTTTGTTCTTCTATCAACGCAGCGTTTATCGATTCCTCTAGATTATTGGGGTCTCGCGCCAAAACGAATCTGCAAATATCGTTTCGCAAACCACTGATGAAACGGGACTGTAACAGTTGATCATTAGCGTTCCGCGCCTCCGTGTTTTGAGCCGTATTACTTGAATGAAATATCTGTGTTCCTAGTTTGTTGATGCGTGCTGCGAATTCTTGCACGCTTTCAGATGAACCTTGAATGCATGATGAAAATAGCTGAAGCCGCTTGGACAACGGAACGGTCCTCTCAAATCTCGAAATGAGAACTCTAGCGACATCGTTGAATTCTGTTAAGTTACTGTGGGTTGGGTCGGATAAAAAATTTCTTTAGCTATTCCTGCTAATTTTAGTTTCAGAATAGTGACTTTCTCGGCGTTAGACCACTTGCCTAAATTTGCAACATCATTGATTTTCTCCAGGAACCTACGTATTCCCAACGATTCACCTCCGTAATACATTGGGATCAAATCAATTAGATTAAATTTTTCAGACGCAGTCTGCGTCAAAAGGGGGTCGGATTGTCACGTACGTGGCATGTTTAAAAAAATTAAAACAAAATTTCTAACGAGATTTAATTGCAACTGAAACAATTAAATTCTAACTAAAACAACTGGATTCAAGCACTCGTGCAGGGTAAGAGAAAATTCATAATCTCGGAAAATTAAATAAAACTTTTAACCAATCGACTTTCGCGTAAATACATATATGAGAAAAAAATTCACGTCAATATAAAAGAAAAAGCACCAGCACCTGTCACATCGTCGTCACCGTCTTTTTTGAAGTCGTAGCTTGCAACACATCTCCAAGTATCCAAATAATAAAAAAAACTATGAGAAAAAAATTTCACTACCGGAAAAATTGAGTAATAGATACAATCAAAACACAATAGCACACAATAAAAAAAATTTTTTTACATGTTTAACAGATGAAGTAATATTATCATTCGGTGACCCAACATCTCATTTATGAAAAGAAAAAAAAATTCACGGCATCAGATGATACAAAGAAAAAAATTTTCGACGACTGGTCTTGACACCAGATAATGCGACGCTAAAGTTGGTTCATTTAATTTTTATGACTTTAAACCCAGTTTCTTAATTTAACATCGCATCATGACTTAAGTTAAAATTAATTCTAAATGATAAATTAATGAAACTCATCAATACTGATCGTATAGTGGTAAACAATTATATTTATTGATTAACATATTGGAAACAACGTTAAAATTTACAAAGGTGGTACTTATCTGAGAGGAAAGGAATGGATGAAAGGGGACCCGGGCAGCGAGTTCGCTTCCAGACGGGAGGTTTTTTTTCTGGCAGACGTAAGAGGGAAAAAGCCCCGAGAAATGGCTTGCGTGCGTTTTAAAGCTGACCGCACCACTTCAAAAAGAATCCGCTACGGATTCATTACCGACAAATCTACCACCCTGATTGGACTCAATAATCCGCGCAAGAACACAACCTTGCCGGCCATAAGGTTCGTTGAACCTCGACGCACCCACATTCCTGTGTAATTCCTGTTTCCTGTAAACAGGGCAAATGCAAAAATTAAAACTGTATCTCAGAGGCCGGTGGCCTCCCATCAATATATATTTACAAGTACTGAAAAAAAAATTCAAAAAGAAAAAAAACTATCTGATAAAAGTATTTTGATATTTTATTTTAATTTCATAGTTTTTCATTCCACTTTGATTGTTTCAAATTTTGTGTAATGAATGCTTAAAATAGTGTAAATAATTTACATCTGGAAGTGTAATATATTAATGTTACTATTTGTTGTATTTATTTTATGTTAAAATCTTGCCACCACCTCTCCCTTCGAAATCTAGTTTTATTATGAAATAAAAAATAGTGATGACACTGATCAAAGGAATAAGTTAAGAGTGATCGTGCATTGAGCATGGCGCAGACAAAATAAAAGGGAAAGCTTTGCTTCACACTACGATAGATGTATGCAGTCACGGGCTTTTTTTTGCAGATTCCAGAATTTTTTCCTACTTCCTTGACAATTATCGATATATTTTGGAAACTTAACACAATATCTTTATAAATTATAGCCTATGTGTTATTCTGATGTATAAGCTATATTATTGTATAGTTTCTTTAAAATCCATTCGGTTGTTTTTTCGTTAAAGACTACCAAACATCCATACATACTTTCACATTTATAATATATATCTTGATTTGAAAATCTAATTTAAAGAGCTACGTAAAGTTCTGTTATTTAACGACATTGACATGTCAGAAACTCTTAGTGAAGCAACCTTTACATGTTAAGAACAAAATGGCTTTGAAGTGAAGTTATAAATTTAATGCCACCGGGACTAAATTTTACAAATATTTCTGACATGAATTCGACTGTCAACATCGTTATGGGTCAAAAGTTACTCTATGAAGGCGAGACTGATAACGTCCTATAAATATGCTTCCAGAAAAAGAAAGGAAAATTACAAAAGAAATATAGAAAAAGTGTTTTGAAATATTATCTTGGAAGTCCAGACTTAATATTTCCAAGTAAGATAAAAATAAACTGATAATATATTCACCTAATGCCCTTTAAATGTTTAGTTAAGTATATTTAACCTTCAATTGCTCAGTTTCAAACTGTTCTTACGTTTTAAAATTTTGTAAAAAAAATAAATAAATTCTAATAATATTATTGAAATAATAAAGGTGATACGTTAATTTATACATCCTTCTTAGTCTTTTGTTTTGAAAATTAGCTACAGTGGAATGCGTTTAAAGTGAAAACGCTTAAGACGAAATATCGGTTAACACGAAATAATACAACGGCAAAGTAGTATACATTTTCATGCATTTTTTCAATTCCTACTATTAGTTCACTCTCTCCCTATATATATCTTGTTCAAATTTTTAATCGTTAATAAAATGCTTTCTATTCACCAATTTAAGTTCAAATATGTATATTTTTAAACTTGTAGTGGATGACACTTGATGTTAATACAGTTTTTCCAAATATTATTTCATTAATGAAATTTAATTTTTAATTTATTATGCATTATTTCTGTCGAAGTAACAGCTAGCTGCAACAAATGGCACCAGTACGTTTTTCTAATGAAGATGGAATTGAATTAAAAAAAATTATGTTATTTGTCTTTCTCTTAGCATAAAAGAAAATCACTTAACACGAAAAAATTTCAAACCTGTGAATGAACAAAATACGAAAAGCACCAGCAGTGCAGGCAAGATTTAAGACGGGTATGAAATGTCAGAGAGGTGGTTTCAAATGTTTCGTAGAAAGAAGGCCAACTTGGCTTTGAAATACCTTCGGAATAGCCTGTGACAAGAGCCAATTTTGTTTATCTAAGTCACTTTCACCTCCACAAACGCCGCACAAAAACATCTAATTTCTCATCAGTTGGCTTTGAAATTCAGTGACGAGTACATCACAGTGTGAGTAACGAGTGAGTTTGGTTCGCATTATTTTTTCCCTTTAAGAAAATATGCAATGGAAAAGAACTCAGGGGGAAAGCAAATTGCGATTTCACTTCAATTAAGATGGAGATTCTTAAGGCTGTTGATCAAAAACAGAAGACGAAAACAGAGTTCTGTACAGATTATGGTATTGCAAACACAACTTTATCAGCAATAATTAAAAAAAAAGACCTTTGTGAACGGTTTTTATTAAATACATGCCAGTGGTGCAAACAAGAATTTTTCAAGGGGAAGGGTCCAGAATTGAAAGCCGACCAATCTCGTATCATACTTCAATTCGACACGCCAAAAATATTCTTTTGATTTTATCGACTTCGAGTACAAAAAAAGGGGGATTAATTATTGAATTAGTAATTGGTATTAATCAACGAAATAAATAATGAATTAAACAATAAAGTTTAATTTTACGTTCAATGCACATAGGGCGATTATCAGTTGAAAAAAATTCAAGGGCTATAAGGGGCCAGACCCGTGGACTCCCCCTTGTGTACGCCATTGATGCATACGCACATATCTATGAAAATAAAATGTACCCTAATAAACTTAATTTTGTTGAATACATGGTTTTCTTTTATTGCTTTTTTTTGCTGTATCCTTTTACAAGAAAGTCTTTTAACACGAAAAAATATTCCAGTTCCCTCAGTTTCTTGTTAAACGATTTTCACCGTATGTCTACGTTTAATTTGTTTCTATAAATATTCTGATTGTATATTATGTTAAATGTCAAATATGCACTGATCCAACGGTAGTGGCGAAAATTGTGATTTTTATAAAAAATACTTCATTACAAATTTTGAAAAAAAGTTATTACATCATATGTATTAGATTCCACGCTTTTAACATGGAAGAACCTAAGATGATTATTTGAAGAGATATTACCAGAAACTTCTAGAATGGCTTTGCTGCCTGTAACAACGATTCGGGGAAACAACGTTGGAGTGTTAGATATAACAACATTTTTTTTTAGAGTCCTTAGATATGTATGTTGACAGTAACTGAGCGTTTTATTTGCTTTGGGCGTCATTGCGACTATAAACTTGTATTGCCGTATTCTTCGTTTGCATGAACTTTGAATTTGCGCTATTCTAGATTCATATACTCCATTGGGTTTTCATGCACATTAAATAACCTCTTGGCCACTTTATGAAGTTGTTTGATATGAGAATCTCGCTTTGTGTAGGAGCTGTGATGTATACAAATAAGCATTACTATCTTGCACATAATTATTTTTTTATATTTAATTCAAACGTACATTAAAGCTACTGCCATATCTATGGTCAATTCTGATTTTGTGATGTTGTGATATTCCCCCCTCATATGAACATCTCTTTGAGTATCAGCGTGAGCTAGAGGTGTAGGATTAACGGAAGAACTAGAAGCGTACATAATCTTAATTTATCTTTATTAAGATTTTCAACTTAAAGCTTTAACAAATTAAATTACAATAATATATGTGATAGAATCTACGGTGGCAAAACACACGCACACAATATATAAATAATATCGAATTAACCTAACCCAGACCACTATCAATTACTGACTCGCCTAAACTCAATTCCAATACTATAGCAGATCCTAATATTAAATAATCAATCCTACGTTCCTGTAGTCTGAAGTAACGATTATAACAATCCTTGATGAAGCCGTGTAATGACTCGAATGCAATGGTATGCACCTTGATTCAATGGATCGCTTCACGTATTCACCACTATTCACCACGTAACGTTTTCCACAACTTCTTCATTCTTGAACTACGAACTATGTTTACATTCCTCTAATTGCCATCCCTCTTACTGCTTACTCTAACTTCTGATATTCAAAAGCTTCCTAATTTGCATCTTTCATTCACACTTCACTTCTTGGATTTGGTTGGAAAAGAGTTGCCATTAATTCTGGCCCCTAAGAACCCAAAGGACATGTTAAAGAAAAGACGCGTGAGCCCATCACAATGTCTTAGAGTTGTATTTAATTGTAATACATTTTTTGTTATTTTTTTAAATTGAGTTACAGAATAGTTTACAATGCACTCCGAAAAAAACCAATTAATTAATTTCCTTTGCCGTTCTCGCGTTTTAAACATGATGAACTACGGGACAATAGAATTTTAAATGTTTATTTCCATAACAATAAATTCATTTTTTTTTCAAAATTATCTCCCTATATATAAAAGATTTTTTGTTCTATTCATTCAACAATCCTATATAATTTTTACTATTAGAGGCTTAAGCTTTTTATATTGACATTTCATAAAATAATTTGTGCAATTATGAATGACCTTTAAATTTTGCACAGGAAAGAGTTTTTAAAAGAATGGAAGACATTTTAAGATAATACAGAACGGTTATATAACGGTGAAAAATAGATGTTACTTTTTAAATTAATATTATGAAAAAAACGTATAACTTCGAACCCAGAACAGTTCGTTTTCTGCTGATATTGTTACAACTATGACGAGGAGAGTTTTTATTTCATCTATTATAGAGTGAAGGCTATTTACAGGAGCACGCACAGTTAAAATAAGCTGTAAACATCATTTTAAGCAAATTTTTTAAAATTTTAGTGCAATACTACAAATTTATGTATTTATTTAGAAGTTCATTTATGTACTACAAATTTATGTATTTATTAGAAATATTTATTTAGAAGCTGCGGAAAATCCACAAAAGAAATCATAATACTTTTCGACATTATTGGGAGCTTCTGATCGAGGCTTCGTACTCTCTGCTGCTTCTCTTCATAATTCATTAGGAATGCGGTCAAAATTAACTACAGTGAAATACGTTTAACGTGAAAATGCTTAAGACGATATATCAATTAACACGAAATAACACAACAATCCCGCTTAGAAAACAGCATTGGAGGGCTGTAATTTAAAAGAATAGGTCCCATAACCCTTTAAGACCCGAATTATTTTTATCTTCAAGTATTAAATTATTCTGGTTATTAATACTAAATGGGCCCCAATGATATTGGGAAAAATAATAAAAAAATTCCCGCACCTCTCTTGGAACATAAACGGGACCCGCACGATCGTGCATGTTGGGCGTTATCTGTGAAACAGGTCACCTACGATATTTTACGAGTTATACCTTTTTAGCTCTAAGTTGACAGAAGAAACAATCTTAATTCAACTAAAATTGTTACAAATAAGGAAATTAGTGATGTATAATTAACTCTTTTATTAATTCATTAGTTATTTACTGTAAAAATCTTTCGTTTTGTTTTTGACAAGCATAAATAACCATTGCCTTTTTCACAACATGTTTTCGAACTGCTTTCGTAGCTTTCAAATCTGCACTTGTGAGGCCTTGAAATGTCATCAACACGTCAAAAATGGCTATACATATCAAGCTTTTTATCCAGGAATGCCCAGGATAAAAGCCATGACATGTATAGCAGGTGGATTATAACGCTTCTATCTTTTTGCGAATGGAATTACACTCAACACTGTTTCTTCATCATCAGTTAAAACACTTTTGTTAGTAGGTGGAGAGGCTGATAACGCTTCAACTATCTCTAACATAAATTTCAAGTGATCCATTTTGATATTTAGAGGAATTTTATTTGATATTGCATCTTCTTTGCACAGAAACCGAGAATTGGCAACAGCTAAATCAATGTAATGAATGTGTTCAAGAGACTTTTATGGTAAAGAATGATCCAAAATTGTTTTTCCATTTCAAATATTCCCATGTGTTTCTTCATCGCTCTCATATGAACTTGATTTTCCTTCTAGTATACGTGATTCATATGTTTTGTTCGCAGCATTGTCATCTTTCGAGAAATCTCTAAGTTCTGATCTAAGTTCAATCTGATTTATTCATCAATTGAAAAATTTCTTTTCTGAGAATTCTTCACCTTTTTTTTTTTTAGACACCTGAAAAAGTTTTTGGTTAAAAGTTTGAACAGTATATATTTCATGAAAAATAGTAAAATGTATCAGAAAATTTTATTATGTAAATATATATATACACAGGTGTGCAAAAATTAAGGACGAAGTCGAAAAATTAGCATATCAGCTGAACGAACAGGCAGAGCGGACAGAAAGACCAATCAGGAGATTAAGTAAGGTGATGTACGGTAGCACATGCGCAGATATGCAGGTAGACGTAATGGGGGAGTATTTGGGTAGTATAAAGCATGTTGTCGGTGTAAGATCAGTTTTTCTGGCAAAGAGATTACACGCCGTATAGCAGTTAAAATCACACCGAGTTGCTGCCTCAGCGAGAAATGGCGAATAATCAATCTGTTAGACGACATCTGGATGCTTTTACCCGAGGTCGAATCATTGGGAAGTTGGAGGAAGGCCGCAGTGTGATAAGTGTGGCTGCAGAGTTCGGAATTGCTCACAGCATCGTTTCACGACTTTGGAGACAATTTCAAACTAAAGGAACAGCTATCCGGGGGTTCAGTAGTGGTCTTCCACGAGGAACCACACCCACAGATGACCGGTACATTGTCTTACAGGCCAGAAGAAACAGGTGGTAGACAGCGGGAAAAATCACTAGACACACGACACAAGCGACTGGACGACCGATATCGCGTTTTACCGTGGCCAGAAGACTGCACGGTGGTGGTCTGTTTGCACGACGCCCTATACGGTGTGTACCTTTATCGCCTGCCCATCGGAGAAGGCGTTCTCTGTGGTGCCGGGAACATCGGAATTGGAGAGAAAATGAATGGGGACGAGTACTCTTTACAGATGAGAGCAGATTCAGTTTGAGTAGCGATTCTTATCGCATACTCATCTGGAGAGAGCGGGGAAGGCGCAATCATCCCTCGAACATCATTGAAAGGGACAGGTATGGAGGTCGCGGTGTTCTCGTTTGGGGAGGCATCATGCTTGGTAGTCGTACAGACCTTCACATCTTCGACGAAGGTTCAGTCAACGGGACCCGTTATTGTAACGAGATTCTTCTTCCATATGTGCGTCTTTTTAGAGGCGCTATGGGTCTGCAGTTCCTTTTCATGGACGACAATGCACCATGTCATCGCACAGTAGCTGCAGAACAGCTCTGTCTTAAAAAATTACAAATACAGCCACGTTGGCGACTTAGCGACGCTTTTGGCGACTTATGTCAAAATTTGAAAAGGTTTTTTTCTCACGTGTTAAAGCATTCAGTTGAAAGGAAATTTTATATACAACATTGTTTTGGATGACAATACGATACTTTAATGATAATTAATAAAAATTAATTACCCCTTAATGTTGTGATTCTGTTATATGTATATACATTTTTATATTAATTGCAACGTTTTAATAAAAAGTAGCTAAAATAAATTTTTTCGTGGTTGAACTAAGTAGGAATTGATTAAAATTTTTTTATATTACTTGTTTATAACAATAGCGTTGTTACAACAATGCAGGTGAATGTTGAGTTGTATTTTTTGAATGTTTTTAATTAATATCTTTTTAACTAATTGAGATATCGGACCCATTCTCGAATTTACTTGAACCCACACAAAAAATTCCATCCAAATCGGTCCGGCCGTTTAGGAGGAGTTTAGTGACATACGCACGCACAGAAGATTTTTATATATAAAGATATATTTCATTGTTAGGTTGCCTTTCATCAAAATTATTGAAACAGAAAAAGAAAATTCGCATGGTAAGTACTTACCTGTACAACTGCAGTGACTCAAGTAACGCCCAACCCAAACGATCGTGCGGGTAACGAAATCCCGATTCCTACAAGCGACATTAAAGAGTATAGATAATATTTTTTTCTATTTTACAATTATTTAAACATTAATACATTAATTTGTATCGAAGCAATTAGAAATATATTGATAATTACCTTTTTACGACACTTAAAAAGAAGACGAGTTTTCGTTGTATTTGAAAACAAAGCTAGATTTGCCAGATGAATGTAAAAAATGGACCCCAACCAACGTCTGTTGATAAAAAGTTTTACACTCTCTGCAAACCTGCTCAATCGTTAGATTCGCTATTTTCTTACATACGGCTATTCCAGAAGCAAAAACGTAAAAGAATATCTTACCCGCACGGTCGTGTGGGTTGGGTCTTATAGGGCTATACATTGAACTTCTTCTCTTGTGATTCAATTTTTTTTCTCCTTATTTTAAAGCAGTGTTTCTCAAAGTGTGGGGCGCGATAACCCTACAAGGGGGACGCGAGCGTATCGAAAATTTAAAGATTTTTTTTAAAAAAAATAACCGGAAAGACAAGTAAAACAAAATGCTTTCTTCCATCACAAAAAAAATACACACAACACTGACATAATTTATGTTTATTATCTGGCTTTTTTCCGTCATCAAATAGCTATCTTTGATCCCAAAACCAAATTAAAGAAAAAAAATATTTTGTTTTATTTGCTGTATTTCCTCAATGAGAGATTTTTTTATTACTTTTTAACATAAAATATTACTCGTTAAAAGAAAAAACGAAACCCAGACCCTGAGAAAAATTCTAAGAAGATAAACAATTCATCACTGTAATTATTATTGAAATACTGTACATTAGTTGTAGAAAAAGAAAAGGAAGTCATGATTCTCTTTTCAGCCAGGCTGCATAGTACGTTTGCTAATCATTTGATTGACCTTCAATCTTATGGTATGGTTATTATCAATATTAGTTCCCTCCCATCTTTTATGCGTTTGCTTTTCGCTTAGAGAAATTGTAAATAATTGAGTTTTGCGATATTTGGAAAAAGAATTGATTGGTTTAACATTTCTGTAGGATAATTGAAAAGTGTCTGATTTGCGTCCTTTATTATGTTCTTGTACTTTTGAATAATTTTAGTTCAGTTTTATTGGATTTTTCTCAAATCATCAAAGAATTGAATAGTCCTTGAAAGAAGGAAAGTATACTTTCTATAAATTAAAATATTCACTAGAATTCCGATTTGTATCGTGTACAGTAAAAATAATTCTAAACAAATGATTGGGGTGACTGAGTCCCCCCGCACTACCATTAATGTTAGTATCGAGTACGCGCCTGCTCCCGGGTTAAAACATTTTGAAGTCTTCTCGCTTTAAATGTTAAAAAGTAACACAATTATTCTTCATCGGAATTTTATATTCTTTTTCATAATTTAACATTAATTCTAACTGCTAATTGTGTGAGGTTTAAAATTACAGTTCTTTTAAACAGTTATTTACAATTATAACATTTATCTAAAAAAAAATCATTTTACATTTTTTGTATACAATGTCGTGCACACAGTTTTACTCTCCTTACAGTTCAGCTATTATATCAAGAATAATGTTTTATTTTTTTAAAAAAGGAACTCGTGCGAAGAGTCGGTGTTTCAGCCAGTATACGTTTGATGTATCAGTACTGAAGAAGGTATTTTATAAATAATTTCTTATTACTGAATTTGGCCGCGGTAGCCGAGTTGTATAGGTATCGGATCGTGGCTTGCCTTGTCACGAGTTCGAGCCCAGTACCACTAAAGACCCGCCGTGTAGGGCAGCGATGCACGTTAAATCTGTTGAGAGTTGAAACGTTTTCCCGTTGGTGTGGTAGTTAGGAGAGAGGGGTGCCAGCTCAGGTGTCATCCACGTCACTTGACCATGGTTCAAAATTACGTGGTCCGTCGTCAAAAGCCCTCGTGCAGCTGAACAGTGCGACGTTAATATTCAATCAATCAATCTTATTACTTAATTAAGAACAAGTTTAATAATTATTAGGGACTTCCATGGGCTTGTCTTGTAGAGGAAAGTTTTTCAAAGGAAGGTTTGTAATATCAGAAATTGACACTTAAAGAGTTATTTTTCTATATTTAGCTGAGATCTATATTTTGTCTTCAAGGCATCCACTGCAGAAAATCCGGTTTGAAAAAGGTAGGATGTTGAAAATGGTAATAGTATACGAAGTGCTTTTGTTTTCAGTACAAATAATTCCTCATCCACCTCTACCCAAAATTCAAAGAGCGATTTATTACAAAATTGCCTTTTAATTTTTCACTGGATGTGAAATCTACGAAGATTTCTTCTTCGAAAGTTGAGAGCCCTTCTGGAGTATCTTGAAATAGATTCCTAATCCATTCGTAACTTGCTACCAAGCTGTCCTCATCCAGAAAATACTTTTTAAAATTCTTTGCCAACATAGCTAAATGATTTTACATGTTTTAAAAACAACTTTCACATGTTGTTCTACAGATTTGTAAGTTTTAACACATATCGAGCTGGGGCTTTTTTCCCATCATTTACTTCAGTAGTGGTAAATCCAAAATTTAAGTATTTTTGAGAAGATCGCCTTGATTTAATTTTCGGAACCATGCTCGTTCGTCTGTGTACTTGTTGATTCTTTATTATGGTCGAATGTTTGCTTACGACTTAAAAATGTATGCATGATATTGTTTTAATCTACTGCCGTAAATACTTAATTACCGTGAATTACAATTAACGTGCTAATTAAAAAATGTACATTCAAGCTAGATTCGGTAGCTACAGGAGTATCGAGTCGACCAAAACTGACTGGAATTGTACGAGGAAAAGCATTTTTACATGTTTTGCGCAGACGTCCGATAGGTTGCTCAGACTCACGCAAACGTACCCTATAATGCCAGATGTGATGGATATGATAGAGAGCGACATTGACTAGACTATTTTTCTAATGACATTTGTACTTTGAGAAATGAATGCTGAAGGAAATAAATCTTTAATTGAATACATCATTTTGCGATCTGTTCCAATTTAAAAATTAGAGAAAGAAAAATAACATAATTCTAAGTAATATATATTTTAAGTAATTTTCTTAAAATATATATTACTTAAAAGTTACATATACACAAAATTTAATATACTTATCGTATTAATTTGTACGGTTTATAATTAAGATCGTATTGTAACTTAAGCGTGCTCTCTCTCAAAGTGCATTTTTATTGCAGTAAATACATTATTGTTGTACAGGGGGGCGAGTCAAAAATTATGATTGAAAATTGGTTCGCCAGTATTGAAAGTTTGAGAAACACTGCTTTTAATGTATGAGTGGTGCACAGAGTATTTATGACAAATTAATTAATACTAAATTAATAACAAGTTTAATAATTATTAGCTACTTCCATGGGCTTGTCTTACAGAGCAAAGTTTTTGAAAGGAGTTTTAAGATAAGAAATTGACCCTCTGAGTTCATTTTCTATATTTAGCTGATATCTATATTTTGTCTTCTAAGCAATCACCGCATTTTGTAATATGTTCCAATTTAAAAATCAGAGAAAGGAAAAATAACTTAGTAATTATCCTATTACTTAACTTTTTTTTGCTTAAAAGTAACATATACAAAATTTAATACTTATGTCATGAATTTGTACGGTTTATAATAAATATTGTTGCTTTATCGTAAAAGTGCATTATTATTATGCATTCAGTAAATTATTATGTATAAGGGGGGCGCGATAAAAATTGTGATTGAAAAGGGGGCGCCAGTATTGAAAGTTTGAGAAGCACTGTTTTAAAGTATTTCTAGACATTTCAAGTTATTCTCTCTATTAACATTTTATGGTGGTCATAAATTTTGAACAGGTTATTATAAGGTGCCTAATTCGCTGAGTGCAATATAATTCTGGGCGTTTCATCCAAGAAGTTCAACCTTTGACCCCCATTGTCCAGTTCACTGTAAACATTTTCGATATCCCCTTTCACCCCCTCAGTAGAGTTGTCTAATGTCCTTGAACTAGTCAGTATTCATTTCTAGTGTTGATGAGTCGTACTGGTAACTTCGTTATTTGTAGCTCGATGTCAAAACGTAAGTTCTTGAGCATCTAAGAAATACATTTAATTCTTCAGGAAATGGATAAAGGTGTGAAGAAGGGCAATTTTTCTTTCTTACTTTTCTTTTCTTTTTTTGCTTTATGTTAAATAAGATCCTAATTAGGAATTTTTTCTCAAATATAAAAGAACTGAAAAATATTATGGCTTTGCTATCGTATAGAAAGCGGCATATTTTATCAATCCATTTTTCTGGTTTTAAATGTGCTTCACATTCCCCCTTTACAACACCATAATGCTAAATGAGCTATCTCCTTATATGTTAAAAGCAGTGTTGCATCTCTATATTTATAATATCTTTGTTTTTATGAATTTAGTTTTCATGATCTGGCAACAAAAAGTTGTTGACATATTGTAGCGCGATGTAAGAACGAGAATAAAATGTTCTAACGATCTAAAAGAGTTTTCTTCTTAAAAAGGATGAACTAAATCTAAATATTTATTTTGCTTTATCTCATGTATTATTTGTGACTAAATCGTCTACAAACTGGTGACCCGTACATATTCAAATGATGGACGATAATAATGAAATGGCTGTGGCAAAGTCGAATCAGGAAACATTCGAAGCATATAAGGTAAGCGTTAAAACTCCTCCTTTTTGGGAAGAAAAACCCGAAATATGGTTTTTTCAAGTTGAAGCTCAGTTTTCCATTGCTAATATTAAACAAGAAGAAACTAAGTTTAATTACCTTGTTGCGCAGTTAGATACAAAATTCATAGAAAATATATGGGATATCATTCAGAGTGATGAAAAAAATAAATATTCTTGTGCTAAAAATAGACTTTTAAGTACTTTCAAAGATAGTGAAGAAAAATGCATTAAAAAATTGCTTACTGGAATCTCATTAGGTGACATGAAACCCAGTCAACTTTTGAGAAAAATGAAATCGTTGGCTGTGTGGAGTTAATATCTCCGAAAAAGTTTTAAGAACATTATGGCTAGATAAATTACCAGACTCCATCAAAAATATTTTAGTTATTAGTTCGGAAAATTTGTCAGTTGTGGCAGATAAAATTTTTGAAATAAATTCATCACCAGAAATTTATTTTGCTACTGCAGATAATTCTTCTATGAAAAATATCCTGGATAAAGTCAGCCTTTTGGAGCAGCGGATCTCAGAATTATCCATCAACAGAAGAAATTCAAGAAGCGAATTTAAGAATTCCAATCAAAGTCGATCTCATAAGCGTTTTAACCCAAATGGAAAATACTGTTATTTCCACTTCATGTTTGGTAATAAGTGTTATCCTGATAAATGTAAAAGTCCATGTTCCTGGAACAAGGCATCGGGAAACTTAGAAGAGCAGTAGATTTAGCGGCAAGCTCTCCTGCTACAGAATATAAAGATTGCCGTAATTACCGTTTATTTGTAACTGACAAAAACACCGGTTTACGCTTTCTTGTTGATAGTGGTGCTGATTTATCAATAATTCCTGCCCCATGTAAAAATAAAATTTGTGATTCTTTTAAGCTTTATGCAGCAAACGGCTCAGAAATACAAACTTTTGGACATAAAATTTTAACTTTAAATCTAGGGCTGCGTCGTGAGTTCTATAGTTTCCTTTCATTATTGCTAAAGTAGATAAAGGAATAACTGGTGCTGATTTTTTAAATATAAGTTTAACTTGTTAATTGACATCCGAAATAAACAGTTAACAGATGGAATAACTAACCTTCATGTTAAAGGTGAAATTTCTTCTATTTTGCAAGAAAATAAAATTAAGATAATGGATAAAATATCAAAATTTTCTAATATATTATTACAATATTCAGATTTAATGAAACCAAATTTGTTAGCTAATACCAAACATGATGTTAAACATTATATTGCTACTAAAGGCCCACCGGTTTACTCAAAAACTCGTCAATAGGATTCTAAAAAATTAGAAATAGCCAAGCAAGAATTTAAGTTTATGTTAGATAACGATATCATTCGACTTTCTAAATCTCCATGGGCAAGCCCACTACATCTTGTGAATAAAAAAGATGGAAGTGTTAGACCATGCGGTGATTATAGACGTTTAAATGCCCAAACCATTCCTGACCGTTACCCAATTCCCCGTATTAAGGATTTTCATCCTATTTTAAAAGGGAATAGAATATTTTCAAAGATTGACCTATTCAAAGCATATTTTCAAATTCCAATTGCTGAGGAAGATAAGGAAAAGACAGCCATAATAACACCATTTGGCTTATTTGAGTTTAATATGAGCTTTGGGTTAAGAAATGAACCCTCTTCTTTTCAGTGCTTTATCAATGAAGTATTATTTGGACTAGAATTTGTTTTTCCATACCTGGACGACATTCTAGTAGGCTCTGAAAATGAAGAACAACATAAAACTCATTTGAAACTTGTGTTTGCTCGCTTACAAAAATATGGTCTTCGAGTGAATATCTCAAAATCAACTTTGGGAGTAACTCATTTAGAATTTCTGGGATACTTGATAACACCCGAAGGATCTAAGCCTCTTCCAGAGAGAAAGTAGATGCAATTTATCATACAAATTACGCGAAACAATTCGTGATTTGAGAACCTTTCTTGGACTCCTTAATTTTTATAGAAGATATTTAAAAAATGCTGCTAAACATCAAGCTATTCTTCACGAGTATTTAAAAGGTCCGAAAAAGAATGACAAAACAAAAATTGTTTGGACAGAGGAAGCTAAAGAAAATTTTGAAAAATGTAAACAAGATCTTGCACATGCTACTTTATTAAGCTTTCCTGACTCTAATTTACAATTGGCTTTATTTACTGATGCTTCTAATTTTGCGATCGGATCGGATTTACAGCAGTTTGAAGCTGGAAGTTGGAAACCAATTTCATTTTTTTCTAAAAAATTAACTGAAGCACAGAAAAATTACAGTACCTATGATAGAGAATTATTAGGAATATATCTTTCCGTCAAGCAGTGTAAACATCTTCTTGAAGGACGAAATTTTATTATTTATACTGATCACAAGCCAATTACATATGCTTTTCATCAAAAGAATGAAAAAGCTTCACCGAGACAGTTACGTCATTTACTATATATATCACAATTTTCAACAAATATTTGCCACATTAGTGCAGGAGAAAATATAGTTGCAGATTCATTATCTAGGATTCAATCTATCTCTGAAATAGATTATGACAAAATTGCTGATGCACAAGTTGATAATGAAGAACTTAATAAACTGCGCTTGAAACCATCCTTAAATTTTAAACAATATCCCCTCGACTCTGGTAAATTACTTTGGTGTGAAATTTCAACTGCAAACATTTGTCCATTTATACCTCAGCCTCTTCAAATGCACATGTTTAAAAAAATTCACAACTTGGCTCACCCTGGTGTGAACTCTACTGTTAAACAAATAGCTTCTAGATTTATTTGGCTCAACATTCGAAAAGATGTCAATCAATGGGCAAAATCTTGTATCCAGTGTCAAAAGAACAAAATTAATAGACATACACATTCACAAATTGGCACCTTCCAAGAAGTAGATAATCGATTCAGTGTCATTCATGTTGACATCATAGGTCCATTTCCTGTATCAGAAAGAAAAATAAATTGCCTTACTTGCATTGACCGCTTCACTTGTTGGATAGAGGTTATTCCTTTATCAAATATCACGGCAGAAACGGTTGCTCGAGAATTTTATAATCACTGGATTTCAAGCTTTGGAATGCCATACCGTGTGATAACTGATCAAGGTTCTCAATTTAGATCTGAGCTCTTTAAAAACATTGGTGTTATTTGTGGATTTAAAGTATGCACTACAACATCCTATCATCCACAATGTAATGGAAAAATTGAAAGAATCTATCGCACTTTAAAAGCAGCCACCAGAGCGCATAACTCAGTGAAATGGACACAGACCTTACCAATGGTATTGTTAGGATTACGATCGGCTCTACGTAGTGACACAAATTACACCATTGCACAAATGGTTTACGGACAAACTATCCGATTACCAGGAGAATTTTTCGAGAAACCGAAATATGTCTTGGATCTAGATACGTTTGCGGAAGAATTACAGAAACAAATGGATCAGTTACAACCACTAAAAACTCGCCGACACAACCTTCTCAAAAACACTTTGTCCATAAAGACTTGCATAACAGTACACATGTGTTCATACGTGTCGACAGAGTGAAAAAGCACTCGAACCTCCGTACGATGGACCGTTCCCAGTGGCAAAAAGATACAATAAATATTTTACTGTGAAAATTAAAGGCAAAAGGACATCTCAATATATCTGTAGACAGATTAAAACCTGCATATTTGTTGTCAACTGATGGTGATAATCATGATCATTTCAAACAATTAGAACATGCACTAACTCTGCCTGAAAAAAAACTGATTGTGCAAAGAGAAATTGAAAAACAGCCACCAGATTTGCTGAATAAAAATGTCCAGAAAACAACTACACTGTGACGAAGCCGATCACTCCCCCAAATTACTAGGACACCTTGCCCTTGCCGCCAAAGTTGCGGAAATTCCAGTCTTTTCATTAATTCCTGGAAAGGAATTTCGGAACTTGATCCTCGGCGTCACAAGAGACGCATCAACAATGTGTTTTGTTTGCTCCCGATCCGGTGACGGCAGCGCGTCTGGAAACACACAATGTGTACCGAGACATCGGCGCCCGTGGGGCTTGGGCTAGAATGTGTCGGAACGGATGGGAGCGGTTGAGTGACAACAGTTCAAAAGAGCCTTGTCCGATAGGGACGGAAAAGGGAAAAACATCTGTGGATATATAAGGGAAATTTTAGGGTGAGAAAAGAGAAGAGGGCATTTTGGAGGGTGCTGTGTTGAAGCCCCTGGCAGCGATAAAAGATTGTGTTTTGGAGGGTGCTGGTGTGAGCCCCTCGCAGCGATACGAGTTTTTTTAGAGAGAGCGGTTGTGAAGCTCCTCCCGCGAAGAGACTGATTTTTTGAGAGAGCTCTAGTGAGGTGCCTTCTGCGGAACGAACTAGGAAAACCGCGAAGTCTGCGGAATCCGTATTTGGACCTGCGAACTCTCCCGACTCGGTGGGGAATCTGTGATGAAAGCTACCCATCCTATTTCTAATTCTTTGTGCTGTTATAACTTCTGATTTAATGTTAAAAATAAATAGTTGTAACTCAGAGCTGTGGAAAGTCATTACAACACGCTCTGGTAGACATGTAACGTTTCCAGCGCGTTACAGAGATTAGTTGTATATTATTTTATGACTCATTTGTTGTATTTTTACTTTTATTTGTATGTATTGCATATTGTATCGTAACTATGTTACTGGGGAAGGAGTAATGTTGTATCTCTATATTTATATATAATATCTTTGTTTTTATAAATTTAGTTTTCATGATCTGACAACAAAAAGTTGTTGACATATTGTAGCGCGATGTAAGAACGAGAATAAAAAGTTCTAACGATCTAAAAGAGAGAGAGAGTTTTCTTCTTATAAAAAGGATGAACTAAATATAAATAATTATTTTGCTTTATCTCATGTATTATTTCTGACTAAATCGTCTACAGCAGGAAATAAGTATTTATGGAATATTTTGTAGTTTTAAAAATGCTTTATTGTAAACAGGTATATGAATTATAATGTTCCAAGCGGCTATATTTTCATGGCTAAAAATGTACTCTGCATTTATATTAGGCTTTTGTACATCTGAAAAAGACAATCTTAAGTAAAAATTGCACAACTAAAAGAATTAAACACTGACTTGGTGCATCTCTTTAAAAACAATCCTCGAACATAAATCATGGTTTAACATTATGGAAATGCTTTGTGAAGTAGCACTGTTAATAGAACATTAAGTTACAGAATATTTTAAAAAGTAAGAGACAAAAACACAATTACCTGTAAATGAAAGGAACAGAGCTGTTCATTTCAAAAATGGTCTTAACTTGGCAGATAAACATAACCACAGTACAATTTTAGAAAAATTTCCTTTTTAAGTATAGAAAGTAGCTAGTAATTCCCTTTGTAACTATGAATATATGCGGCATAATCAACAGTTTCTTGTAAATTTCACTATTCTGCAAAAAATTAGTTATATATTTCAATTAGCTATGCATCTCAAGAATTGCAATGGCAGATGTATCGAGGGTGTAAGCTTGCATACTTACATGGTACGGTGGCATCTCTCTGTACGGACTCCCTCTTTTCTCGCAGTTGTAACCTTCTCGACGAGTTCTGCAAGAAAGACATTTCATCACTTAGCGATGCATCTCAAGAATTGCAATGGCATGAAATGATGCGTGAGTAAATGCTTATAAAGTCTACTTACGCATCATTGGCTAGCTTTTGCTTTTTGAAATGTCTGGATTTTTGCTGAACCCGCTGTTGAACAATATTCTTATTTGCTGGAAAGTGTTGAATACTTGGTAGAGATGAGCAAAATGGTGAAACACCCATAAACTGAAATAATTTTTTCACATCTTGATCAATTCGTTCTGCATTTGCCATATTTTAAAATTGTTTAACAATTGTATATTTCTTTCTACTTGTTCATAAACTAACTTTGTAGGTTCCTCATGTACAACAGACATTTCCTTTTCTTTTAAGATTGCTTTCTTTTCCTTTTCTCTCCTCAAACGATTTGAATCCTCATCTACTAAGAGTACAGTTTCATCACTGACATTTACCACCATAAAAGGGAATTTTTGGCATACATAATGGATGTGTTTACATATTGTGAACCTAACTGCATAATCAACGCAATTACAGGTGAGGGAATGAATGCATATTTGGCATTTGTGACAACGGATGGGACAATCACAGTCTTTCACTTTATTTACTTCATATGGGTTAATTCCATTAGCTACAGTTTTATAAACAATCCATTTTGTTGGTTGCAGTTCTTCAGCAGTATAAGCTTGCATTTCCTTACAACTTGTCTCATGTCGCATTCTGATAGTTGAAATTTTTGCAGTTAATTTTCTCCTTTACATGGAAACCATTCTACCCATTAATTTTTTTATGTGGTTTTTAATACTAAGGAGAGAGATTTATCTAATCGCGTCTCAGAGCTTTACCTCCATCTTCTTTATATTTCAGCTCTCGACGCCACCTCTCCAATTTCATATTTATGTTGATTTTACACCCAACTCTATAACAATACGCCCACTTTTGTTTTATTCCTCCATAACTTTTCACAAAGTATTCAACAAAATTTTTAGATTCTTCGTTTTTTGTATATTCTTGCACAAAATCTTCATACATACGTTCAAAAGTTACTACATGTATTTTATTCATCAATTTCTTCATTTTATCCCTCATCTCTTCCTTCAATTTTATGTTGTTTTTTATTTTACCATTAAGATTTCTGTTCCAGCTTCGTGACACATGCCAACTCCACAGCAAAGTAAACTCTACTTCTCCAAACACTGTTCTCCAGGCATTACAAAAAGCTGGATCATCTCCGACATAAACACTTAGGGTTTTAAATGAGAAAGTCTTTTTTTAATTTCTTCAAAAAACGGTTCCAGGACATCACTACTTACTCTATTTGAATAACAAACTGCAGTTGGTAACCCTTCATGGTTGTCACCACTTACCATAATTGTTGTCAACAAGTAACCATACTGATTTGTGCCATGGGTAGAATCCATCATTATTATATTTTTTCCATACAGTTCTAGGAATTCTAATTGTGCTCCAGTCATTATACCGAGAGTAAAATCTTTCTTTTTTATGAGAGGATTATTTGCAAGAGAAGAACCAAGGGATTTAAAAATCAAAACAGGATTGTAGGAGTCCCTTTGCATTTTTTTTACCTGTAGATCAACAGAAACTGCATCTTCTGCATGTAAAATACTTTCATCCACTTTAAAATCCCGACTTACATTATGAAGACACTTTTTGGTTATAAGTCCTAATCCTACAGTAGAGGGATATTTCTTTTGGATATTTTCAATAATGTTAGTATATGACACCCCAATTTTTAGGAGAGCTGCTAAATTTCTTCTATCTTCCTCATAAAGTCTCAGTTTACCACCCTGCATTTCATGACCAGCATGCACAGATTGGTACTGAACAGTTATTTTAATTGCCTCTTTTTGTTCTCGGATAGCCGTCATAAAGGCAGGACATGTCTTTCCACATTTAACAGATCCTCCTATTTTCTCATGGCGTTTTCTTTCCGATTTTAACTTTGCAATACCGCTCCTGTTACAAATATAATAAGAAAATTGCTAGTTCTTTGCACTTTTCCTGACACCATCATTTTTCACAAATAAGGACTTCGTTCTTATTTCTTCTTCCTTTTTCTATTTTTGAAAACTTTCATCAGTATTAAGCACATGTTCTTCGTGTTTCAGTTCTATTTCATTATGAGATACTTCGTAATGTTTCTGCAATTCTTTCAACGTTGTAAACTTTTCATCACAAAATGCGCAGACATTTTTCCGACATTAACTGCAATCTCTTTCTCCGATAGCCCTAAAAAGGGCTGTTCTTCTAGTCCAGTGGTCGGCAAAGTGCGGCTCTAGAGCCGCATGTGGCTCTTTGGATCCTTAAGTGCGGCTTTGGCACCAGTATCCACGGAAGGTGCAAAAATATTTTCAATTAAAAAAAACTTTGTAAGAAAAAAAATTACATCTTATTTTGATGAATTAAAATTCTTTTATAAATCGAAAACATGTGTAATTTTTTGCTTAAGTTAAAAGATAGATAGGTAATTAAAATTTTATATTGTTGTAAGCATACGTAACGAACATCGAATTTAATTTTATTGGTTTTCGTAAACCTAAACACAAACCATGTAGAAGCTACCGGCTGAAATTGTTCGTATGTTTTCGGCATACTCCGGTGTGATACAAAGGTACCACAAGCATTCGCGCACATACTTTTTCTAAAATAGTGGGGGTAAAAATTGGCATCAAAGACCAGCAGTTGCATTGTGAACAGTTTTGTCTTATCTACCGTGTCTGATGTTGCCCTGTCTTATTAAAAAGTTGTATTTTTCAATCTAGCTTCACATCTTACAGGTATTTTTATACGATTGTGTTACACCTGCTATATATGTTGCTATATACCAAAAAAAGCAAAGAAAAACGGAAGATGAAAACCGTGAATTTAAAGTTGAGTGGACCGAGAATTTTACGTTTATTCAAAACTTGAATGGACTTCCGACTTGTCTTATTTGTAAAGAGAAATTCGCGCATAACAAGAAGTCAAATTTAGAGAGACACTTTACAAGAAACCACGCGTCATTTAGCACTAAATATCCTACCGGTGATGCAAGGAAGAAAGCAGTTGAGGAACTTCAGAAGAGTCAAGATTTGTCAACTTCTGTGTTTAACTGGATGCAATCTTCCAGCAATATTAATATGGCAATTTTTTTTTAGCCAAGAGATAGCTAAGAGAGGGAAACCGTACACAGACTGCAAATACATAAAAAAATTGTTTCATAAATGCATCCGAAGAGCTATATATATTTCAGGATTTTAAGAACAAAGCAGATATACTGAAAAGAATGAAAGAGTTACCATTGTCAGCCAAAACCATTAAAGATAGAACAAATAAAATGTGTTCGAATATAACCACCCAGCATATCGAAGATCTGAAATTGGTTTCGGCTTTGTCAAAAGTAGTTGACGAGTCTTGTGGCATAAATGATACAGCACAAGTTTCACTTTTTGTAAGATTTATGTCTCATTCCTAAGAACTTTTAGGATTATTGTCACTCAAAGGCCAGACGCGTGGAGAAGATATCGCAAATGCTGTAATTGAGTGTATGGATAAACATCATATTCCCCTCGATAAAATTGTGTCGATTTCAACAGATGGGGTCAAAAGTATGACCGGCGTAAGAAAAGGGTTTGTTGCTATTTCGAAAGAAAAAATAAGTCACGAGATACTTATTTATCATTCACCAAGAAGCGCTTTGTGCGCAAACATTTCCGTGTGAAATTTGTAAAGTTATGAAATTAGTGATTACCATTTTCAACTCCATTTTAACTAAAGCTCTTAATCATCGCCAATTCAAAGGATTTTTATTTGAAATGGAGAGTTAGTACGCTTATCTTCTGCTTCATAACAAGGTACTTTAGTTATCAAGAGGAAAGGTTTTAAACGTTTCGCGTCCCTTTTTCCGGAAATTAAAGCATTTCTTCTTGAGAAGGGCGTTCACTATCCAGAACTAATGGACGATAAGTGGATCCAAAACTTTTATTTCATCGCAGACGTTACGTCTCGTCTAAATCAGCGTAAACGTAAACTACAAGGGAAAGGAAACTTAATTTTTTCGATATTAGAAGAAGTAATATTCGAAAAGAAATTATCCATTTTTGCTCAGAATTTTGAACGGAAACATTGTTTCACTTTCCGAGCCTGCTCAAGCATCGCCAAGAAAATAATTCCTCTATTAATAAACACCATTTTAAAGCAACAATTTTAAATATGAGGGAAGTATTTCTCAACAGGTTTCAGGAATTTTAAAACAGCAGAGAAACTTTAGTATTTGTCAAAAATCCTCTTAATGCTACGATAATAGAGATGAAATTTTCTCCTTTTGAAATTGACATTGGTAGCTTTGAAATACAATTGCTGGATTTAAAAAACAAGGAGCTATGGCGCTCTAAATTCAAGCGTCTTTGTGTTAAACTGGAAATATTGGAGAAGAAAAAATGTGATCTTTTTTAGTTCATAACACAAGTGGTCTGCTTTGAATGACATGGAGAAGGAAGACATGATCATTTTCATCGCTCGGAATAGTATTCCTGACTCTTACGATCAGATGAAAAAACTCGCGTTTGCTGTTCTTTCTTTCTCTTTTCAGTTCTACATATATATGCGAACAATCTTTTTCAAGCATGAACATTATCAAGAGTAAACTGAGAAGTCGTCTTATTGATGAGAACTTGGGATCATGCCTAAAATTAAAAACAACAACATACAAACCTGACTTACTCAAACTTTCCAAGTAGATGCAAGCACATTTTTCGCATTAATAAATATTTATTAAGTATGAAATTTAGCTTCTAGTGTAATAAAAGTTTACTAAACAAGCAGATATGGCTCCCAATTTTTTAAAAAATTGTTGTAATGTTTATATTTGGCTAATAAGTTTGCCGACCACTGTTCTAGGCAATGGTTATCATCCATTTTTTTAACAGAAGTTAATGAAAAAAAATCCGGCTCAGTTAGAGTTATTCTAAATCACCAGACCGGAAAATGGCGAGCGAAACTGGTTATATATACCCGCTATGATTTTTCTAGAACATTCGATTTTGGCGGGATAAAATTTTTCCCTAATCCTTACTTCACCAAACCCTCATTCTCCTTGCACCTGCTCTTAAGTAGACAGAGCCCATATATATTTTACTCGCGATTTTTATTTAACAATCACTGGTGAACACTTTATTGTCCTTTGAAACATTAAAGAGTAATTTTTAAAAAAATTTACGAACGCTATTTCGAATACAATGTGGAAAGTAAAATTGTGTATTTTAATCATTGTACTTTTTTCAGTATCAAAGAGGATTCATTGTGAAGATCATGGTATGTCTGCAAAATTGTTAAATTGTTGAGCATTTTAATATTAAAATGTATGGTGTTTTAGTTGTTTCGTATAAAATAACTTAATTTTTGACGTAATTTATATATTTGTTAAATTTTTAAATTTTATTCTAGATTATTAAATTCCGTTCTGCTATAAGATTTACCTGTGAATATAAAAATATTAAAAATAAATGTTTTCGCATAATTTAACGCTTATTGTTATATTTATCTAATGCTTTGCAAAATACCAAAATTTCTTATGAATACGTTATTAACATAGTTTTCAGTCGCAACATTATGTTAAACAGGAAACATGTATCTATTAAATCCTGATTTTTAAATGGTACAGTAAATATATATATTTTTTTAATTTACAGATTTAAGCTATTTTATCTCAAACACTTATTTTTATTGAAAAGGTTAAAATATTTTTGAAGTTATTATTAATATATATATATATATATTATTATTATTTGAAGCTATTTCATTTCTAAGTTATTCAACATAAATTAACACTGCATTAAATGAGGTATTCAAAACGTTTTAAATATAATTCTGTGCCAAAATTTAAATAAAAAGATTTCAAACTAAGGTTTAATCACATAAGCCAAATGAACTATATCTGTAGAAAGATTTAGGCAGGAAGGGGGACTTTCTTCTGTGCTAAAATAAAATTTCTAAAAAACTGAATGTGGAAACAAAACATTAGGCACTTACATTTAAAGAATTATATTTATATTTGAATATTTTTCATTTTCTGTACCAAAATTCAAAAATATTTAATATAAGGTATTTGTAATGAAAAAAAAAATATATATGAACTGTGTTAAACAATTCGATGTATTTAAAAGCATTGCAAAGGGTTTTTAAAAGATTCAGTTTATTATTGTATGTATATAAATCTGAAAGAAATTTGGAAGTATTCAACAACATAGAAACTGATTTAAGTGTAGAGTGAAAATATATTTATATATATATGTTAACTCAACAAATAAGGAAATAGTTACATCAGTGTATTTTTATATACAAATTTTACCATAACAAATTTTTATTATAGTTATATTTTTGACTTTTATCTGAAAATATCGACATCTTTTAAACATTTTTAAAAGTGTGCTTTAAAAAACAGAAAATTGTGTAACATTGAAAGAGTATTGAGTTGTTAAAAATGGAATAAAAGGATTATTTTTATTTTTGTGCCTTTGAAATGCTATGTAAAATCCATTTGTGTTTATTTTTTATATGTAAAATATTCTAATGTTATTAAATTATCAAAAATATATGTTCAGGTCATGGGCATAGTGGGCCCTGTATCAAAATTCCTTGGGGGGCTGTTTTAGGAAATGGAAACTTTGTTAATGGGACTATTTATAACATTTTACAATACTTGCATATTATCACAGTGACATTATATGAAACAAAGCACTTGCTTGCCAATTCGGTGTTTACGACACATAGGGTTGCCAACTTGGTGAGTTATTAATAGAGTTGGGGATTGTTGCGATAATATGTACATACCCATTTCACTGTATGTTGCATTCACAAGTTAAGGCCCCTGTTGCTCTGGGGTCCGGAATCATTGATACAGCTGATATTGCAGTAGCTATGCCCTTGGTACAGGTATTCCGCACTTAGTTAATCCCTTAACTGGCAAGGATAAGTTGGATGATTCATTTCTTAGCACCACCGTTTTTCAGATATGCATATTTATGTGGGGTAAAAAGACATAAATAAGTAAGTCCTCCTACACTGTCAAGGTCATTGTATTGCATTCCAAAGCCTTCAGAAAGGTGTATATGCATGTCAGGGGCAATTACAGCAAGGCTGAGTGAGGCAGATATAATATATATATATATATGCCCATAACAGTTAAGGGGTTAAATTGTTCCTCTCAAAAGTACTGCATTAAATGAATCTGTGCTGAGTGAAACATTCTTATAGAGAGAGAAATACATAATTAAATCCTATCAAAACAAAAATAGCTGTATATTTACCTAAAATTAGTAAAAAAAATGAAAAGTTAAAATAATAGAATATATATTGCCTAATGTTACAAGGAATTCTGCTGGGTGGCGTAGTCAGTTTGTCACTGACCTTGTTTGTCTAAGTCAATCTTTATTTGTTGGCCCAAGTCAGTGAATTTTCAGAATGCAGAAAATCAACAGCCTCTGTGTCATTTGATTATGCTGCATATAAAAATGTTCCTTGAGTGCCAGTTTGGCCTGGGTGCTCTTATCAAAATTTAATTCCTTGGGGCAGTTTAGCATCGTCAGAACTCTGGTCTCTCTCTGGGGAGGAAAGTGAGTGTCAAAATTTCTTGTAATGATTGATATTCCGATATGGTGCTGCCCTAAAAAGAGATATCAGTTCCTTGAGAATCTACTTGGTCTACAATGGTAAAACACCAATCTGTAGCTCCGTTAGAAATTAAAAAAATTTTAACAAGGAAACAAAAATATTTCATAACTAGAAAATTAATTCCAAGTTTTTTTGTTCTTGTCTCCCTCCCCCCTCTTTTTGTCCTTGTTTGTTATGCAGTAATGCAGAATATCATTTTCTAATTTTTGTCTTGTTCAAAGAGCACTGTTTTTCATTTGGATCAATTTCTTCAACCAGTTCCCATGTCCTTTCTGTGATATTAAATAATTCAAGATTGTTAAATGTAAAGTTTTGGTTTTTCTGTGTGTAAATTTTTCTTCATTTCCTTTTTGTTCATAAACTCTTTCTTCTGTGATGCTGAGAGATTAGTCAAGAATCTGAGAATTTATTTGAATGCACTTCAGGATTCAGCAACATCCGATGAATTAAACTGTCCAAATTTCTCAATGTTCATTTGGTTTTTTGTTTCTCATTCATTGTAAATAAACTATGGAATAATTTTTAATTTTAAATATAATTTTTAAAAAAGAACTGATCATATGTGACGTGATTTGGTTAATGAGAATAATTGGCATGCATACAGTAAGGCATTATAAAGATAAAAGGTAAGTTTTCTCTGTGAACTGTATCTGCTGCAAGCTCCTTCTCTCAGTGATCAAGTTGTATATAATCATATGCTAATCATCTCACTTTACCATGACTAATCAGTACTCTACATTTTAGCAGTATTATTTTAGTGGAAACATTTTGGAGCAAAATCTTTCCAAACCACATAGTGAATGAATTAGTACTAATTGAAATTAATTACTGAAATCTCTAGCCCTACTGTAACAAGCTCTGTGCTGAGTGAAGTTGCACTAAAAGTTATGTATTCCTGTATATTTATAAAGCAGTAACCTCAGTATAATTCAAATTATGATAATAATGAAATATTGCATGCAATCATGTTTTAAAGTTTGGATCGATTTCAATTTAGTTAAATAATTATCTGTAAATAAAAGATTTCAACTTTTAACCATTATTCAAATATATACAATTTTTATTACATAAATTGATTTCAATTCAGATCTTGAAATGTGTTTAAAAGTTTATGATTTTAGCATTTTTCATTAATTTATTTCATATAGAAGACAATTCTTTAGAAAGTGTTCTGGAGATATAGAAGTTTCGACTATTCCAAAATGTGTTTACATTTCTAGGATATTTTTGGCATATAACGGATACTCATGTGGATCAAAACTATTCAAGAACTGGAAATGTCAAAGATATGTGTCATGAAGATGCTAATCCTACACAAAATAATATTGGATCAGATAATGGATTGTATGGAAATTTTTATTGTGATGCTCCGCAATATCTTGTAAATGCAACAATTGCAGCTATGAAAGAAATTCATTCTAATCCTGATTTCATTATATGGACTGGGTAAGTTAAATTCAAGATTCATTTAAGTTCTGGCTTTTGATAAATTTGAGATTCATTTAGGTTCAAAAATAGACAAAGCTTTAAAGTTGGAAAAGGATTTAGAGGAGGTAAGTGCAATTATATTATTGAATAAAATCTGAAGAAGAATATGTTTCTGTTACAAAATATAAATTTTTCTCTTAGGATTAGCTTATTTTGCTTACAAAACTATATGGAATGTTTAAAAAACTCTTTATTATTTCATAAAACATCGATAGATGAAAAGAAAACAAAATGATGCATAGCAACTGTTGATTTGAAATGCATAGAAAAATAGATACTTATATGGGGAGGAACATGGATTGGTGATTGTTTTTATGAGTTGTTACCAGTGGTGCGTGCAAGAAGGGGGAGCCGGGTTTAGACCCCTTGTAACCTATGATTTTTTTCGAGTGATTATAATCCTATGTATATAGTACATAAAATTTAATTAAATATTTGTTTTCAAAAATTAGTTTTATTAATTGATGCTAATTATTTATTCAAAAATTAATTTTTTACCATTTTTTGCTCCTGAAAATTGACAAAATCAAAAGAATGTCTAGCGATATGTTTACATGCTTTTGGAACCAAAGGTCATGGGTACTGTCCTTCGGATACCACTCTTATCTAGTGGTATGTTACATGTTTACGAATCCATGGGTCACAGGTTCTGATCCCTGACATTGCTGACCTTGGCTGAAAAGAAAAACGTAAACCGTCTGATTTGTCGTGGCGCCATCTACCCGTAAGAAGAGCAAGCAAAAGTCATCAGACTTGCTTGACGCAACAGTAACAACTCCCAGGCTTGCCATAACAACAAATATCTTGTTTGTTCGCCTATCCACCAACTCAATGGTGGGGGAGTACTGTGGCAGTATCTAAATAAGCCAGTTTCAGCCTCCGGACAGGAGTGATCACTCTTTTCTAGTGGTATGTTATGTGCTTATGAATCCATATGTTGCGCGTTCTAATCCACGATAAATATGTTGGGTGGTGTATTGGAGCACAATACGAAAATGGTGGACTTTCAACCCTGGATCCCCTCCCACCTCCTCCTTGAAAAAGTTCCTTGTGCACCACTAGTTGTTGCCAATATGAACATTGATGATATTATTTATCTGTAGCTGTTTCTGGGTTAAAACAGCTACAGATAAATAATATCACCAATGTTGCTATTGACCTTGTGAAACAGAAGTAATTAAATCTACCAAATAGTAAATACATTAAAATGTAAGGTTTCTGTAAATAAAATCCTAGAATCTGAAAGCCAATTCCTCACATGAAGAACAGCAGCACACTGATAAGTTAGTTGATGCTGTTCCTTATATGCTAGAAGAATCAGAATTTAAAGCTAGAAATTCTAATAAATCAAGAACATGAAAATAATGCAAAATAATAATACTTATAGTGCTTTAAAAGATAATTTATTGATTCATTATTTAAAAATTCAAGATAATTAAAAATAAAATTGTTCTAATAGATATTTGTGTACTATATGTATAAAAAATATAATTACTAATATTTTATGAGAATGAGTTTTAATTACAATTGGACCTCCATTTTATGAAATTTTTCCAGAAACCAAGAATAAAGTATATTATAAAAAGATTCTCTTTTTAACAAATTTTCCACTTAATGAACATTTTTCATGATTTAGCTACTTCATTCAATAGAGGCCCAACTGTACTTGTGTACTGTAATGTATATTTTGTATAAATTTTCTCACATAATTATATTGCATTTCAATTTTCTACATAAAGACTAAATTTCTTGAAACTTAGTAAAAATAATCTTTCAATAATTATTGATTTTAATTATTTTTTTTCTTTTAATTTTATAACATGATAAATTCTGTTTTCAGAGATAATCTACCTCATACAGATGATTTTTATTCAAATTGGGATGTTATTTTTGAAGCAATAAAAATACCACAGAACTTCTAACTACAACATTTCCCAATATTCCTATAATTCCCTGCATTGGAAACCATGATACTTTCCCACCCAACATTTTACCTAATGATAATACATCAAGTAATATTTATAAGGGCTACTTGGATAAAGCAGGATGGAAAGATTTGGTAAATGAAAGTGAATGGTCAAATTTTCTTGCAGGTAATTATTTTCTTGTTTCTGTAAATTATTTTTTGTTATATTTATATCATAAGGTAATTCAAATTATAGCAACATGTAATGGAAGGTGATGTTATTTTTGTTTTGTACATTATCTTGTTAGTGTGTTTTAATGTATAGTGGAACTTACTTAACAAACATAATTAATTCAAGAATCTTACTCATATTGAACAGTCTTTAACTGAAGCAATTTTTCTCATATAAATTGATGTAAAATATGGTATGGAAAAGCATTCCGTGTCAAAAAATGTTAAATTTTTTTTTATGTATAATATTTATTCAAAGATAATTGTATAAAAAACATTGTTAAAGAGTGTGAATAATCATCTTTTCTTTTATTAAGAATAAACCAATCTAGAAAGTGAATTTGATGTGTAGAAAACAATAAACATTGGAAATAATAAGCTTCATAATACATACTGTATTCATTTTATAATGCGTACCTATTAATTTTTTTAAATTAGAAAATGGTCTAAAGGCATTTGTTGATATGGTTAAAATGTGGCATCTTTATCATTAAATAATGTAAAGTACATATAGCCACTATTTTGGGTGGATGTCATATATCTACAAACTGTCTGAGAGTGTGTTTGATTCCTACAGTCACTTCAAAACAATACTTTGAGAGTACTTTAGTGTGGAACTTTTTTTTAAAAAAAATATACGATATTTTCCTATGCAGAAAATATATTAAAGAAGTTTAAAATTTCGTTGTGCGTATTATATGCCACCTTGGATAATGTGATAAAAAAATATTCTCCATCAGAACATTCTCATCCAAAATCACTTTCGCCTTCTTACAAGTGATGTTCTTGTCAATATTCTTGTTATGAAATTACTTTTCATTCATCTGCATAAGAAGCAACCTTCCTACATTATCTAGAATATAATCATTGTGAAGATGTGTTCTTATCATTCTTTATAAACATTTATCTCTTTAATATGTTCTTTCTCTTAAATATAACTTAAATTGTTGATGTAGACCAGTTATATGCAACTGCTATGTCACTTGTCCCTTTTAAATATTTTATATATACATTTCATTTCTACAATTATTTTTCTATTCCTTTTTGCTGTCTTGTGGCTTTTTCTTCTGGGACAATTTTTCAAAAGTTATCAAACTTTGCACAAAAAATAAACAATATCTATGAACACCAAGTTTAAAAATTGTGTGAAAACAAGTAGTGTTAAGATGCTGGAGTAATAGTGTGTGTGAAAGTTATATTAACTTTGCACACTATAAAGCAACACTGTGATGAATCTGTATGGAACTTTTCCTCTAATCTTCTTAGACGTCTTTTTGGGAAATATAAATTCGCGGTTATTTCCAATCAACTCCAAAAAGATGTACGGGATATTTAAATTAGATAAGGTATTTAAGTCGAGCGTTTCGAGATAGCAAGAGAGATGATGGTAGGCTATTGAGCCAGTAACTTTAAACGCATTACTAGAAGATTCAAGGAGATTAGATTCGTGAAGACGTCATACTGCGAGACGTACCAGAAAGCTGATATAAGCCAGCGGTAAATATAATTCACATACGCTTAAAATAAGAGTCAGTTTAAGCGACTTAGTCAAAGTTAATGAAAGTTAAGAATTCGAATACGTGTATTTTTCGGATCTCCTATGTCGGTAAACCTTGCTTGAACTTTATTATTAATTAATTGCATTCTTAGTAATTTAATTTAATATAAAGGCAAATCCCTTTAAGTGACGTAACATTATATTATTATATGTTATCAGATTTTTTTGAGAAAATTATAATAATAAATAAATATTATTATTCAAAATGGCTCTTAGTGGTTCTTTGCCTCAAATTAATCTTGGTGTTCAAGGTGTGACCCAGGGGGTCACCACAACACAAGACCTTTACTTGAACTTGGTCAAGTGTGGAGGAAGATACCTGAATTGGCATTCCCTCTCCTAAATACTACACCCACAGGAGGACATTAAACATTGACAAATTTAATCTGTACTGGCTTCCTCTACATGGTAGGTCTTTATTGATACCAGGACTCGAACCCGCGTGATACCATTCACCTGCCGGGAGTTCTTAATTATAGCCACTAGGCTACCACGGGCATGCTTAAATGCTGGAAGCATGAGTGCTAAACATGAACTGATGCAGCAGGTGCACAATCCAGGACTTTCCTTTCCTTCATCATCCATCAGGAAAGTTATTTTTTTTACAATTTGTTTTGATCATTATGAGAAGTGCTCAGTAAGCAAAGCCATGTACTCTATAAAGAAAACAAAAAATACCCTGTGCAATGTAACCTGTGACCTTACCCAAAGAAGAACTTGATTAAAAGGGATATGTAAGTTAGCGTTGGTGAATCATTACTTTAAAAAATGAGAGCCAAATAAAATGTGTATTATTCTGAAATGTAATGCATTTTTATATCACAAGAAACTCGATTTTTTACAGAAAAGAAATATTTTTAGTTATTACTTTTTATTCTTAGTCTATGAATTTTTTTAAAAATGTTCTTTACTTTTTATGAAAATTCTTTGTTGCATATATATTTTTTTATTTTGAAATTAAAAGTCGATTTTTCTTAATTGGATTATTTTAACATACTTTATTACTTTCATGTATTTGTCTTACTATATTGATATTTTTTAAAAAATTAACATTTTTAATTTGTCATACCTGTACTTCTTTTTTCAAGGTGGATATTTCAGTCAATTAGTGAAGCCAGGACTTCGAATAATAAGTGTAAATACAATTCTTTGGTACATTCCAAATAACCTTACTTCAGATGTTCCTGATCCTGGAAATCAATTTCAGTGGTTGGAAGCAATTTTGAAAAATTCTTCTAGTTCTTTAGAAAAGGTATAAAATTTTTTTTCAGAAAAATAAACTTGGAATGCAATTTTATTTCAATATTTTTTCCCTCCCTGTGGTGTAGGATGTTATAAAACTGTTATATTTTCAAGAACTTCTAAAAGTAAATAAATTTCATAAATAAGAAGTAAAAAACATTTCATGGTTTTTAACTACTAATATAATTTTTCCCCTTTTCTTATCCTCTGTTAAAATGTGGTTATTTAATTGAATATATTTATATTAGATTATATATTAAATTATATTTATATTATATTGAATATTAGAATATATTTATATTGTGTGTGTGATCTTTGTAAAATAATTTAAATAATTTGAGATTTTTGTGAATTCTCTACTGAGTTGTAACTTATTTATTAATCACATTTTTTGACATTTTGCACAATTTTGTCCTTTGTTAATGCTTTTTTATGCATGTCTTGGTTAACTTATAGACTACACACAAATTTCAAGTATAAGTGCTTAAGCGTGCATTAGTGTTTTAAGTATGCAACATGCAGAATCAACAAATTCTTAATTTTATCTTATTACTAACTGCCACTTATTACAAAGTATTTTTAAGATTTATAAATGTTTTTAAATTCATGTGTGCGAAACTTATAATCCACCATTTATGTATAGAAGGTTGTTGCTACCGTACACCTTACTCGTAGATTTAATTATAATTGTAATTGATTTGTGCATATCATCATCATTTAAAAAGTTAAAAAAATTTAAAGAAAATGAACATTATTTATTAATTAAAGATTATTTCATTGTAACTTTTTGATAGCTAAGGTTTTAGATTTTTTTTTTCAACAAAGCTAATTTGCTATACATATTAGTGATATAGGTACCATGGTTTGGCAACTGCTCTTCCAAGTTGTCACCAACATGAACATTGGCAACATTATCTGATACTAAAGATAAAAACTCAGATTATGATTAGAGAATTTATCAACTTTATCTATTTATAACTGGGTCGATAAAATGAGTACCAAACTTGCTTGGGAACTTAATGCTGGGGGTTTTCGCGTCAGACTGACCACCTAACCGGAATATCTGCTCGTGCACCTCAGGGCCCAAGGTCGCGTATACTGAGTTGGGCATAGTAGGCCTTGTCCCTCGTAGGATGTCGTGCCCCTGAGTTAAGTTATCTATTTATAACATTAGCTTTAATTAGGTGTATTTTTTTACATGTTTGCCATGCTTGGTTTTGTAATTTCTACAAATAATGAGATAACTATACAAACAAAAAGCAAATAATTCTAAATTAAAATTAACCATTGTTAACAAATTGGTGATGTTTAAAAATAGATACCAATTCATAATGTTAACTGGTATCTGACCATACTACTGACTATCAAAAACAACTATACTTATTTGTAATATTAGCTACTGGTTTGAGCTAGAACAGGGGACCTTGACCAAACCTTGGCAGGGGACCTTGACTAGACAGGGACCAAATGACCTTGCGGTCCACTTCGGAAAAACATTATAATTTCGCAGGCCGCACATAAAAATATGTACCTTTATATCAGATTTGGAAACCAAAAAATATTTATTGGAGTGAAAATTTAAAACAGAATGAATTATTATTGTTTTCATTATTTTTCATGTATATAGTTAAAACTTTAAAAACATCTCTGACTGCCTCTTGTTTTTTGGGCACTCCAAACAGAAAAGATGGAGAAATGAAAGTTGCACACACAGAGAATCATGTACCATCCATAATAAAGGATATGCATAATGCAATTCGAAATTTATTAAAAAAGTAATTTACTATAGTAAAATCAAATGTAACTTTTTGATAAAATATCTATTTTAATCTAAAGGACATTTCTGTTATCAAAAAGGATTTCTTTTAGAACAAGAACAGGTAACAGGCAAATACATTGTGCATTTATATATATATATATATATATATATATATATATATATATATATATATATATATATATATATATGAATTTCCCCTTTAATAAATTTCAAAATGAAAAAACTTTAAAAACCTGATACTTAAAATTTTTTTAGAAAGAGTCGGCGGGCCGCAATTTACGTATTGGCGGGCCGCGTGTTGGACACCCCTGAGCTAGAATTTGGTGTGTTTTGCTATATTTAGCTTCATGGTCACTATAATAAAAGTACCAATTTGGTACTCCAAATGAGAAAAAAATTATTGAGTGGCATGTTTAAATTCTGGATTTTGGCAGCCTGTTTGTAATTTAAAAACCTGATACTTAAAATTTTTTAGAAAGAGTCGGCGGGCCAGCAATTTACGTATTGGCGCCGCGTGTTGGACACCCCTGAGCTAGAATTTGGTGTGTTTTGCTATATTTAGCTTCATGGTCACTATAATAAAAGTACCAATTTGGTACTCCAAATGAGAAAAAAATTGAGTGGCATGTTTAAATTCTGGATTTTGGCAGCCTGTTTGTAATGTTTTCTCCTTCAAGAAAGCATAAGTAATTTTAAAATTTTATGCTATTGATTTTTGAAAATTAAAGTTATGAGCATTTTAATAATGAGAATAAAATTGTTAAATAATGAGATTTGATGTCTTTTAAATTAGCCAATCAATATTTAACTATTACTCATAAATTTATTTTTCTCATTATTGAATCCGGTATGACTTTAAAATGTTCAGTGTTGTATAAAATAAAATGCTAATTTTGATTTAAGACTCTTTCCGAAAAATATGTACCACTGAGATTAATTCGTATGTATTTATATCATATTTTATTATTTGCTTTTCTTTCTTTGCACGGCATGATTTTAATAAGTGAAGAAATTAAGGTTCTTCAATCTATTTTGAAGAAGTATTTTAGGAACTTCTATTCTTTATCAATGACATTTTTTTTCATTTCGTTTTATAGGTTTATATTATTGGTCATGTTCCTCCAGGATATTATAACAGAGCTTACAAAGGAGGGGAAACCAGCCCAACGATGCATCATCAACATGCAGAAGCATTCACAAAAATATTATTGAAGTATTCTCCAATTATCGCTGGACAATTTTATGGGCACGTCCACTTGGATATGTTTCAAATTTTCCAATATGATACAGGTAAAATATTAATTAGCATTAAAATATTATTTTAACTTGGGAAAAAAGAATTGCAATATTTGGAACAAAATATTTATATTTAAATTTTTTATTTATAAAAAATTTATTAAATTTGAATTTATTAAATTTTTTATTTATATTTTTTAGCATGAAATATAGAGGAAAGTGTCTATTTTAGAAATTTTGAAACTAATATTGAAATTTTGAAATGAATATTTATGAAACAGTGTACACAGAATACTTTTTCCATTAGGAAGCTGTGATTTTCTAAAAACTGAATTTTATTACTCTACTTAGTTTGTTTATTTAAAAGATTGATGGAAATTTTATTTTTAACTGTTTAATCTTGTTAAATAATTTTAAATTTAATTTCTTTTTTTCTTGAATTTTATGTTTTTTTAGTGATTCCCCTCCCCCCCATATGATTTAATTTTGTACTATCAGAATATAAGACACTCCTTAGTAATTTTGTATGACTTGATATAAAGCCCATGCTACATCAGAAGAATAGCAATGTTAATCTACGGATCCCCACATCATTCCTAAAAAAACAGTTACGAGATTGTCTTCCTAATAATACCTTTCCATTTTTCTCAATTTTACTAGTCTGATCCAATTTAGATAAACAATTGAATCAGAATGGTTGAATTGAGTAAAAATGGAAATGCTGCAACTTGACTGGAAGCTCTGTGTAACTGAAGTTCGTAGTGCTATTATTAACTCATTTATTTTGATATATTGGTTGTTTTTGTTTTTCCTGTTTTGTACAGTCAATGTTAAATTAATTTATATAAAATTAATCATGTGGAAATATTTGTAATTGAAACTATTTGTTTGTTTTTAGCATGTTTGATATCTGTAACTTTTGGCACTAATATTGCTGTTTAAGAGAAAATTGTATGTTTGCTAAAATATGAAAATCATTTAATTATGGTTACATAAATTTACTGTAGAAACTAAGAATTTGTATTAGTTTTATGTGTTTAATCTCTAATTTGGAGTTTCCACCCCCCTTAGGAACTTTTAAAGGCTCGTCAATTCTTGCACCCTCTGTGACTCCATGGCATACAAATAAAGATAATAATATTACTCTTCCTGTTAATCCATCTGTACGTTTAATACATTTTTCTCATATTGATTCAAAATTATTGGATTATGATCAATATTATTTGAATTTGACTAAAGCCAATAGTATGAAGAAAGTATCTGAGGTAATATGCATTTAAAAATCATTTACTCTGTCTTAATATTATATACTTAAATTTTAGTGTTCTCAATATTTCAATTTCCTCAATTTGTAATATATATATTCTTAATTGAGTTACTGGTTGTATTAAGAATATCACTGATAATTCCTCTGTTGAAATAAAAAAATAACTATTGGGTTGGAGGGAAGTTCTGTCGTATTTTAAATAGGCAGGTGATTTGTCATGTAAATTAAAAAAAAAAACATCTGGCTAGTGAGTCATTCAGATTTTTTTTTTTGGTTTTTTTTAGCTGCTGTATAATATAAAAGGAGTCCTTTTTTTACCATTCATTATTTACTTGAAGTGAAAAATATGTCAGTAGATATATATAAAGGGCATTTACAACACTGCATTTTGTATGAATTCCAAAAAGGAAGCAATGCATCTGTTGCATGTAAAAAATTTATGCGTGTTATTTGAAAAATATATTGTAAATGTCCGTACTGGTCAAAGATGGTTTAGCAAATTTCGTTCTGGGGATCTGAGTCTCCAAGAAAGTGATCGATCTGGACGACCATCCAAGATAGATAATGATGTTTTGCAATCCATGTTGGAAAATAATCCACATTTAACAAGTCGAGAAATTGCAGAAGAGTTTGGCATTCATCATACAACTGTTGGAGATCACATTAAATCTCTTGGGTTTGTGTTAAAGCAAAGTGTTTGGGTTCAACATGAATTAACAGGAAAGAATATGTCTGATCGTGTAAGAATGCGTTCATAACATCTAATTAGACACAATGTGAAGCCATTTTTGGACAAGCTGATTACTGGAGATGAAAAGTGGATTCTTTACGAGAATACTAAGAGAAAAAAATCTTACTGCAAACCAGGAAAATCATCAGTAACAATTCCAAAACCAAGTATCCGTCGACAAAAAGTACTGCTTTGTTTGTGGTGGGACAGGGAAGGTCCAGTGTACTACGAGTTGCTGAAACAGGGAAAAACCATCAACGTGGATCTATACTGCAATCAGCTGGATAAATTGAATACAGCTGCTGAAAGTAACTATGAATTGTACTGAATGTGCTACAAATCACGTAATGAGTCTGTCACATTCTGATTTGTTTCAAAATAAAATGTATGTCTGTATATCACTCAAAAAGGAAGGAGGAATCAATGTATATAGAAATGCATTGGGAAAATTCAGCTTGAAAGTATAGGTGCATGCTATACGCTGCATTTTGTGGTACATATATTCTTGTTATTTTAAAATGCATTTGATTTATTTCAGTAAGTTAAGATATTGTCTTAACTTCCTGAAAGTTTTTTTTACTTAATTCCATATTAAAAATTTCTTAAAAATATGAACTTGATAGTATTTTGAGAAATTGGCTGCATTTGAATTTGATTTACTAGTGTCTTAAAAATTCAGGTTGTATTCATATTAAGCAATCTTTGAAGCATTTTTCTTTATATTTCTGAGTTTGCTATAATTCAGTGATTAAGATCCTAAACTTATTGGTTGATGTTCAACTCAAGTTATAATAAAGTATATTCACTTAAAAGTTTTATTATTATTTCTAATGGGCTGCAGATTGGTGTTTTAGGAAGTTAGTATCTTTTTTTTAGTGTTTAGTTTTACCAATTGCAGCAGGTAATTTTGATGCCCAGTTTCCTCCCTAGAGGGAGACACTTGAGCTCTGATGTTACAAATCTGTGCCAGGATTTAATTTTGCCGAGAGCACCCAAAGCAAACGGACGCTCAAGGGATCTTTTATATGCTGTACAATCGTACGACATGGTTACTGTCAATTTTCTCTTAAGTTATATTATAAGGAATGTTATTCAAAATTCTACATAGTAACCCTCCAAGCGGATTGCATGTAAAATCCTGCCATTCTAGAGATGCTTTTTTTGCCTTCAAGCGAGATTTTCAAAAGCGTTTGAGCCTCAACTGCTTTTGAGAATCTTATTTGAAGGCAAAAAAATATGTGCGGTGCACTTTCGAAGCATCTCTAGAATGGCAAGGTTTTACGTGCAGACCGCTTAGGGGTTAAACTAAATTCATCTTCTTAGTCATCTCATGATACACTGTAGAAGTTGGGGGTAGTCATTACATCTTAGATGTTGTCCTTATCATCACTGTAGTTCTAAATTATAAGCTTCATTGTCAATAAACTTGTAGTTTAAAAGAACATTAACGTACTAAATCTTAATTTCCGTTACCTTTTGTCGAAGAAAATGCTTCTTTAGAGAGCTAATGAAAATAATTTAAAAAACAATATATAGTTTTTCTTAAAATTCAAACTGAATGTGTTGAATTATACATGGTGATTCATAAAAAAGTATATACTTTCCAAATGCTATAAAACAGTAATAGTCAAAGACAGGCTCCGCCTCAGCAAAGTGTAAGGTAAATGTACTTTAAAAAGTTTGTGCATAACCACTGACAGAAGTGACATGAGCAATATTGGGCTAATCAGTTGAAATGGTGGTGTCTACAGTGGAAGGAGTTTTTTATGCTCTTGAATTGAGCAAAATGGAATCCGTAACTGCTGTACCAGAGCATTTTTTATCATGATTCGGAAAAGAACCTCCAACTGGAAATTCCATCTAACAAGGGTATGAAAAATTTAAAACTGCTTGCTGTTAATGCAAAAGTAAAAGTCCTGGATGAAGCTGAAACAGCATATCGCAGCTGCTATAGATTGGAGTTGATACCTTAACACATGTTTGGGTGGAATAGGATTACCGGCTCAATGTGAGTCGTGACTAAGGGTTCACACTTAGAATATCTGTGACTGACTAACAAAACTTAAAATAGTCCTATACAATTATGTTGCAAGTGACATTCAATATCTTACATTGTTCTAGATTATAGTGCTTTGAAACTATTATTTTCTTTATGAATCACCCTGTATATTTTGTCAGTGAAAACAGAACAAACATTAGTGCTTTACATTCATTGTTATTCAAAATTTTTGTTTTAATTATTTATAATGTTTATTCCAATAACTCATTATGTGGTTGGAATGGGATTCTATTTTACAAGAAAAAATTAAATGAAATGTGCCAATGATAGCAAAAATTATTTTTGATTTAAGAATTTTTTTAAAAAAAATTTAACCAATTGATATAGTAGAATTTACTTTTTGCTATTGTAATTTTTTCATCTTTCTCTCTTTAACTATTAGGGTATATATATTTGCTTTTATTTTATTTCTAGGACCCAAAAAATCTATATGAACTGTTGTATACATTCACTAATTTTTATGGAGTTCCAGATTTGTCAACTGAATCTCTTGTCAAAGTATATGAAGAATTGAAACAGAACCAGACGGCATATGATTTATTTTTTACATTTCTCACTGTTGGGGAGAAATCTGTTGACTGTGATAGTGATTGTCAAGTTGCTCAACTTTGCTCTATGTCGTGCATCACTGATAGTGAATATAATATGTGTTTCAGAAATAGTTCTTATGTTGTCAAGCCTAAGTTAAATTCTGGTTTGCTGTTTCTTTGTGTACCAATGATAACTGTAACTATCACAGCAGCATTTTACTTGTATAATAAATTATGGAGAAGTTCTAGCAGAGTTGACTACACTAGATTTTCTTCCATTTAATTTCTTGGAACTTATGAAGTTTGTCAATTGTCTGATTAATCAATATATGCATATCATCTATTTCTATCTATATATAATCTGTGTTAATTACAAAAGTAATCAACAAATATATAGAAACATTATTAATTTCTTAAGATTTTTACTTTGTATTTAGAAAAAAAAAAGTTGAATGAGCTCTTAAAGTTTGACATAGAATCATCAAAATTTAAACACTGAAAGTTACAAAAATAGTTCATGCTGTTATCACATTTTTATGTATTATAATTCATTTGATAGAAACATTTTATTTTTGATCATAAACTTCAAATTCTCATATTATTTTGAGAGTAAAAACATTCTCTGTAAAAATATCTGTTAATCTGTAAATTTTTTTTAAAAAAATGTTTTCGATAAAATATGATTAAAAATTGAATGTTTAATAAAATTTCTAGTTGCATTAAGACATAGTGAGTATATCTAAAGTAAACACTGCTCAAATTTTGTATTTAAATATATGTTAAGATATTTTTCTTTTATATGTATGTTATTTATTTTAACTGTGCTCGTAGTTTGTTTTACTTTTTATTCTGATAAAATGTACAAAAATGTAACCAGAATTATTTTTTAATGTTAAATAATTTTTTTAATGTATGTAACAATCAATATTTCATAATATATTTTTGTTTTTCATAAATGTTTTTATTGTTATGAGATTGTGATATGATCTAATGTGTTTATAGTGATAAAGTAAAAACATACACTGCATTAAATTCCATGCATTTCACTTGTGTAAAAATGTTTTTAAAAATTAAATTGCCAAATAAAATTTCAAAATTCTAACAAATCTTTTTTCTTTTGAATCATTAATAACATTATATATATATATATATATATATATATATATAGTGTGTGTGTGTGGGAGGGGGGAGTCAGACTAAAATCTTCGAATAAAAATCAGACTCTTCAGAAGTCGGGATTTTAAATTGGCGAGGTAGTTGTCTAGGGGTAAGTATTAAAGGGTTAGTGATGAATTAATGGAATCAAATCATTTGAATGCAGATACTTCATTTAAGTAAAAAAGAATTTATTTCAAGTTAAAGGGGAAAATTTACAAAGGGAAAGAGACATGCAAAAGTTAGATTAATTGAAAGTTGAATTATACCTTTAGAAGACGGGGAAATTAATTACACTTCTCATGATTGGACTGGAACCACGCGAAATGCGCAAAAAACGTGACGTGTTGAACCGGCGGGGGTTAGCAAGCCTCTGCCAAAAAAATCATTCACAAGCCAGCGCTCTGAAAGCACACCAGACGGCACTGCTTCGGAATGCAGTAATAAGCAAAATTGACATTAATTGTCCTCTGAAAAGGATATGACTCAAACTTCTACAAAATGTTTCAAACGGAAAATCCTACATATCTATATATATATAGTATAATAAAATAAAAGTGGAAGAAGTACTAGAACCTACAGTGCTAAAGAAGGAACAAATTGGAATTCACCAGACACAACAAATGTAGATATAAAAAAGTCTTTGGATTAAACTGGAGACCTATTATGATTTCTAAAGCTGTCTCTGAATAAGGTCAGCGATTTCGGGTTAGCAATGCTTTATGGATCCAATCTTCCTCGTACAGCAGAAATTTTTGACATAATAGGGGAAAAAAATAAAGCCATGTTGAAAAGTTAAGCCTATTACAACACGTGGATGATGAACCTGATAATATAGTAAAAAGAAATTAAGAAAAGAGAACAATAATGAATCTCTCTCAAGGAGAGGAATAATAATAAAAAAAAATTATATAGAAATTATATATATTTTTTGATTGCTAATTTAATGAAATTTTTGAAAAGTATTTGTGAGTGTTCAGAATGCTACTATATGGAATGATATTAAGTTTAAGTTAATTGTGAAATTTTATTTTAACTGTAAAATATTTGTTCTCACACAATTATTATTTACAGTTTGCTTAGTAAATTAAATTGTTTGCATTTTTTAAAAAATGCTTAGAAGCAAGATATTTACTATAACATTAGATCAGTTATTAGTATAGAAAATTTAATTTTCATTTCTTATGCTAAATTATTTGTTGGGTATTTTATATGTATGAAATTACATAAGTTATGCAGGAAATTTTAAAACCTATATGAATGAAGTAATGTTCACACATTGGATATATGATCCTTTATATAATTCACATATCAAGTATTTAGATATTAAATTCCAAATGTGAAATTGTCTGTTTATATTCCAACTGTATTTTTTGAAAGTAATAAATTGTTTTTGTTCATTAATTTGAATTTATTTAATTTTTATTTTATTAAAGGAACAATTATTGTTCAGTAGGGAGAAGAAATAACTTTTTAAATGTAGAATTATTAATTTATGTGATGAAAAGTATATTTCTTACAAAGAATTTTAATTTTATTAATACTCTTCTATATGTATTCATTTTTAGTTAGCCCTGTCTCTGACATATATTTACACATAACCTACTTATAACTGATATTGCAAAAATACTACATTAATTGAAATGGTGTTAGTAATTTTTTTTGATTGATTGAACTTAACCTTTTTGATATTAGAGAAATTTTTCAAAATACAATTTTTTAGTATATTAGTATGTACTTTATTATATTGTCTGAAAAAAAAAGGTTTGTGTTTAAAAATAAGTTTTGGAGGAAGATAAGTAACTACAAGTATAGAAAAAATTCCCTTTTTATCTGTACAATATTTCAAGTGATAACAATATTCTGAAAAATGAGTGATTTATATTCACAGCTTAACAAACTTATTTTTAAGTAATGTTGCGGTTTATTCCACAGTGTTGTATCAGTCTAAAACCAAAGAAAGTTATTCTTTATTTGTACCACAAAAAGTTTTATTGAAAAGCATTTCCTGACTTTGAAGGAAGTTTTAGAATAACTGTGTCCTGTTACTGAAGATTGAAATATTAATTTTTCTAATAATTCCTTTATTATTATAGAGACTATAATAATTTAAATATTCATAAAAATTTGATTTATTTTATTGGTTAGTTTTGAGTGTTACATTTGTCACTTTAATATAAACTCAGTGGCACAACAGCCCATGAAGCCCCATTCTAGTATACATGACCATTAGGCACTTAGGTGCATGAGCAGATGTCCCGATCAGGTGGTCAGTCTGAAGCAAGAGACCCTCAGTGTTTAAGTCCCCAAGCAAGCTTGGTACTCATTTATCTACCCACTGCCACTTTAATATATGCTTAACAAATGTTGATTGGAAATGTGAAATATTCATGTAGTCTCTCACTTGGATATAAATCATTTGTAAATAGATTTTTCAACTATTTGGTATACTTTGATAACCTCTTTATTTAGCACTTCCATATTGAAGCTTAACAAATTAGTATTGTTTCCCCCTCTATTAGGTTCGCCTCAGGGCCATTTTTAATCTCTCCGGCACCCTAGGCATTTCAAATTGTTACACCCTCTCCATTATTTCCAGAGCACCTCCCTTCAGTTCTTTCCTTGCCAGGTTTGGTTAAGAAGGGATTTTCCCTCAACTCTTTTCTTTTTCTTTGTTTTTACTTTTTGGAGTGTCTTTCCATAATTCATTGCCTGTTACCCACCGTGTTCTGGACTACCAAACGTAAGGAAATGGACAATTGCATGGTTTGGACCCTCTTGTTCACATCCTACCTTGCGACATCACAGACAACCCACCCACCCTTTTGTGATTAATAAATTAAATTAATGAAAAAAATTTTTCTTTGCAGTTCCAGCATAGAGTATACATTATTGTATGCACTGTTTTCAACTTGTTAATTATCTTTTTCATCACTTTATACTGTCTTTTACTTTTCGACATCCTTATTCTTTGTTGAATCACTGTCATTGTATTGGTACAACAACGGGGTTTTCTTCGAGCTTTGATCGTTGCAAAATCATTAGTAGCATCATTATAATCAATTTCCTTGGTAATATTTTTAGAGTATAGCAACATCAAACTATTAAGCTTTTCATTTTCCATAGTAGGTCTCATTTCAGTCTTGACTTTTTTGAGGACAGAAATGCTTTTTTTTGTGGCTCGTTAGGCGGGGTGGTACATCTGCTGTACTTTTAATTTTTTTTTCCGCCCTTTAATATTTTGCTCCATAGGCACGTGCCTAGCGGCCGTGGTAGCATAGTGGTTATAGTCACGAGCTTGTGTCATGAATTTGAGCCTAGTGTCTTTGGAAAACAGGCCGTGTGGAGAAGACCGATGCACGTTAAACTTGTCGAAGCTCAATGTCCTTCAGTTGGTGTGGTAATTAGAAGGGAGAGGAGTGATAGCTCAGGTGTCGCCCTCGTCACTTAAACGAGATTGAAAATTATGATGTCCTCGTGTTGCTTTGTAGTGTGAAGTTAATATGACTCCACTGTTAGGGTTTCAAGATTCATTTGAAAAATTTCTTTGCAGAAAAAAAAGTACATTTAAATAGCATTTACAAAAAAAGCAAGATCTGATAATGTCTGAAATTTATTATTACAGTTATAGTTATTATTATTATAGTTGAAACGTTATTTAAGGAGAAACACAAGCAATATACATAAAAATTAAGTCAATTCCTACTTAGATCAACAAAGAAAAATTTTATTTTAGCAATTTTTTATTATATTGTTACAATTAATATAAATTATGTATGTACATAGAACATAATCACAAGATTAAGTGGTAATTAATTTTTATTAATGATCATTAAAGTATCATATTGTCATCCAAAAGAATCGTGTCTATAAAATTTCAGTTCAACTGAATGTTTTAAAACGTGAGAAAAAAACCTTTTCAAGTTTTGACCCACAAGTCACCAAAAATGATGCCAACGTGGCTGCATATGTAATTATTTCAATAATTAGTTTTAATCAATTAATTATAATTAGAGATTATCGTATTGTCATCCAAAATAATCATGTATATAAAATTTCAGCTCAAGTGAGCGCTTTAAAATGTATTTTATTAACGATTGAAAATTCCACCAAGATAAATAAATATATAGAGAGTGTGAGCTAATATTAGGAATTGAATTATGGTTATCAATAACTTTCACGTTGCTTCTGAGTCTGTCAAACGATCGATCGATGTATACAACACATTTTTAGAAAACTAAGACTCGAACCCACGATCACCTAGTTGTCATTGATGGAGTTTTCAACTCTCTCTCAATAGCGTTTTTTATATCCTTTATTATTACTAAATCACACATCTTATCCTTATGTCTATCAAAAGAAAATACATCATACATGTTTAAGACAATTAATCAGAATATTATAAAATTTTAGATGAGATTAGATCGAGTTAGAATTAATTAAAGAAAAAATATAAAAGATTAATACTGGGGCATCACATGGTTTTAAAATGTAAATTTACCTCTATATAAACAGTTTTACTCTGTTATCTCTATAAGAAAGGCTGAAGTACTTTTAATTTACTATTTTCATGACAAACTTTTCATTTTAGATGTAAACTTCAATGAATTTTCCTTTTCTCATCTTACAATTGTTCTTACTGAATACCTTTATATATGAATTTGTTTATGAGTGTACCATTTACAATTTTACTTATACGAATATATGCATCGAAAAAATTGTATCTGCCTGTCTTAAAAATTTGATTAAGGGGTGTTGGAAACCCCTCTCTCTCTCTCTATACTGACAATGTTAAATTGGCTGTTTTCGATGTACCTTTTCTCAAAATCTGTTTTATGTACATGCTTGAAATTTTTCATACTATTAAAGTACATCGCTCTTATTATACTAAAATGAGCTTTTAGCTAATTTTGAATTTTTTAAGAAATTATGAAATATTTTATCAAACATTGCGAAATTTGACCCATTTTTTACTTAAAAAATTTGTAAAAATTAAATTTTTGAGTGTTTTAAAAAAGCTCATTTTAGTATATATTAGACATCATTATAAATAATTCATAAAAAATTTACATACCTGTGAGCAGTAGTTTCTCAGAAAAGGTACATCGCACATTAAAATTTACATTTTGAGATAAATTGATTTTAATGTATACAGTGAGACTTCTAATCGGCTGGGAAATAAAAAAATAAAAGGCTCAATTTAAAATAAAAGATACATGTTTTGGTTCATATCAGTCGTTACACTATTAAGCAAAAAAAAGTAATTTGTTTACAATTTTCGCCATTAAAATGGGCGTGGCCCAAATTCAACGATTATTTATAAATACGTTTTGAGGGCTTCTAAATACCCTAGAGGATCAAGTAAGATATTTTTAGAAAGGCTACAATCTATACAATTTGAAAATGTAAAAATCTCAAATTGTCAAAAAATAAGATTTTAGCTTTCCAACACCCCTTAAATTATAATTCTTTTTCTTCTGTTGTATTAGTATAATCATATTTGTATAAAATTAAAAATTGCTACATTATTAGATTGTGTGTTGTCCTATACCGTAATTTGAGGCAGAAAAATAAGTTTTTTCTTTTGATCCTTTTATACTACAATTTTCTTTTTACTTATAAAGATACAAATTACATTAACTTCCTTTTGAGGTACAGTGGGTCCCAAAATTGAGTATACACCATTTACTTTTTTTTAAAACTGTAAAAAAAAATAAATAAAAAATTACCATTAAAACTTAATACTTATAGGAACATTAAAATAGACATTAAGAAGTGCATTGGTCAGAAAACAAATATTAAATCCATATAATATGTTTTAATTGTGTATATTTTTCGTAATAAAACTGAAATTTGGAGTCACAAAATTGAGTATACACCAAAAGAATTTAAAAGTTAAACACCACTTTTATTATTGAGATTTTTCTTCAAACCATTTCTTACGTTGAACTCAAAGAGTACAAACGTAATAACAGTCGTTTGCTAATTTAATTTTTTTTTTCACATGTAAAAACCGTTGAGAGGAACTCTAGGCGAGAAACGTCTGAAAATGAACGGGCTTTGATTATTAAGTGGTCGAAAGACGGCAAATCTCTTCGAGAAATTGCTTCATTGATCGGGAAAAGCCATGGTTGTATCGAAAAAAATACTACAAAAATACCGTAGAACTGGATGTGGGGCCAATATTCCAGGAAGAGGGCGTAAAGAAATTTTGAGTGATATTGCAAAGAGGAAGATTATACGTTCAGTAAATCAAAATCCACTGTTAAGCGCCTCGAAACTTGCATCATCGATATCATTAGAAATTGGGGAAAAAACTTCAGCAGAAACTGTCAGACGTGTTCTTCATAATGCAGGATTTCATGGTCGTACTCCAGTACGAAAGCCACTCATTAATTGCGTCAATAGAAAAAAAGAGACTATCTTTTGCAAAGGAACACATTTCAAAGCCGGAATCATTTTGGAATACTGTTATTTTCTCTGATGAAAGCAAATTTAATCTTTACAGGAGCGACGGACAGTATAAAGTGTGGAGACAAGTTGGAAAAGAACTGGATCCTAAAAACACCATAAAGACGGTTAAGTATGGAGGTGAATCCGTCCTTGTTTGGGGGTGTATGTCCGCAGGAGGAGTCGGAGAACTTGTGTTCATTGGTGGCATTATGGATAAAATGGTATATTTGGAAATTTTAAAGAATAACTTGCAAAAAAGTGCCGTTAATGTAGGACTTGGATCAAATTTCATCTTTCAGCAGGCCAATGACCCGAAGCATACGGTGAAGATTGTCAAGTTGTATGTATTGTACCATTGCAAGAAAGAACTACATACTCCACCCCAATCTCCAGACTTAAATGTCATCGAAAATTTATGGCCTCAGTTGGAGAAATCCGTCCATGAGCACACCATAACGAGTAAAGAGGTCTTAAAGAATGTCTTAAAAGAAGAGTGGACCCAAATCACAGTGGAAACCACCAAAAAAATAGTGAAATCCATGCCTAAAAGGTTACAAGCTGTTATCAAGGCAAAAGGTTTTGTAACTAAGTATTAATTTACTTCCTGTAACAAAATGAATAAAAGTGCATACTCAATTTTTTGGTGGTGTTTTTCTTCCAATTGTTATTATTTTTTATTTTTGTATAAAAATAAGCCATATTGCATAATTTTTACTTCACATACATGAAGGAGATAAGAACAAGTTTAAATAGTTAAAAAACACGATTTTCTTAATAAATAATTTAGTCGGTTAAGAAAGTACTTAGTATATAGCGTCTTGGTGTATACTCAATTTTGGAACTCACCGTACATATTCTTTATTTACAAGAATGGTAGGTGGATGAGAACTTGTAGGGGTATCTAAATAAGCCAGTAACAGCCTCCGGACAGGAGTGATCACTTTTGTCTAGTAGTATGTTACGTGTTTACGAATCCACTGTCCGGAGGCTGTTTCTGGCTTATTTAGATACCGCCACAAGCTAATGTAGATGAAATTAGTTGACTTTCTTTTGCTTTGTTGAAAAAAATATTCGAATAGCATAACAATGTCTAGAAAGATTACAATCATTCTATGTCCAACAAAGAAAAATTATTATTGCATCTACTTTAAAAAAATTTGTAGCTTCAAAGATTGATTTTGATACTATTGCTGATCTTTTCCGTGTGGAGGGTACAGCGTAACAGCAGATTTTAAAAGAGCCTTGAAGGCCTCATCGCTAAGCGAATGACCATATATATTCGGCGTGGTAATGGTTGAACATACCCAATCAACAACTCCATTCAAATCCATCCAAAGTAGCACTCTTTCGTTCGTATACCAATCGCTGATTACATTTAGGACATTCATAATTCGAAGCAATCAATCCTTCCTTCATACACTATTCAATCAATTGTTTCCTACCTTTCGCATTCAACAAAGTAAAAAATTCTAAGGTATATTCAATCACACACGCAGAGCTATACTTCCAACCTGGTGCCCAACAACAAAATGACTAAATTCGAAATGCCCGTCGACAAAATACGAAAATATTCCAGAAATAGTTAGATTTACCATATCTAGAGTATCAAAGTAGGGTTACTAAGATGGCGCAATTATCGCCAACCAAAATAATTCGCGCTAAGGGTGTGGGATTTCCTTGAACCGAACCATGCGGAAAATGAAAACAGTTATTGCGAAAATTATATGGGTTGATTGATTGAATATTAACGTCGCACTGTTCAGCTACACGAGGGCTTTTGGCGACGGACCACGTAATTTTGAACCATGGTCAAGTGACGTGGACGACACCTGAGCTGGCACCCCCTCTCCTAACTACCACACCACACCAACGGGAGGACGTTTCAGCTCTCGACAGATTTAACGTGCATCGCTGCCCTACACGGCGGGTCTTTAGTGGTACTGGGCTCGAACCCGTGGCAAAGCAAGCCACAGTCCGATACCTATACCACTCGGCTACCGCGGCCACGAAAATTATATGGGAGTAAAATTACTGTTTACAAAAGTTAATGGAGTTCTTATGAGTAGTTTCAACGATATATTGATCCAGTGAAAAATTTCCAGGCTAGATGAGAAATGAAATTTCTTAAATCCTTGAGCAATACCGAAATCTGTGGAATCAAGGAAATGTAGCAAACTTTCAGAATAATTTGTTGTTGTTTAATGTGAGTAATAGAGTGTTCCCAGATGAAAGAAGAATCGTAGGTTATGTGGTAACTTCGAACTTATACGCGATAGGTGTGACTGAGTGATTAGCGCGTAAGTTGAATTCACGTAAATCGGGGCATAATTTCAAACGTAAGTTATTCTTAAAAGGGGGCTGGAGCAGCGCTGGTTTAAGCTCATTTCGGGTTCTGGGCACAAGAGATCTACGGGCCCCCTTCGCACTGGCGAATCACAATTTATAACCGGAAAACCTAATTAAATGCAGCTTATCCAGGCCCTTTCGCATCCTTCCGGGCCCCAGGCCCCTGGGTGCCCGCCCCAAGCACCCAATGGATAAACCGATATGGGGCTGGAGACGAAAGAAAATAATAATTTAGAAAAAAAAAAGTTTAATAAAATCTTTCATAACACAAATAAAAATCGCAAACTGAAGTTATTTTGATGTGAAAGGTTTCTTAAAAAATCTAACATAGTAGTCCGCCTGCTCACAGATTTTTTTCTCTCTCACAAAATTCCCTTTTATCGGGTAATAAATTTTGTATTCTTGGTTTTGTTGAAAAAATACGCTTTTCGTTGGAGTTTGTATTTTCCAAAATTTGTTTGCGAGGTCTTCTAGCAAATTCCCAATCGTCGATTGAACTGGGTCTGAGGACGTAAGTTCTTCAATGCCTTGCTCGTGCATTTCTATGAGCTCATCAATTGTCAGTACTTGATTGTGGGAATCATGCAATTCTTGAAAGTCATCACTATCCACTTTTAAATTTAATTTTCTGGCAAGATCGGCAACTTTTCTTTAACCATATTACCAATTTCGACAGGCTCTGGCTGTGATTCCAACTGAGTTTCAGTGATGGGGAGAAAACAAAAATTGACAAGATTTCTTCAGGTTCACGTAAGTCGGGTTACCGAAAGTACAGTACAAACTTAAAATCCTCACGTTAGCGTGGTATTGAAGAATGGAAATTAGGAAGCCATGTAAGGTGTCGTCCTTGTCACTTGGCCAATGCGGAAATGTACGGAGTTCGTCACCAACGGCCCATGCGTTTCTTTACTGTGCGACGTAAATAAAAACTTGCTTACCAAGTAGTAACGGCAGGAAGCTTGTGGCGAGGGATGTTGTCTTTGAGTCGTGTGTTCGAGCCCTGAACCCACGCACCCACTAAAGACTCGTCATGTGTAGAGGGATTTATGCACATTAAATCGATTAAGATTAAAAATACCTACTTCGGTGTGGATGCATGTTAGAGCAAGAGTTTTTCTATGGCGCATTATAAAACAACATGAGGGCCATTAGAGACGGACCTCTTTTTTTGTAACCTCGGTCAAGTGACGAGGACGAAAATGAGTTGGCTCTCCCCTCTCCTAATTACTACACCACAAGCGGGAGAACATTGAGCCTCGACAGATTTAACGTACATTGGCCCCCTCTACACGGCGCGTCTTCAGCGGCACCAGAATTCGAACCCGCGACACTCAGGCTACGTGGTCGGAATCATAACTACAAGGATACCCCGGCCATGGTGTGGTGTCAAGCTCAGGTATTGTCTGTTGTTGTTAAGAATTATGACGTGTATTGCCCTTCTGTAATTTGATGAGTACCGGGATAAGGGTGTCAGAAGCATTCGATACAACAAAGCAATAAAAAATTCCTCAATTCACTAAAAGTTAACCAGTCAAAATTGTTTGCTTGAATGTTTTTTGGATGTTCAAAGTAATGATGAGTGTAGAGGGATACATTACATGATTTTTTGAACAGCAAATATCATTTTGTAAATTCAACATAGTTTGGTAGAAAAGTATGATCAATGAAAAAGATTGTGTGTGTGAAGAGAACTTTATCTTTTTTTTTCAATTCCTACTATTAGCTCGCGCACTCTCTCTTATTTCTTTATTTCTTTATCTTGGTGGAATTTTCACTCGTTAATAAAATATATTTTAACGCGCTCAATTGAGCAGAAATTTTATATACATGATTATTTTGGATGACAATACAATATTTTAATTATAATTAATAAAAATTAATTGATTAAAACTAATTATTTAAAGAATTACAAATACAGCCACGTTGGCATCATTTTTGGTGACTTGTGTGTCAAAACTTGAAAAGGTTTTTTTCTGACGTTTTTTAAAACATTCAGTTGAACTGAAAATTTATATGCATGATTGTTTTGGATGACAATACGATACTTTAATGATCATTAATAAAAATTAATTACCACTTAATGTTGTGATTCTGCCATATGAAAATACATATTTATATTAATTGTAACTATTTAATAAAAAGTAGGTAAAATAAAATTTTTCTTTGTTGATCTAAGTAGGAATTGACTTAATTTTTTTTTATATTACTTATATATTTATATTTATTGCTGTAAAAGTTGTAGAGAAGAGGAAATATTTGAAAATGAAATATTAGTTTCTCATAAAGTTTCGGCCAATTCTAAAATTTTGATCACAACAAATCTTTGATGTTGAGTCGAGGGAATTTTTTTTTTTTGAGACAGGTTTGAAATTGAATTTACTGAACAATTCCTCATATTTTTGACAAGTCCAATATTGCGAAAATTGTAGCTATCCCCCGAAAATTTAAGTACTACTCCTTATAAATTGTTGGATTGCTCCGAAATTTCACAAATTTTTTTATACATTATGGACCTCAAAGTGCCTTTCTTCTTTAAGCACTTCGTTCTCACAAAATTTTGATATTTAAAAGAAATAATGAAGAGATTTTTATTAAATGATTAAATAAATACCTCATTTCCCTCACATTATGAGAGATGAAAAACTTTCTGTGTCATCACAGCTCCATAACTACAATCACGTGTTTCCAGCCAATCGTTCATGCACTTCACTATTGCTAACTTTCGATTTTTGCAGAAACTTTCTTGTAAAAAGTACACATTTTTCAACGATAATAACGCACAAATAAAAAGAAAAGAAATGCCCCTTTTGATTAAAAAAAAAAGGTATAAAATAATTTTTTTTTTAAATTTTGGGAAGCCTTTTGAAAATTTTTAATTTTACATAAAAAACTGAATTAAATGTACTCAATTATTAGATATTCGACAGAGTCCAACTTAGTGCCGCAAGTATAGTCACAGGACTGTGAAATAGCTGCCCAAGTGAAGTGGTTTTATGTGAAGCTGACATCATACCTTAGACTACAAGATTTAAGATAAATTCTTTCAGATAAACTGACCAGCTTGGGTCAGATTTAGTGTACATCAGCCCTATCTACAGGATTCGTACCCGCGACAAGCCGTTTATAAGTTCGCGACCATAACTATTTAATTCGACATTTTCTTATAGTTCGTAACATGCCCCCTTAATGATAATTCAAACCAATCAAGACAATTTTAAAAAGTTAAAGCGTTAAAAATATCTAAAGTTCTTTACGATCTTGAAAACTGAGAAGATAACCAAAGGGCAAAAATGGCCTCTACTACGCTTTCCTTTAAACTATATGTCTTAGGTCAAGTTTGCGTCAATGTCAGTGTCAATTGGAATCAAGTTAACTGATGACATTATCAGATCTGAACTCCAAGGATGATTTTTTTTCGTGTTGCAACTGCTGGGATAACTGGTTGTTTAAAACCACCCACAAGAGTACATCTTTAAAATACTTCCTCAAATAATACATCATAAATAAGAGTTTCACTTTCTAGAAATCACTGGTGCCTCAGAAGACAACACTTGGACCAGAAAGTTTTGGCTACTCAAAAATCTTCGAAATGAATAAGTTATTTGCGATAACGCATTTTTGCAATCATTCTTGGATCCAATGCATGTCTCCAGACAGCTACTGAACACGGAAGATGGTATTTATGTCTTGCTTCTCTCAATATCTTTGAATATTTGCTCCTTATAGTAAGAAGTTTTCACCAAAATTAGAATACGTGACTCTAATGGTCTAATTTAAAAATCGTTTTTCAATTTATTTATTTTTACAAAAAATAATTTAAAACTGGATGGTAGAACTTAACCCTTGAATAACATTTTTTAAAATACGATTTGATGTGAACTTAAGTAATAAATACATTAATTTGTAGAAAACGCATAAATAATATTCATTATTTTATATTTTAACGGGTCGAATTTAAAGAGCAGAAAACTATAAATATCTTTGTAGCAAACTCTTTCACGTTCAAGCAGATGCTTATAAATGTGATAAACACACAATGACTTTTAATTTGTCTAAAAATATTTGAAAGTTTTAAAGTAAAATGTATGTTGTAACATATATCATTGTTTATTTTAGAATTATATTGCCGAATATCTTATTTTTCTTGACACCGAATTAAAGTACTTAGATTTCCTCCCGATCATGCATCAACAAATAAATATTGTAACGAGAATGGTAAAGATAGATGGACAGTAGTGCGCACCTTTTCGTCCAGTGGATGCTCGGCAGAGGAAGCGCGCACAAAAACCGGAAGGAGTAATACGGAATCTACGGAAAGTTCTGTGGGCATCTGGGTTTCTAGGAACCCTTAATCCCGTATCTGATAGTCTCATTGATGAAATGGTTTTTATGGAATTTTCATGCCAGAGGTTGTTCTTCGTGGCTATTGGACGAGCGGCGGCAGGCCAGTGGGCGGGGCTTCAAGGCTTGGAACTTGGCTTCTGGAAGATTTTTTGGAGAAAGGAGTTCAGCGGAGAGAGAGTCTTCCTATTGGTTCCTGGGAAGTGAGGATAATGTCTCAAAATGGCTGCCCGGGGGAAACCGAAGTAATAATTATTTGATCACAGTTTTATATAAGTGGCGCCCAACGTAAAATTATCAAGTCAATTTCTGAACATTTAGTTCAATTTTAAAGTAGTTTCTGAAGTGTATCTGCCGACTACGAGGAAATTCTGGATTGCATTCAAATAATTTCAATTTTGTTTACTGATTCATTTTGACTGTTGGACTTTTTATGACGATTCCCAAATGAAGCTTCTAAATGTACCTGCCGATTTTTGGGTATCACACTTAATTGGAACCATTCCAAGTGATATTAGCAGGTTAATTGCAAGAGATAATTAGGAATTATGCCCACATTCGCAATATTTTATTGCAAAGGTTCAAGCTGACGGTTCAAAGTCCTTTTTCGCCGACACCAGAAACAGGATCATTGCACGTGGAAATATTTCTTTTATTTTAAGAATTTTAAGTACCTTCTTTGGAGGTTGGCTAAAAGAATTAGAAATCAATTCATTTGAAATCTTGAAAGATCTCATCAAAGCAGATCAAATAAAAAAATGTCCACCTGATTACAAGAATCATTTCTTAAACACTTGGGAAAAACTGAATGATCCTGTCGTGTTAGCTGAAAAGCTGGACTCATACAGCACAAACCACAGGTGGAGAATTAATGCTTAAATTCTTAAAAAGTCGTGGACAAAAATTCTCAGAATTTCATCTTGCTATGTGTCTAGCTGATGGTCAACGATCTACATCCCTTGTTCAAAAGACTACGGTACCAATCCCCATAGGTGGACGAACTTTCCAAATTGACTTAATTTTTTTGCCACATGCAAAAGGTAACCACACTCTTTTAGGTGTTGACTTTTTAAGGACATCAGGAATCATAATGGACATGCGTAACAATTTTTGGTATTTTGGTGACAAACAAAGCTTCAGGTTACCTTTTTCGAAAGATGCTCCTTTTCCTGCAGACGACAGTCCTGTCGATAAAAATAGCATTTCTTGCCCCACGAATTCGATTCCTAGGGAGGTTCTATTACAAAGCAACACTGTTGATGAAACTGAGACCAATGATCTCCACTTGCGAGAAGAAGAAGGACTTAAATGTAGAAGAAAGAAATGATTAGATGCTTAATGAAAGTAAAGATGTTTTCAGACTAGGGGGAGAACCAACTCCATTCGTAAAACACTTTATAGACACAGGTGATCACCCACCAGTTTCAACCGCACCTTATAGACTATCTCCAAACAGGAAAGAAACTGATAACCTTTAAGCTGATATATACCAGAAACAAGTAGAAAAGGGTGGCATAATTGATATTGAAGCTGAAAAATAAGTACTTGTTGGAAATTTCAAATGCTCCAACTCCAGGTAATACTGCTGAAAACTCGGTTCCAGACAAAGCAAATGATGTTGATGCTACTCCAGAAACTGACTCGTCTACTAAACCAGAAGGAAATGCTTCTGTGGTGCCAAAGGATAGAGCATCAGGAAGTAGAGATATGCGTATTCGCTCTGGTAATGAACATAGAAATAAAGATGTGAGGATTAATGAATTAATTCTAATAAATAATAATATTTAACCAACAATATTTATAATTTGATTTGCATCGTCAGAGATCAGGTGCCTCCCTCTAGGGAGGAAACTGGGCATCAAAATTACCTGCGGTGATTGGTATACGCCTTATATGGTGCCGCAATAAAAAGAGATACTAGCTTCCACAATGATAAATCACCAATCCGCAGCCCATTAGAAATTTGAAAAAATATCTTTAATAAATATCTAAATTTTGAAAAATTACATTTATAAATGAAATTTTAGCAATATTTTTAAAAAACAAAGTTGTTAGAGAATAAAGTAATAAACTTATATCAGTAAAAAATATATAGATGCATTTATCTAGAGAATGAACTAAAATTTTAATGTTTTATTAAAATTTTAAAATTTTATATATATATAGAGCTGATCGAATAAATATTATAAGAAATGTGACATTCTCTCTCTCTCTTCTCTTTATGAGATCATTATTTAAATAACAGGCCATAACTGAAAAAGTATTTCATACAATGAAAAATATTTTAGAACATTCTCAAGAAAATAATATAAATAATAGGTTCAAAAAGTTTTATAGAAATACATTCTAAACATTTTGAGTTATCAGACTCACCATGGTAGATTTTGAACAATTTAAAAAAAGCCCACTTCTAGTAGATTAAAGACCCGCTTCCGGTTTTTCTAATTTTGTAACTTGGCCTCTAGGTAGCGTAGAAACAAAGAAAGTATGTTTTGTAAAGTCAGAAGATAGCTCAATTCAATAAAATAAATTACAGTCTAAAAGACCTAAAAAAACACCCTTTTATAGTTAATCAAACTAAATCATAACTTAATTTTTTAGCCACCAAATCTGGAAATGGGATCTAAAATTAGTCGCCAAATGCGGGATAGGATCTGAAAATTGGAAATCGTTGTTCCTGATTATCCTGTTCAGGACAATGGAACAAAATTATGAGATTATTGTATTGTCATTGGTCCTTGATAAGTGTACAAAATTTCGAATTGTTCTGACCTTTAAAAGTGGGTAAAAATCGAGTTCAGACTCCGTTACATACAAGTGAAGCATATAAAAGGGTGCTAAAAATTTACGTGTTTTGACCGAATTTGCTCATTTCAAAGTGTTTCCTTAAACCAGTGTTTCTCAAAGTGTGGGGCGCGCCCCCCTGGGGGGGCGCGATGACCCTACAAGGGGGCGCGAGCGTATCGAAAATTTAAAGATTTTTTTTAAAAAAAATAACCGGAAAGAGAAGTAAAACAAAATGCTTTCTTCCATAAAAAAAAATACACACAACACACTGACATAATTTATATTTATTATCTGGCTTTTTTCCGTCATCAAATAGCTATCTTTGATCCCAAAACCAAATTAAAGAAGAAAAAAAACATTTTGTTTTATTTGCTATTTTTCCTCATTGAGAGATTTTTTTTATTACGTTTTAACATAAAATATTACTCGTTAAAAGAAAAAACGAAACCCAGACCCTGAGAAAAATTCTAAGAAGATAAACAATTCACCGCTGTAACTATTATTGAAATACTGTACATTAGTTGTAGAAAAAGAAAAGGAAGTCATTATTCACACTTTTCAGCCAGGCTGCATAGTACGTTTGCTAATCATTTGATTGACCTTCAATCTTATGGTATGGTTATTATCAATATTAGAGTTCCCTCCCATCCTTCATGCGTTTGCTTTTCGCTTAAGGAAATTGTAAATAATTGAGTTTTGCGATATTTGGAAAAGAATTGATTGGTTTAACATTTCTGTAGGATAATTGAAAAGTGTCTGATTTGCGTCCTATATTATGGTCTTGTACTTTTGAATCATTTTAGTTCAGTTTTATTGGATTTTTTTCTCAAATCATCAAAGAATTGAATAGTCCTTGAAAGAAGGTAAGCATACTTTCTATAAATTAAAATATTCACTAGAATTCCGATTTGTATCGTGTACAGTAAAAATAATTCTAAACAAATGATTGGGGTGACTGAGCCCCCCGCACTACCATTAATGTTAGTATCGAGTACGCGCCTGCTCCCGGGTTAAACTTTTTGAAGTCTTCTCGCTTTAAATGTTAAAAAGTAACACAATTATTCTTCATCAGAATTTTATATTCTTTTTCATAATTTAACATTAATTCTAAATGCTAATTGTGTGAGGTTTAAAATTACAGTTCTTTTAAACAGTTATTTACAATTATTTTATCTTAAAAAATCATTTTACATTTTTGTATACAATGTCGTGCACACAGTTTTACTCTCCTTACAGTTCAGCTATTATATCAAGAATAATGTTTTATTTTTTAAAAAATGAACTCGTGCGAAGAGTCGGTGTTTCAGCCAGTATACGTTTGATGTATCAGTACTGAAGAAGGTATTTTATAAATAATTTCTTATTACTGAATTTGGCCGCGGTAGCCGAGTGGTATAGGTATCGGATCGTGGCTTGCCTTGTCACGAGTTCGAGCCCAGTACCACTAAAGACCCGCCATGTAGGGCAGCGATGCATGTTAAATCTGTTGAGAGTTGAAACTTTTTCCCGTTGGTGTGGTGTGGTAGTTAGGAGAGAAGGGTGCCAGCTCAGGTGTCATCCACGTCACTTGACCATGGTTCAAAATTACGTGGTCCGTCGTCAAAAGCCCTCGTGCAGCTGAACAGTGCGACGTTAATATTCAATCAATCAATCTTATTACTAAATCAAGAACAAGTTTAATAATTATTAGGGACTTCCACGGGCTTTTCTTGTAGAGGAAAGTTTTTCAAAGGAAGGTTTTAATATCAGAAATTGACACTTAAAGAGTTATTTTTCTATATTTAGCTGAGATCTATATTTTGTCTTCAAGGCATCCACTGCAGAAAATCCGGTTTGCAAAAGGTAGGATGTTGAAAATGGTAATAGTATACGAAGTGCTTTTGTTTTCAGTACAGATAATTCCTCATCCACCTCTACCCCAAATTCAAAGAGAGATTTATTACAAAATTGCCCCTTTTAATTTTTCACTGCATGTGAAATCTATGAAGATTTCTTCTTCGGAAGTTGAGAGCCCTTCTGGAGTATCTTGAAATAGATCCCTAATCCACTCGTAACTTGCTACCAAGCTGTCCTCATCCAGAAAATACTTTTAAAAATTCTTTGCCAACATAGCTAAATCATTTTACATGTTTTAAAAACAACTTTCACATGTTGTTCTACAGATTTGTAAGTTTTAACACATATCGAGCTGGGGCTTTTTTTCCATCATTTACTTCAGTAGTGGTAAATCCAAAATTTAAGTATTTTTGAGAAGATCGCCTTGATTTAATTTTCGGAACCATGCTCGTTCGTCTGTGTACTTGTTGATTCTTTATTATGGTCGAATGTTTGCTTACGACTTAAAAATGTATGTATGATATTGTTTTAATCTACTGCCGTAAATAATTAATTACCGTGAATTACAATTAACATGGAAATTTAAAAAAATGTACATTCAAGCTAGATTCGGTAGCTATAGGAGTATCGAGTCGACCAAAACTGACTGGAATTGTACCAGGAAAAGCATTTTTACATGTTTTGCGCAGACTCACGCAAACGTACCCTATAATGCCAGATGTGATGGAAATGATAGAGAGCGACATTGACTAGACTATTTTTCTAATGACATTTGTACTTTGAGAAATGAATGCTGAAGGAAATAAATCTTTAATTAAATACATCATTTTGCGATCTATTCCAATTTAAAAATTAGAGAAAAATAACATAATTCTAAGTAATATATATTTTAAGTAATTTTCTTAAAATATATATTACTTAAAAGTTACATATACACAAAATTTAATATAGTAATCGTATTAATTTGTACGGTTTATAATTAAGATCGTATTGTAACACTTTAGTGTCTCTCTCTCAAAGTGCATTTTTATTGCAGTAAATACATTATTGTTGTACGGGGGCGAGACAAAAATTATGATTGAAAATTGGGTCGCCAGTATTGAAAGTTTGAGAAACACTGCTTTTAATGTTAGAGTGGCGCACAGAGTATTTTAGGACTAATTAATTAATACTAAATTAAGAACAAGTTTAATAATTATTAGCTACTTCCATGGGCTTGTCTTACAGAGCAAAGTTTTTGAAAGGAGTTTCAAGATAAGAAATTGACCCTCTGAGTTCATTTTCTATATTTAGCTGATATCTATATTTTGTCTTCTAAGCAACCACCGCATTTTGTAATATGTTCCAATTTAAAAATCAGAGAAAGGAAAAATAACAGTAATTATCCTATTACTTAACTTTTTTTTGCTTAAAAGTAACATATACAAAATTTAATACTTATGTCATGAATTTGTACAGTTTATAATAAATATTGTTGCTTTATCGTAAAAGTGCATTATTATTGCATTCAGTAAATTATTATGTATAAGGGGGGGCGCAATAAAAATTGTGATTGAAAAGGGGGGCGCCAGTATTGAAAGTTTGAGAAGCACTGCCTTAAACAACAAGTGCTTTTTTTTCTGCCGTAACTTCACAAGAAATCATCTCAGATACATAGAATTCAGAAACGAGAGGTAGCATTTTGTACTTAGACAATGACGATAGCATAGTTGTTCAAAAGTGAAAACAGCTTAAATAGTTTGGATTCAAACAAATAAAGGCTTTATTGAACTCATAGTTTCGTTACACATTATTTTCTGTCCAAGAGGAAAAACTTATATGGTGTGTCTGCATGAAAAAGATACATCAGTTCAGTTCAGTTTAGTACAGTGATATCACTGTATTAGTGGAGACTTGGCCAACGCCTTATGCTCCTATAAAATTTTGATTAGTTTTTAACATTAGTAGTAACATACAGCTCGTGATTGCACTGTCCATCAGTAATTTGAATTATCGCGTTGTGCTTCAACTGAGATTGATGAAAGTAGAGTATAGAGTAACTGGAATTTTAGAATCTATTGGACGATGTCAGAAATGTTTCAACTTTTTGAACATGCTCTATTGTTTTGCATTTCGCTATTGAGGAATAAGACCCTTCTCCGGGGTGGAGATAAAATTTTTCAAAATTTCACGCTGCGATTTGTATTTGATACAGTTTAATATAAAATGTTCACTAGTTTCTGGTACTTTACAATCTGCACACAAAGGTGAATCTGTTTGTGTGAAAAGGAAATATATATCATTTAATGGTAATATTTTAGCTCGCAACTTATTGATTAAAACTTCTGCATTTCTATTTTTTGCTGCCTGTCTGTTCCATTTTTCAAGATGAGAAATATAAAAATAATTTTGTCTTTTGCTCTTTTTCCATATTTCTTCACTTTTATTTTTGTGTTGTTTTTTGAAATAAGTACGTAGATCTTCCCAAGTTATCCAAGAAATAATATTCTACGGCTCTGGAGAGGCTTTAGCTAATTTATCAACTTCTTCAATAATCCCTATTCCCTTGTGAGGTGGTACCCAAATGAATGTAATTGATACAGCTATTTGGAGGCACTGATGTAAAGTTGAACTTAAATTTAATATTATCGTATTGGATTTTCTATTAATATTTTGGATGCTTTTTAGGACTGATAAGCTGTCCATCAAGATGATATAGTTTTCTGTTTCAGAAACCCAATTTTTTAACGCAGTCCATATGGCTATAGCTTCAGCTGTGAATATTGAAATCATTTCTTTCAGTATGAAATTTTGTCGAATTTTTTTCTTAGGGAACAAAATTCCTATTGATGTTTGATTAGTATTTTTTGAACCATCGGTTGCTATTGTGATATTGTTATTAAATTTTGGCTTAATGTAATCATTAAACATATTTTGTACTATGTCATCTAGAAGATCCTTGTTTTGAAATGGTAGTTCATGAGTATAGATGTTTATTTTGCGATTTTCGTAGATTGGAGGAGGAGGGATCCATTGAAGAATATCTACTTTAGAAATACATAATTCTTAGAGCAGGTTGATCGTCTTTTGAAAAATACTGATCTCTTTTTCTCTATATTTATAAAAAATACTATTTATATTCCAAAATAACCTTGTGTTTGGTGACCAGTCTTTTAATGCGATTTGCTTGGTTATAAATTTTTGGCAAAGGAAATTATGGCGAGTATTAATACTTCCATTTATAGACTCTGCTCTTAATAAATATAACGGGGTATTCCTTGGGAGACCTAGGGCTAAACGTAAGGCAGCATTGTAAATCGGTTCTAGTTTCTGTCTGTTGCTATTGCTAGAAAAGGAAAAAAGTTGACTTCCATGGTCAAAGATAGAACGGATTGTGGCATTAATAATATTTAAAAGATGATCAGATCTTGTTCCTATTTTCGGAGAAGATAAGGCTTTAATGGCATTTAAATATTTGAATCCTTTCTGACGTAGGTAATTAATATGATTTTTTCAGGTGGTATTGGGGTCGAAGATGATACTCAGGATTTTCAGACTCTTCACTTCGGGAATAGGTTTGTCGCATATTTTAAGTAATGTAGGTATTGTGCTTCTTTTTCTGGAAAACTTGATTAGACTGCTTTTTTCTGGAGAGGTGGACAATTTCCATTTTTTACATCAGACTGAAATTTTATTTAAAGATTCTTGCATTTCGCATATTGTTTTATTTCAATTTGTACCACTATTATATAAAAATATGTCGTCAGCATTAACCAGAAGATGGCTGTCGTGTTGAATTTCAAAAATGTCTGACATATAAATCATAAAAAGGAAAGGACTTAAGATACAACCCTGGGGTACACCATAATTGTTTGTAACGCTTTTAGAAAAAATGTTCCTCCATTTGATTTGAATTGTTCTCTGATGTAAGAAGTTTTGATTCCATCGTAGTAATCTACCAGAGTATCCAACTTTGTTTAATTTAGAAATATGGCCATTTGTCCACACTGAGTCATATGCTGCTTTAATATCCAACTCAACCAAAACAAAATATTCTTTGCGTTCTCTAGCCACTATAATGTCATGTGTTTGCTCACTACACCCGGGATAGCTCAATAACACACCTCACACATGGACTGTAAAACACTCTCTTTTTATTCACCTAAACACATAGTAACTGGAGATACACAGACAGCGCCGTCTGGCGCACGGTTTTTGCGACAAGTATGAACATTCTCCCCCGAGTTGACATGTAATACATTCAACAATAACACAAATTACAATAAAACATTAAACGATAAAATACTATAGGATTACGTAAAACAAATTAAGGTACATATAAAAATTCTAATACTCAATATTCAGAGACAAAATTCAAACTGGCATAGGTAAAAGACAAACTCTTGAAATGGCTCTTTTATATTCTCCAAATTGTGTTTTTACTTTTACAACCCTTATTAGTGCATCACTGCCACTATAAATCTCAGTGATTCTCTCTAAAGGCCATTTAAAGGTTGGCATATTATCTTCAATGAGAACTACCAAATCACCCACCTTAACATTTTGTTTTTTAAATTGTCATTTATTGCGCTGTTGTAATTCACTATGATAACATCTGTACCACTTATTCCAAATTAGTTGTACTAGTCTGGTTATCCTTTGCCATTTTTAAGGGCTTTCTCTTTTAATTCAATTAAATTTGGCTCGACTACAGAAGTCATATACCTCCCTATCAAAAAATGGGCTGGAGTTAAAGCGTTCAAATCATCCGAATTGCTCGATAAAGGACACAGTGGCCTGGAATTTAAAATTCCCTCTATTTGGATACAAACAGTTAGAAATTCCTCATAGGTTAAATTTGAGCCACTGACAACTCTCTTAAGATGGTACTTTATTGACTTAACCGAAGCTTCCCAAAGACCACCAAAGGATGGCGCTCTAGGTGGTATAAACTTCCATTCTATACCCTCAGCAGATAAGAAACCTGCTAAATTATCATTTGAATCCTTAATAAGTTTTAGAAATCTCTTGAGCTCTTTATTGGCACCTACAAATGTTTTCCCATTATCGGAATACAATTTAGCACATTTACCTCTGCGACTAAAAATCTTTTTAATGTAGCACAATAAAAGCATCAGATGTAAAATCCGACACAATTTCTATGTGAATCGCTTTAGACACAAAACATACAAATACACAAATATAAATTTTATGCAAAATTCCTTTTCTTTGATTTTTGTACCTAATCATGAATGAGCCACAAAAATCCACACCAGAACAGTTGAACGGGTAATCTGGAACTACTCTATCACAGGTTAGATTACCCATTAGTTGAGAAGTAACAAGGGGTCGGCTTTTAAAACACACAAGGCACTCATGCACTACTTTTCTGCATAATGAACGACCATTTAATGGCCAGAACTTTCCCTTACATAGTGTAGAAGAGAAGAAGCACCAGTATGCAGATTCTTTCTATGGAAATGGGCAATTATTTGAACAGTTAAATTATGATTTCTTGGTAAAATTGCAGGATGTTTATTAACATATGGTAAATCTGAATTACTCAGCCGTCCTCCAACTCTTAATAATCCATTACTGTCTATAAAGGGGTTTAAATTTCTAAGTTTACTATTAGGTGAGACAACTCCTTTACTTTGTAAGCTCTTAATCTCAGCCAAAAAAACCTGTTCTTGGACCATTCTGATCAGTTTAGTTTCTGCTTGGTCTATATCTGTAGCAGAAAGGAGACCACTCAATGTTATTTACTCTTGTTTACATTATTACTAAATATTAACACATAACTAAATATACGAACAATTTTCATATAACTATTACTTTTACATAACAAAGTAGATAAAATAGAAGATACACAATTAGTTGAAACACAAACACTAGATGTAATTATATCAGAACTCGAACCAGTTTTCAGTTCCTTAGAATACTCGCATTCCTTAACTGGTGACAAACTTGTTTCTTCACTTGACAACTTGCCTTTTTCAAGGAATTGTGGACCATTCCACCATAACCTTAAATTTGGAAGGTCACAAGGGCGCAATCCCCTAGACACAAGATCTGCTGGGTTGAGAACAGATGGCACATGGTTCCCAGTGGAAACCTTCAATCAATTCTTGCACCTTGGCGACACGATTGGCTACGAAGGTTTTTAAACGATTGGCAGGTGTATTTAACCGTGCAATGCAATAGTTGAATCCGTATGTAGCACAATATCAGTTATGTTTAACCTCAAGGTGGAGCGTACTTTCTTGACGAGTTGAGCTAATAAAACACAGGCACAAAGCTCGAGTTGAGGTATGGAAATAACTCGAATTGGTGCAACACGAGATTTGCTGCCAAGAATGCTCACTTTGGCAGCACCGTTGTGAAGAAAACACTGTAGGTAAACGACCGCTCCATAGGCCACTTCAGATGCATCCGCAAATCCTTGGAGAACGATTATAACATTATTGTCAGCCATAATAAGTCTGTTAATTTTCACTTCCTTGATACATTTTAATGTTGTCACAAATTCTCTCCACTCGTTGGCAATTGAATTAGGTAACACATCATCCCAATCCAGTTTACATTGCCATAATTGCTGCAGAAACACCTTTGCTTTCGCAATCACTGGGCCTAAGAAACCCAAAGGGTCATATAGCTTAGCACAATTACACTTAAAACTTCACGTTTTGTATATATATGTTTATCTGAAACAGATACCTTAAACACGAAACAATCTTCAAATGGCTTCCAACTAATTCCCAATGTCTTCACAGATTAGTCAATGTTAGTATAGAAAATGAATGCTCGGCGTCTGATGACAACGAACTATTTAATAACTCAGGAGAATTAGATGACCACTTATGAAGATTCATTCCACAAGATTGCAGGGCATCTTTCAGTAGCAATTGCAATTGTTGAGCAGTCTCCAAATCCGGCGCTCCGCTCACAATATCATCCATGTAGGTATCATGTAACAGGGTTTCAGAAGCTAAAGGAAATCTCGATTTTTCATCCTTCGCCAACTGCTGTAGGGTCCTTATGGCAAGGAAGGGTGCGTTGGACAGCCCGTAAGTGACAGTCTTTAGTCGGTATGTTGAAATTTCTGCATCAAGTCCATGTTTCCATATAATGCGTTGCAAATCCTGCTGATCTGGATTTATTAATATTTGCCTGTACATCTTTTGGATGTCAGTCGTAAAAGCAAATTTGTGTCTTCTAAACGAGATATTGTCTCAAACACATCTTCCTTCACTTCACCTTTCAATAAAATGTCATTAAGTTTTATGCCTGTTGTGGTGGGGGATGAACCGTTAAAGATGATTCTTAGTTTAGTAGTCAGTTTTTCAGGGTGTAATACACCATGGTGGGGTATGTAGTAATGTGTGGGTGGTTCACTTGACTCAACTACCCTTTCCAAATGACCTAACTCCTCATACTTCTTCAAAAATTGCGCATACAACGATAAATACCTAGAATCCCTAGACAACCGTTTCCACAATGAATTAAGTCGCCTAATAGCAATATCTTTGGAGTTTCCTAAACAAGACGGATCTTTATTTAATGCCATCTATACTACATACCTACCCTCACAATTCCTCCTATGAGTGCGCACAAAATGATCTTCACACAAGGACACCTCTGTATCAACCTTAGGCTCTATGTGAACACCTTCAATTTCCCAGAATTTTTTCAGTGTTTTGTTTAAATCGTCATCAACAATTAATCCGCAATGAACGCGATTCTCTGTAACTTGATCTACACTTACATTTACAACATAACCAAACACCGTATTTTGTAACACTAAATGCGAATTATCACAATAAAATTTTCCAGGCTTTAACATTTCGTAAAAGGTTTCAGCACCAAGTAACATATCAATTCTATCTGGTATGTTAAATTTATCATCAGCTAAGGGCACAAACTCTGAAACATTAACATCTACATCAATCGCCTTGTTTGGAATGAGATCTGTAATTTTATTAACTACTAACAACATTAACTCACTCTCAAACGTTTTGGCTTTATTTGCAACTGAAGTTTTTACGCAATTTTTAACAACCGTAGAAGCATCATTAACACACGAAACCACTGTATTTATTTTCTCCATTTTCAGCTGCAGCTTCTCAGCACATGCCCTCGTACATAAACAAGACTGCGATCCTACATCTAACAAGCATCTGACCTCCACCCATTGAGAGTATTTTTTTTTTAACAGGAGAGCGAACAGTACTCAAAAACACATTCTTTAGTCTGCCTTTCTCAGACCCAGTCGCCACAAACTGCGATTGTGAATTTGCTTCAACTGATCTTTCAATCTGCCCTGGAACAAAAGTAGGAGCATCCAAATTTAAATTACTAAATGGGAGTGGGATTCCTAGTTTTGTCACGTAAAAAATGAATCAAGCTATTATGAGGTCTAAGGCAAAAACAATTTTTCTCTGAACGGCATTCCTTACAATTTAGGAGGTAAAAAACAACGAAAACAAAGATTATTCCGTTTAACTACCTCTACTCTCTCCTTAACTGACAGTTTCTTAAAGGAGTTGAATGGTAACAGCGGAGCTCCTGATCTCCGAAGAGGTCTTAATCTCCTATCGAACGCTTGGGGAGTAGCATTGAAAATCTTACTTGCCCTTGTTAAAATTAAGCGGAAATAGATAGTACTGGATTGCTAAAATAACTCAGGGTCGCATTTGCGCCCGAGAATCGTAAGGGTGTCTCGCTTCGACCAATGGTCGGGGGTTTCCCGGTCGGTGGGCGGAGCGAGCTTTCGAGGGAGGCGGGTTTGAAAAAAAACTATAAATCATTGCATTGGAGAGATCGTTGAAATGAGAAGAGCTAGAATTTAGGCCTTTCGGTTTTGATTTTTAATGAGGTTTTGATAAAAAATATCAATTCTTTCTTCATCTTTCGCGTAACTAAACTGCCTACCCATTTCTAAAAGAAAGGGGTAGTCTAGAAAAAATCTTCTGAGTTCAAATATCACATCTTTAAAGCCAAAGTCTTTTTTATTATTTTTTTCATTGATTGAAGGGGTTTTTTCGGTGGCGGCCGAAGTTCCGGGAGTATTGTTTTTGTTCGAAGCGCCCGAGAGGGCAGCTGCGAAGGAGAGATTTGGGGTGACCTTTTTTGAGGTTTTGTTAGTTTCGGTAGAGGTGTTACGATTGCGAATCGTTTCACCTTTTCTGAGTTTTCTTTTGGGGAATTCTTCACATTGGCTCCAATTTGCCATGTGTCCTGTCTTATTGCAATTGATGCATACGGGATTTTCTATCTTTTCTTTAATGGGGCATTCATTTGTACGGTGAGATTCACCGCATTTTAGACATCTGGTGCGCATGAAGCAATTTTTCGACGCGTGGTTAAACAAGTTACAATTGTAACATTGTGAAACCCCCGGTCGTCTGTTGAAAGCGTCGATCTGCACCGTAAGGCAGCAGCACTTTTTCATTTTAAAGATATCTGGGGAGTCTGATTTCTTCTCAAGCTCGACCATGAAAATGGGGAGCGGGGACTTGGTTTTAGATCGGGTGAGCTGAGCCACCTTTTCTACACTAAATCCTTGCGAAGTTAAGTCTTCTTGGATCTCGTCGATTTCAGTAGAAATCGGGAGGCCTTTGATGACAACTTTCATGGGGCGGGAATCTGGTGGGTCAACGACGTAAAATTCCTCGCTTATTTCCTTGAGGTAATCTGTCACAATGCGATGTTCGTCGGGGGTTTTACAGAAAATCTTAAAATATTTCCCTGCTAGCTTGACTTCACAGTCAGGGAAATCTTTGTTTAAGTTTTTAACGATTGATTTGTAGTTAGCTTTTTTATGTTTAAACATAATTGGGGGGACTTTAGGACGGGCGGAAATTGGAGCCGCTGTTTGGTCTGAAGTCGTGGGGTTTATTTCAGCTTCCTTTCCGGAGAGACTGCTGAATTTGTTCTGTACGTTAACAGGCTGACTGGTCCCGGCAATGGGGACAGAGAATTTTAGTTTTTTCGCAGTCTTTTTGGGGGAGACGAAACCACTGTCATCATTTGTTGTTTTATTGCTATCGCGGCTCTTTAAACGTAAGTGTTTTTTCTCACTTGGCTCTGGGGGGTCATTTTGCTTAGTAGAGTTTTTAGCATTTCCCGGGCAATCCAGTACAGGGCAAGGAAGAAACAAAGCTAACTCACCCAAGTTTTCTCCTTCTGGGAAGAGAGTTCATCATGCTCGTTTTGGAATCCGACGAGGGCATCATCATCGGTGAGGTCAGGAAATTCCCCTTCTCACTTTGGATACAATGCTCGAAGAAGGAGAGTCTGCCGTTCATCATCTTAATACGTTTTTGTATTTCCTTGTGGCGACGGCATATGTCGTTATCGGTTTCTTCTGGCGGAGGCTTTCCTTTTGGGGTCTTTCTGCTTACGGCGCTTATTGTTTCCCTTGAAGGGTTGGGATTTACTCGTCTTTGTGAAATCAGGGAGGGAGGTGTAGAGGTCTCTCAAATTTTTCATCTCTGGATGTTCTGTTTCCATATCAGACATCGTGACTATCGGAGGATTCACTGACGTGAACTCTTCAACTGATAACACTTAGAAAGGGGATGAAAACTATTACCCTTACATAGAACATAGTTTGTTTTGGTTTCGGCCTCGAAAACATTCGACGAGTTTCTCTCTTGCCGCCAAGTGCTAACCGTTTGCCCTCTATTTTGCCCATCTGTTTTGACTCCACTCCCTGGATTTCTGTTCATTAAATCATTCGAAACCTTTCCTCTCGCGGATAAATAGACATCACATTCCCTCCCAAGCTGTTGAGGCTTGAAATATGTTTCTCCCTTTTTGTTGCAATATGAATATCGTATCTCTATCTAGCGTTTCGAATATTTTATCTGAAATTATTAGATCCCACAAAGAGCGGAATTAATTAACTTTACGCAACTGACAATAATAATCAAAAGTTGCACTTAAGCGGGAAGCAAACTGAACATAATTTTGGATGGTAGTTTACGAGCCTTTTTAAAGTTACTCAGACATTCTTGAGGCGTGGGTTCAAACTCTCTTAATATTAATTCATTAATTTTGACATAATTGCTTAAATCCTCTTGACTCACATATGTTAGCAAATTGTTGACTCTTTCTCCTAAAATATTTAATATAATTTCGGCTTTTATCTCATTAGGCACGGATTTGATTTAAAATGCCCTTTCTAAAGAATGAAAAAAATAAATTAAAGGACTCTGACCTAACCGGTACTTGAATTGTCAAAGTTTTAATGCTTTTTACCAAACTCTCCAATTTATCAGTTATGGAGCTTGGTTCTCCGCTTTCAAGAGTTTGAGGATTTTTTTCGGATTCCATCCTAACCTTCGCCAATTCTAATTGTTTTTCAATTTGAGATAATTTAATTTTTTCTAATTGAATTTCAGCCTCGCGCTCATTTTTCTCAGCCTCTTGTTTACTTTTCTCTAAAGCATTTTCAACAAGACTACGCACAAATTCAATATCATTTTTATACACGACACTTGATTCAATTAACTTTTTTAAATCTATTATTTTAGCTTTGCTAGGAATCACCAAAGCCATTTTCACAGCAACCGAGATAAGCTCGTCTTTCTTTAGATTTAATTTCAACGCCATTTTTAAACTTATTTTGTCACAACATCTACACAATATACACTATTTTCAACCAAAAAGCATTTGTAATATGCTATTCACAACCTCAGAACTAAACGCACTACTCGGAACTGAAAACACGTAAATTACACTATTGAGAATAGGAAAGTATACAAAAACACACAACAAGAATATCACAATCAACACAAAATCTACAAACACTAATTTCAACCATGATATCCGTTAAAACTATTCAACTATTAACACCAACTTTAGCGAACACAACCAAATAATTCCTAAAACCATCATTAAGAATAGAAACACTCACCTATTCACAAATTTCACCACCAAAATACTCAACTAACAAAGCACAAAAACCATAGTTGCTTGTTGAACTCCGGGAAAGTCGGACCAAAATGTTTGCTCACTACACCCGGGATAGCTCAATAACACACCTCACACATGGACTGTAAAACACTCTCTTTTTATTCACCTAAACACATAGTAACTGGAGATACACAGACAGCGCCGTCATGCGCACGATTTTTGCGACAAGCTTGAACATCATGTTGTAATTGAAGTAATGTATTAATGTTGCTTCTGTGAGGGTAAAAACCATGATGATTAACATGAAAAATTTTGTTTTGAAAACTAAAATCTAGCATTCTATGTAGAATCATTCTTTCTAATAATTTGGCAATTACTGAAGTAAGAGATATAGGACGGTATGACGAAACTTCCTTGTGATTTTTGTGAGGTTTTATGAAAGGTAGGATAATTGCGCGAGTCCAATCTTTTGGAATTTGACTTGAAGACCAACTGTCATTAAAGGATTTCAGAAGGAGATTCATTGCTTTGATGGGGAGATGGTTTATTGATCGGAGAGAAATTTTATCATGCCCTGGACTGCTGTTCTTTTGATGAGATATTGCTATTTCTAATTCTTTTAAAGAAAAAGGTTTATTAATATCCTGGCTATTTTCTGGAATAGAAATATTTGGAATACTATCGTTGTTTTGTTTTGCGTAATATTGTAAAAAACAGTTTGCTTGGGATTGTTCGTTTGTTAATATGGTTCCGTTATTTTCAATAATATTAAATGAAGAATAGTTAGGATTTGTTCTATTTTTGATTGTTCGGATTATTTTAAAAAGAACTTTAGGAGAAGATATTTTTTCGCAGGTCTTGTCTTAAAAATTTTCTGTACAGGCTTCGATTGTTCGCTTAAGTTTTATAAGCTTTATATTTTATCCAGTCTTTTTCTTTAAAGTTTTTCCTTGCTTTATTAAGGAGTTTTCTTTTTTTTTTTTGCTCTTAAATGCCCGCATGCTGCTGTCCACCATGGAGCTCTTGACTGACCTGTTTTTTTTTTTCTGATTCTTGAGATATAAGATTTGAGCTTTTTTAATTTCTTTTATAATATCTATATTTATGTTTTCATTTAAATTTAAATTTTGTTGAATAATATTGATAAATTTGTTCCAATTTGTTTTTTGTTTAAAATTAGTAGTTGCTGAGCTATTTGTTATTTTGTAATTAATAATTATAGGGAAGTGGTCACTTCCAAAATTATCGGTATTTGTGGGCAAGGATAAATCATAATTTAAATCTATAGATGCTAAAGAAAGATCTATAGATGTAAAAATTCCCGATGAATGGAGATAAGTTGAACTTTTATCGTTTAATAATATGAAGTCATTTTCAATGATCCAGTCAAAAATCTTTTTTCCAGAAGCACTGGAATTTTTTTATCCCCATATCTCATGAGATGCGTTGAAATCTCCCAATATCAAACTGTGATTATCAATATATGATGCTATTTTAGATAAATTGATGTCTTTAAAGTTATCCGGTGGGATGCATATATTAAAAATTGTAATAGGAACTATATATATATAAATCTATCTGAACTCTGACTATTAAAATTTCTAAGTCTTCACTAATTTCTGAGAATATTTTTATTGCGCTTGTAGTATATCCTATATTTTAATCTAGACAAAATTTAATTACATCATCGCACATTTACCACCGGAAGCTGCAACTATTATTCGTGACGTCATTATGAATTCCGACCCTGTGGAGCCTTACGAAAAAGCGAGAACGGAGCTAATAAAAAGAAGCGGTGAATCATCCCATCAAGAAATCAGGAAATTACACATCGGAGAAGAACTCGGAGATAGACGTCCCAGCGAACTATTGCAGCATCTGCCCACTCGTGTACAATCCATTCTTGCAGCTATAAGCCCACTGACATTGGAGAGAGCTGCCGAAGTAGCCGATCGAGTCATGGAGGTGACGCCAATTGCGGTAAGTGCCTGTTCCGTTTCCTTAGACAAAAATTCCATCGAAAGCCATGTACTTGAGGAAATAAAAAAATTAAATTTGCGCATTGATGAAATTTCGCGTAGCAGAAGTCGTAGTCGTAATCGTAATCTCCCATTTCATAAACGTAATCGCTCTAAATCAAAAACATACGAGCAGTGCTGGTACCATTACAAATTTGGCTCAGCAGCTCAAAAATGTCACCCTCCATGTAAATTCTCAAAAAACGAGTCCGGCTAGGTATAATGGCGACTACTGCCTTGCCAAGAAATTTTTGTCGCTTTTTTTATTCGAGATAGGCGTACTAATGTCACATTTTTAATTGACACGGGATCTGATGTGTCCATAATTCCAGCAACAAAAACACAAAGGCAAAATAATTCACAAATGACACTTTCTGACACCACTACATCACCCATACACGTATACACAACCCAAACACTTTCTTTGGATTTAGGCTTAAGGAGAATTTTCCAATAGACATTTTTAGTTGGTAACGTTTCAACCCCAATTATCGGTGCTGATTTCTTGTACAACTTCCGTTTAGTACTGGATATAAGTAAGCAAGCATTGTTAGACTCGGAGACAAATATTAAATGTCATTGTATTTTAGGCAATAGTAGAATTCATTCAATTAAAACTGTGTCAGGTGATAGTGTTTATCATGAACTTTTAAGAAAATTTCCTGACATCACAAAACCTCCCCGGCCTGATCAAGAAATTAAACATTCCGTAGTCCATTACATCGAAACAACTAGTCGACCTGTAACAGCTAAAGCTCGCTGCCTCGCTCCCGATCGTCTCCGCATCGCAAAAGCGGAATTTGAGAACATGATTACTCTAGGTCATATGCGACCTTCCAAAAGTAATTATGCCTCACCTTTACATATGGTTCCTAAAAAAGGCAGCACAGAGTGGCGACCAGTCGGCGATTACCGTGCACTCAATGCTCAAACTATTAAAGATAATTATAGCGTTCCCAATATTTTAGATTTTACTTCTAATCTCCACGGTACAAAAATTTATTCTCACATTGATCTCGTGAAGGCATATCATCAAATTCCAATTAACCCAGATGATGTACATAAAAGTGCAATCATCACACCTTTTGGGTTATTTGAAAGCACTCGGATGCAGTTTGGTCTTTGCAATGCTGCTGCTACATTTCAACGATTCATAGATGAAGTCTTCCATTTGTGTTCGCTTTTGTAGATTACATTCTGGTCGCGTCTTCTTCACCCGAAGAACATTTACAACATTTACAAATTTTATTCACACGCTTACAACAATATGGACTATCTTTAAAGCCCTCTAAATGCATTTTCGGTGTAACTTCTATAAAATTCTTAGGCTTTAAAGTATCTGAATCAGGAATAGAACCCTTGTCGGATCGCATCTATTGCATTTTAAATTTTCCTCAACCTACTACACTTACGCAATTAAGACGTTTCCTCGGGTTATTTAACTTTTATCGACGTTTTGTTCCCAAAGCTGCTCATTTATTAGCCCCACTAAATAAATTTTTGGAAGGAATTAAAAATTTTAAAAAGTCTAAAAAAGTTTCCTGCAAAAATTTGCATGACTCAATTCAATGGACTGAGGAGGCAGAGCAGGCATTTAATGATGCCTAAAACGCTTTAGCTGACGCAACTCTTCTTCGACATCCTATTCCAGGTGCAAAATTAAGCCTTTGGACTGATGCGAGTGACAAAGCCGTAGGTGGTTCTCTTATGCAACTTTGCCAAAACAATTGGGAACCTGTTGCCTTTTTGTCAGTGAAACTCTCGAAAAGTCAGCAGAAATGGTCCACATATGACAGAAAACTCCTGGCAATGTATATTTCGGTCAAACGTTTTCGTCACATGCTCGAAGGAAGAGACTTCATAATCTACACAGACCAGAAGCCTCTCATGTATGCCTTTATGCAAAATCCTGACAAGTGCAGTCCACGGCAATGGCGACATCTAGATTTCATATCTCAATTCAGTACCGATGTTCGTCATATAAATGGTACCCGCAACGTAGTCTCTGATGCCCTTTCAAGAATTGAAGTGAATCAAATATCCAATTCATTTTTAGATTTCGAGGCACTTTCAAAGGCTCAACTAGAAGACAACGAATTACAAAGTTTCCAAAATGACGATAAATCTTCCCTTGTCTTTAAACGTATGCCATCTCCAGTATCAGCCACTGAACTTATCTGTGATACTTCCACTGGCTCTCCCAGACCATTTGTACCATATAATTTTCGTAGGACCATATTTGAGCATTTTCACAACTTAGCTCACCCTGGTGTTGCAGCATCTTTCCAAATCATCGCATCCAGATATGTTTGACCAAACATGCGGAAAACAGTGAAAGATTGGGTCCAGAATTGTATTGCTTGTCAAAGTTCAAAAGTGCACAGACACATGAAGACACCTCTGGGCACTTTCGCCTTACCTGATGCAAGATTTTCACACATTCATGTGGATTTGATAGGTCCTTTACCATCATCAGAAGGAAAATCTTTTTGCTTAACAATTGTTTATCGATTCACTAGATGGCCAGAAGCAGTAGCTATAGAGAACATTACTGCAGAAACAGTTTCTCGTGCCATTTTTGACACTTGGATCTCTAGATTTGGTTGCCCAATTTACCTAACGACTGACCAAGGCCGACAATTTGAAGCTGCTCTTTTCAAAGAATTAACGAAATTCCTGGGCACAAACCGCATCATACCACCCACAAGCAAACGGTTTAGTGAAACGTTTACATAGAGTGCTAAAGAGCGCCTTAATGGCTCATGAGAATATCAAGTGGACTGAGACCCTACCTGCAGTTCTTCTTGGCTTGCGAGTAGCTGTGAAACCCGACATCAATGCTTCAAGTGCAGAATTAGTGTATGGTGTTTCCCTCAGATTACCAGCCGAGATATGCACTGACACATCTTCAATGCCACTAGACTACGGATTTGTGCAACAGTTGAAAAACCAAATGAATCATTTAAAACCCTTGTCAAGATCCACTCATGGATTTTCAAAACTTTTTGTGCACCCTAAATTGGATGACTGTTCTCATGTGTTCCTCCGTGTTGACAAAGTTTCCCCATCATTGTCTCAGCCTTACACAGGGCCACACGAAGTCCTATCAAGGAATGACAAACACATAACCATTAACATAAATGGAAAGAAAAGTTGTGTGTCACTTGATAGAGAGTTAAACCAGCATTTGTGTTCAAGGATTTGCCCGATACCCCATTCCTGATCCTATCATTAGTGCAGAATCATCACATCGCCATCCAGTGACAACAAACATGCAAACTACCAAATCAGGTAGACGGGTAAGATTTCCTCAGAGACTAATAACTGAAATTAAATAAACTATTCAAGTACCAGATGGACATATATATATTTTTTCTAAGGAAATTTGTTTGACTTTTCATATCTTATGATTTTCATACCTTTTCATATTATGTATATTTATGTAATGTAATCTCAAATATCTGTATGCATATTATATTTTCTTACAACGTAATTTCAAGCATATGTATATATAATTTTCATTTCAATGTAATTTTCAAGCATATTTCAAATAATTGTATTTGAGATTGTTTGCTCATGAGCATGTCATATATCGTTCTTTCGATTCTCTCCATCACTGGGGATGACGGATGACGGATGATTTTGTAACCAGGAATCTAGAATGCGTCAGCATTCTTCTATCCTCTATCTGGGACTCTGATTTTCTTGGTTTTGGAAACTTGGGCTTGAAGAGAGGGGCGTGACTTCGGAGGAGGAGGTCCAATGGCAGTGCAGGAGGCGTTGGCTATGGAGCGATCGTTGATTGGAGGATGGCAGTGAGCTTTTAAGATTGAAATCATGTACTTTGAAATAGAAAGTGACTTTAAATTTAATAAAAGAGAAATTCGATTGTTTTGAGAGAATTTTAAAAAGTTAAGGGGAGAAAAATAAAAGTTACAATTAAGAATAATAGGGAAATTTAAATATTGTTCATTATAGCTTCTGCCAGAAGGCAGGTTTTTTCTTCGTCGGAATTTGCTGTTTTAAATTTAGAGAGAAGGTCGAGAATTTTGGGGTTTTTCTTTACGAGGTTTGAGATAGTATTAAAAAGTTCCAAAACTTGGGAAAAATCTGAACTGTTATTACCTTGGGTAAGGAATCCGCTGGAAGAGTCTTCCTTTTTATTTGCAGTTAGGTTTGCGGTTTCGGAGGGGATCTGATTGGGGATTTCTCCGCTAACAACGTTAGCGAAGGAAATTCCCTCTTTTGTCCATTTGCTTGAAAATTTTTTTCTTTTAATCGGGTCGGAAAAGGCAGTGCCTTTTTTGGGTTGGGGGAATTTGGGACATTTAGTGTAACATGCCGAGTGACCAAAGTCCTGGCAGTTGATACAAAATGGGTTTTCTTGTCGTTCTTTGATGTGACAATTTCGTGTGGCATGGTCTTTACCGCATTTAAGGCATCTTGGTTTCATATCCATCACTGGGGGGATACTATTGTAGCATATATCCTATATTTTAACTCACTAGATGGTAGCAACTTACAATGAAGTGTACATCTAGAATAGTACTAGTTTTCTCCGCTAGGGTTGCAGTATATATATACGTTATGCTCATGGGTAATCGCGCTTAATATCTTTATTTAAAACTATCACTAACCCACCTCCTTATTTTGATTTCCCTATCAATTCTGAATATATTCTTATTGGGAATTGTGAAAATATCATTTGGATGTAACCAAGTTTCTTGAATTATTAAAATACTTGCTTTTTGAAAAATTGGCGCGAAAAGAATATCTGACCTCTTGTTTTTAATTCCACGTGCATTCCATTGGATTATATTCATGATTTAAAACGAAAAAAAAAAAGGTGCGATACTACGAATTAGTTTAAATATTCAAAAAAGAAAGTAGATTAATATTGAGTTTTTAGCGAGAAAAAAAATATAAGAAAATTTGATTATTTGTTTAAGTTCCTTTATTTTTTTCTGCTACACTTTCTAATGTATTTCCTCTGTGTTCTGATATTTTCTTGAATCTTTTTGCTTTTTCATTCTGTTTTCTATTTATTAGACAATCATCATCTTTTGGAATTGTTTTATATTGGATGCAACTTTTTTTAGGGTGGATTCCATGGTATTCATTAGGGAAGAAAAGCTCAAATTTATTTGTGCTACCACGGTATTCAGTTCTGTCGTGAAGCGTTGTACTATTTGTTCTAATTTCTTTTCAAATACGTTATTGTTTTCTTCAAATTTCAACTCTAATTTCGCAAACTTTTTTTCAAGATTTTCTATCTTCTCTGTTAGATCATTATAGGTTTTGACCGAGTATGATGTTTTCTTCCCCTTTGGAATTTCTCAACTGCTTCGTTTCTCGAGATTTGTTGCTGTACTTTAATTTTTAAGATTTCAACTTCTTCTTGATATCTTTTGCAATCTTTATCGTTAGCTTCATGCCCCTCTCCACAAGAGCTACATTTTTTTATTTCTTTGCAGTCGTTTTCAGAGTGGTTTAGTGAGCAAATTCGGCATTTTATTGAGCTTCTACAAAATTTTTGAATGTGTCCAAATTTTCAACAGTTTGTGCATTGCCTAGGTGTTTCATAGTAGAGATTATAGTTTTAATCATTTCAAATCCTATTGCAACACTTTCGGGAATACTGCATCCAATTTGGGTAACTTTAACTGTTTTGATAGGTTTAAATCCAGATTCTGTTTTTTTTGGTAAAACGTTCGATATCAAAAATTGCATAATTGTAATCTTCTAATTCCGATTTTATGTCATCTATTGTATATTCTGTGTCTATTCCTTGTAATATATAACTACTGGTTAGGCCAGTAAAGGACAATCTTGTACGTATTTTTACACCATTCATTTCTTTAATTTTTAAAGCTTCTTTGGCGGTCTCGCAATTATTTGTTTTAATTATGATCTCACCGTTTCTTGTTTTGCTTATACTTAGAATACTTTTTTTAATTGTGAAAGCTTTCATTATATTTTCTTTTAGTTTAAGTGGATTACCATTCTGAAAGTTATTTTCTGATTTTAAGAAAATTGTAATATTTGGACTCGTATTTAAATTTTGTCTTTCCGCAAACTTGGTCAATAATTCTCTCTATATCTGTTAGATTACACCTATATTATGAAAGATTTGAGTTTCCATTTTCTACCTCCATATTATTTTTTGGGTGAGGGTAGCCACCCATTTTGTCTTCCCTACTCCAACACTCAAAATTGTATAAATACATTATCGTGTGTAAATACTTAAATTAAAAGCTCGTATCCGAAGATAGAATAAAAGTTATATGAACTAAATTTCAATACAAAATAAAAATTCAGAACGATCTCACCCGCTCAAATCCGCTTGAAAAGTCAAAATTATTCAATATTTTCAGCACACTCCCGTACAGTTGTAGTAGTATACAATACAGTAGTACACACAGATCAAAAAGATGCATTTGTAGTGAATTCAACGCAAAGTTATGGTCTTTTGGCAGCCTGAATAATGTAATCGTTGTTATATTTTTTGTTAATTTCAAGTATGTATCGGGATCTATGCCACCCCACGCAGTATGGTGGTTATGGCACTCGGCGTGTGATCGAGTGGGCTCGGGTTCGAATCCCGAATAAGGCATGGATGTATCTTCGGGAAATGAAGTTGGACTATATGGCCTGAAATGGATTCCCGTCTTGAATGGAAAGCAGCACACCCCTTATGTTCTATGCTGGGATCATCGTTTGTATAATAAAGTCTGTATTCTTCTGTGATTGGACTGTATATTTCTGTTCATTTATCTCTCGTCTTTCATATGTATCCCAGGATGAAACACACAACAACAACAACGGGTTCTGTTCAGGTCTTCTACAAATCCTGCTGGGGAAAATATTCTTTAACTGTGATCTTATTTTAAAAAGTACTTTGCGTAGATTTGACTTGATTTGTATATGTAACTATTATTACTAATAGCAATCGTAACTACTATTTAAGGACCAGTCGTTAAGTATGCGAGTTAATGGTTTAGCGATGATAGTTAAGTTGAATTCTAAGTGTTAGTAAACAGTGATTGTGGTGGTGCATTTTAAGATTAATATTCGACGGATAATCCATCAGGAAGTGGTTAAGTAACCGGAACTGACCATACTATCAGGCTTCAAGAAGAATCATACAAGGAGTTGCCATTCCAGATAAGTACCTTCCATAATTTAGTTATCTGATTATGGTTTAGGATTTTTCATATAGCTACCAAGTTAAATTATAAAGGTGTATTTCGTAAAGTGCTAAAGATTAAATAAAATAAGCTATTTTATGATCATGTCTGCTTCTTACTCGAACCCTCTTACTCCAACGACCATCGAGCCGCTACAAAGTATACGTGTTTGTTTTTTAAATACGTTATATAACTCTTCGCCAAGTTATTATTGGTCGACGTGCTGATACTGAAGGAGTAAATGGGGGATGCTACGGCATGCAAGTGTATGTTTTTAAAATGCGTTATATAACTCTTCGCCAAGTTTTTATTTACTTACTTACTCCAGAGAATCGAGCTCATCCAAAGGGTTTAGAGCCGCATCCGGCCGTCCGAGAAGTATTTTATTTTCAAATTAAACAAAAAAACATGTACAAAAAGGTCTAGAATGAGGGACCCTACCCCAAAATTCTTGAGAACCAGGGGAAGAATACAACAAAAACGCTTTACAATTACAGTGCAAAAGCACACATAACAAACACGAACATACACAGGTGCTACCTTCTAAGGAGAAGGAAAGACCCTGAAACAGACATAGGACACGAGGTGGAAAAAAGAGAAAGAAATACAGGAAGCAAAAATAATAGTAATAAAAAAGTTGGCCAGTTGGAGCCAACATTTCCTTTTGATATTATTTCCCGTTAATGGTTCTTTAGTTTTAAAAAAAAGCACTGGAAAGATTATTTTTTTTGCAAGACTTCCTCCCATTATATTTTAAAGACACTAAAAGAATGAATGAAGATGCGTAAAATAAACAAATAATTAAAGAGAAAAAAAGTGGGGGGGGAGAAGAGAAATTATTGAATTTTATTAGAGATACTATTTTTGCTAAAAGAGAGAAAACAAACAAGAAATTAACCTTAAAGTATACCCAGAATGATGACTAAGGGTTAAAACAGGAAGCTGCAATATATTATGTGAGGGAAACAAAAAAGGTTTAAAGATGAGAAGGAAAAGAAAAAAAAAATGAAAAGGAGAGAATAGCAAGAAACCTGAAGAGGGAAAAGGGAAAATTTAGCCAACCTATCACATATAGATTTGGAAATAGCAAAGCAAAAAATTAATTTATTGTGAATAGCACGATTATTAATAATAGAGTTAACCCAAGGATAGAGAGAGCATTCGGGACGGGGTTAACAAGATGGTGATCACAAGTGAAGGGGCAGTTGAATACGTAATGGTCGGCGTCTCTAGGTGACCCACACAGGCAATTTGGAGAGGAAAGGAGATTGAACCTGTGCAAGTAAGCGGAAAGCCCATGATTAGTTAGAAAATGGACCAGATATTTAGAGATAGGAAGAATGTTTAAGTTAGGATTATTGAAAAAGCGCTTGACCCTTAATCCAGTATTGCAGTCATTCCAAGAGGAGATCCAAGACTCTAGGATACATTTATTTAAGGAACTGGATTGATTGATTGATTGAATATTAACGTCGCACTGTTCAGCTACACGAGGGCTTTTGGCGACGGACCACGTAATTTTGAACCATGGTCAAGTGACGTGGACGACACCTTTAAGGAACTGGAGAGGAAGGAACGAGGAGCGGGAATCGAAAACACTTCACCATCATATGCAGCGTGTTTTGCATAAAAATCGGCGTAATCTATATAAAGGTTATTGTTATGAGCTTTGACCCAGTAAAGATTGTAGTAGCTCCTGAATTGAAACAATTTGAATTTAATGGAATTGAGATAACTGAATTTATTTGTAAGATGATTAAGAAAGAGAATAGAGGTGAAACTGTCAGTATAAATGTAAATTTTAATATTATGATGAACTACAACAGACAGAGAGATCGATGGCAGAGTACTCTGCCTGAAAGACAGAGTTAAAATCCTGAATCTTAAAGAGATAATTTTTAAAGGAGAGTCCCGATAAAAAATACACACTGCGAAATCAACTTTGGAATAGATTTTGGATCCGTCAGTATACATTTCCCACTCAGATGGGCCATCGAAAGTATTAATGGAGAAGGAAAGAAAATCGAGAAGGATCTGATGAAGAGAAATAAAAGAGTCCAACTTTGTAGCTGGGATAAGACCTGGAAGGAGATCATTCCTGTTGTTCCAAAGTTGGAATTAAAAGTAGAGAGCGAATAACAATATGAATGGGGGGAATGCCTGATAGGATATTAAGAGCGTCAGTAGGGGACGTTTTGTGGGCTTTAGTGATTTTTAACAAGTAAATCCTCTGAATAGATTTAAAGCTTTTGGACCTGGATAGAGGTTAGGGAGCCACCCCATACTCCTGCTCCGTAAGAGATGATCGGTTGAACAACCGAAGTATACCAAAGTTTCATTAGAGAAATATGCTGGTGATTGAAATTCTTGGAAACGCGATAAAAATTGGAAGAAATCCAGAGAATCTTATCTTTGATAGAACTTATATGGGGAGTCCAAGATAAGAGATTGTCAATGTTGAGAGAGACACCCAAGTATTTGTATGACTTAGAGATATGAATGGAATTGGAACCAATTTTAAAAATGGGATTCCTCCTGAAGGTCGAGCTTAAGTAAAACAGTTGGTCAACAGTACTATGATTGGCACGATAGGCTGTCAGATAGAAATGAAGAAAGTTGTGTGTGTGTTCCGTGAGGAATTTTATAAGGCGGCTGTGGATAATTCGCTCCATTAGCTTACAGAGTATACAAGTCAATGAGATGGGTCTGTAGCTCTTGCAGCTGGTAGCATCCTTTCCTGGCTTTAGGATAGGAATGATGACAGAGCTCTTCCAAATTTTGGGTAATTTACCACTGCACCAGGAGGTAATAAAAATGTTGAGCAAGTACTTTTTTGCGATTTTTCCAAAGTGCACAATCCTTTGACCATAGATAACATCAGGTCCTGGAGATTTCTTTGGATTTAGGTGCCGAATAGCGTATTTCAGTTCTTCAAGGGTGAAATCAGATGTGAAGACATCCTCGGCGCAATGATTCTTGTTATGCTTAATAATTGACTTATACTTTTTGTATTGTAATCTGTCTTCTTCCGCAAAGTTTAGCCTGCTTGTGACTTCGTACTGTTTTGCAAGCATATTTGCTGCTTCTTTATTTGTTCTTGCATTTGAGATTACGTTTGACTGAGATGTTTTGGGCATTGATATGTATGAACTATTGAGGCCCTTTAACAAATTCTATATTGCGATGTTCCTTTTCTGAGGTCCAATTTGCTACATAGTTCAGTCCACTTTTCTTTTTTACCTCCAAAATCAGTTCTTCCACTCTATGGATGACCTCAATAAAATTTCGTTTGAACTCTTCGCTGTTATTCCTTTGGAGCTCTTGACCAATGGAATCTCTTTCCTGAATTAGATCTTTGATATTGTGATCTTTCCAAAGCGGGATCCAATTGTTTCTTAGTTTCCCTCTAGAGATATGGTGTTTAGCTGTTTTTGCAATGCAGCTGGTGAAAAGACGGAGTAGTTTTTCTGCATCATTGTGCTTCGGCAAGTCAGAACAAAGGCTCTCCAATTCTTGCGTGAAACCATCCCAGTTCGCTTTGCGGAAATTCCACAACCGCTTTTCTTGCGTGGTGGGCTCCTGAACAATCGGGAGGGTAGTGAGAACCGGAAAGTGATCGCTAATAGCGGCATCAAGAACTTTCCAGTGAGCATTATTTGCGGAAGCATAGCTTATAGCAGAAATGTGAAGAGCCAACGCTGTGCCATTTGTTTTTGAGACGTAAGTGTTTTCTCCTGTGTTGAGAATAGTCAAGTTTAGATAATCTGCAAGGTCTTTCAATTGGTCACCCTTGGAATCAAGAATTTTGCAGCCCCAGGAAGGGCTCATTGCATTAAAGTCTCCCAAAATCCTTTTGGTATAGGCCGATGTAGAGGTGAGATCCTGAAGAATATTTGTATCAATGAGTGAATTGTCAGGATGATACACATTCACCAGCGTAATAGTATGATTGGATAGCAGGATGTTAATTGCTTGTGCCTCAGTGCTGCTACTGGTATTTGAGGTTGGGAGGATTTCTATATATTTAATTTCATGTGTTTTTACCAAAAAAGCAATTCCTCCTCCAGCTCCAGAAACTCTATCTTTCCTAATAGTAGTATATCCCTTAACGTTGAAGTGTAATTTGGAGTTTTTAACCTTGTTTCCTGCAAACAAGCCACATGGATGTTATTTTCATTGAGAATATCTGAAAGTTCGGCACATTTTTTCTGAGTGCCGTTGATATTAAGTTGTAGAAAGTTCACTGTCCTCGTAGCATATTTTCCAACGGAGCCCCGGACTGCAGGTTTCGTCGCATTGGTTATCCCGGACGCGGTAGCATTAAGACTAGGAATCAATATTGCACTGTCCATAGAAGATGGTGTTGCCAGAGCATCCAGGAGGTTGGACTTCTACCTGTTGGTCCACGGAAGGTATTTCATTTCCCTTCTACCACCAGTGGAAACCACTGAAGGCGTTCCCCTATCCGCCACCTGGGGACGCGCTCTCTAGGGGTTACAGACTCCCCCGAGAGACTAAAATTCATTAACTTTAACATATAATTATTTCTTAAAGTTGCAACTACAGTGTATTTTAGGACAATGTTTTCCCCCTCTGCTTTCTTTGCAGATTTCTGTTTGATGGGTAAGATATATAAGTTTGAATAATAATTTAGAAAAAATGCTATGAATGATTGCTTTTTTAAATAATATGTAGCTTAGTGAATTTTAAATTTGTTTTATGTGGTTTATAAAGAATACTGAAAGATGAATCTCTATTTAACGAATTTTTCACACAAAAAGCTTTTTTCCGGAATCCTTAAATAGAGGTTTGACTATAATTGTAAAAAAATGCATAATTATGCGCAGTTTACTTTTATCAATTTGTCAGTTTAATTTAGATCAATGTGTAGTTTCATCAGGCATTTTTTGGTGCTTACGTATTATTGGCAACTGCATTGGCAACATTATATGAAACAAAGCACATGGCTGCCAATTCAGCTAGTACGACACATGCAAAATTTGGTTTGCCAACTTGACGGGTTATCCTGAACGTTGGCATTGTTGTGATAGTACGTAAGCATCCATTTCTTTTCAGTTGCTCAAGTATACTTTAGTATTATATAAAATCATACTTATCGAAAAACATAAAACACGTAAGCAAAAACACAGTAATATATCATTAATCGACATAATAAGCTAGAATAAGTATTTAAAAATATTGTAAGTATATGTTTTAGCATTGGCATCAATTAATTTGACGGTGTTTTCACCCCTAAACTTTTCGCGTTTACGTATTTGCATTCGGCATACGTTCTATTGACCTTGGATAGCCTAGTGGTAGGAGCACTAGGCAATCCACTCCAGACCGGAGGGCCTGGGTTAGACGCCCCCAAATACCCTCTAAGTACACACGGAGTCCGAGAGTCTTGCGGGCGATCGCAGGAGAAACCACGGGGGCAGGGGGCTGGTATACATTCTATACATGCATTTGGTATACATTCTATGTTGGCATTCTATATCAAAAATTCAGTTAAGGCTGTTATTAAATACGACAATCACCCCTTTTAAAATGAGGAAAATGTTTTCCTTGCGTTAAGGAATGTGAATAATTTTCTCTTTCTTCCAGAGCTTCTCAAACTTTCAATATAATCCCACCATTCAATCATCTTTTTCATCGCGGCCCCTCTCCATACCATAACAATGCATGGAATTCAATACACTTTGACGCTAAAGCTACAAATTCGACTTATGTGCCACCGACGTATAAAAACGTTTCGCTCAGCCAAAGTATTAGTTTTCTTGACGTATATATACGTCTTTCCAAAGTGCGATATTTTCTGTGCAGTCCATAAAATTATTTCGATTGCTATAAAAGAACCTTGATAATGTTTGCGATGAATTTATTTATTTCAGAGGATTTGCTTATTTATTTCCTTTCTTCCCCTCAAAAAAAAAACATCAAATACGCTCGTCTACGTATTGGAGAGCGAATCGCGTAACTCTTAATCGCCAGTTAAGGAATTAATTATAAACCGTACAAATTATCAAGTTAAGTGTGAATACAAGCCCATGGGGTCACTAATAATTATGAAACTTGTTCTTAACTTAGTATTGTTAAATTAATAATAAAATATGCATTGTACAGTATTGATACATTTATAAGTGTATTCTATCAGTGTAAAAGTATGTTCTATATTTTATACATCAGAAAATATTTTGTTTGTTTACTTTCAGTAAATTAATGATTTTTTAACTAACCTTTTGTTTTCGACTTTTCAATATGCTCGTGCCCATCAAGGAGGCGCGCCCCACAGTTTGAGAAGCGCTCCTTTATTCCTTTGATAAGTAAGAAAAAGTTATTGGGAAATACAAACCAATTAGAATCGAATGATTTCTCTGTCCTTCAAAAAATTTCGTTAAGTTTTCAAATGAGATAGAGTCCCTGTAACTACTAAATGTATTTAATGATATTTCTTTGAATATATTTAATAAGTTTACTTATAAGAGCACATTTATAGTATAAATTCTTTTTATATAGGCTTATAAAAGCCTATATAATCCGAATGTCTTATACGGTTATTTGACAATTAAAAATCAAAAGTATGATATTATATTTAAGAAACATGTAACACAGAGGTATATACTCTTGATCAAACAATCAAGCCTAATTAATCTCTAAAAATTAATAATTTTCAGCTTCTTTTGTTTAAACAAGGGAAATAATTAGTTTTGTTAATCACCTGCATTTGTTTCTACATCAGAGGTCTACAAATAACCCTAACTGACAATTTTTAAGACTAATAACTCTTTCGTCACTCGAAACTTTAGAATCGTGTTTACAGCTCTTCGATATGCATCATTTCTTCACAGTGTTGTTAATTACTGTAATTTTCCTCGGATTACCGGCAATAAAAGCCTACGTCGCAAGAGAGCAGTTAAATACGGATGGCGATGCATATGTCATACATCATACACACATGAATGGTTTTGAATAATTAAATCTTAGAGAAATCATTAAATCTGATAGCTGTAATTAAAAACCATTAATTTCTTTTTCATTTGTAAGACGGGGGTTAAAAACAAGTTAAGAAATAGTATTTGTGTGATGATATAATTAATGTATAATTGTAATTATTTTATATAAATGATGCAGTTAAATCTGTAAAATAATTTTTTAGAAACTAAAGAGAAAATGAGTTTTAAATTAATACCCCTTTTATATCAGACGGGGCATTGTAAAAATTATGATAGGGTACATTTTTGTCTTATTAAACTAAAACAAAATGTTCTTGCAGAAATAGACAATAAGGAATTACCATAATAAAGTAAATAAAACTGCCACTATTGTTTTTAACTTATATGTATTAATAATATAATGAATATATAATGAATGCAATCATTTTCAAAAGTTGAGGCTCTCTGGTATTCTCCGATCCCACAATATGGCCCACGATCCAAAACAATTTACCCATCCCTGGTATAGATGCATATACAGAACCAAAAAAAGTGCTTCTTATTTATTAATAGAAATGCAAAATTTTTTGTACCAATATTTCACTTCCTTCTCTTAAAATGCTTCCTAAGGGTATATATATATAAATATGTTACATTTGAATTTTAAATATATTATTTCTTGCCATTACACGTACTCAATACATTTTTGTAAAAATATGTTTTTATAAACATGTTTACCCAAACTCGAAAACTGTCATTTTTTTCCCATCATACATATTCTTAATAGGTACATACAGCTGATTAATTCCGTCAAATCAAATAACGTCGCCAAATGCTACGATAGGCAGCTAATAGTAAAAAACTAGTTCAGCTCATTTTAGAAACATTATAAACTTACTCGAGCATGCTTTATTATATAATAATTATTATTTTAAAGGTTGCAACGTTTCTGCAAAATGGCGAAAGATCGAGAGTTTGTAAGATAGCATTTAGATGTGCTCATGCGAATTTATGCGGCGTCTTCTTCATAAGACTCATTGGCCACGATTTTGAATGAAATTACGGCGTTTTGAATAATTAACAGCAACTCAATATTCTAGCTCTTATTAGATCTTTTAGATCCGTTTATTCCATTGTGTTTTATTTAAGCGCAGCGTTTAATTCTTGTAAATTTTCGCCATTTTACTTGTCGAATAGCTAATATGTAAGGAGAATGTGTGATAATTTGCTTAAGCTTATGTGCGGAAACGATGAATTATTTGGCGATGTCTTTTGGCTCAGAGAAATTGAGATCATACAGAAGAATGTGTGGGAATTAGATTCCGCGCATGTGCGGGAACGATGAAAGCATTTCTCGCAGTTTTTTGATTTTGAGAAATAGGTCGACTATAATCATGAAGTACCTTCATATTCTACTGTAAAATTAAGCAGTACTTTCATGTTTAAAATACGACTAAATACCTTCGAATTTATTTAAAATTACAGGGAGAAAATTTAGATCTTATTTTGAATTCTTTTCCAGGATACTGTGATTCTTGTACTTACGGTAGGATTTTTTTAGGAGAATTCGATTTCAATGATGAACAATGCGAAAGACACGATTGCAGTGAAGGTCTCCTAACTATTATAGGACAAGTAAAAATAAAATACAACAATGAAAATACAAGATGGATCCTTTCGTTACATATTTCTTTAGTGTTCAGGGAGAACAAAAGAAAACCAATATACTCAAACAAATAATACAGGTGTTTACACAAATATTGAAAATGTAGACTATTTTTAAATCGTTAAAAAGTCTCACCTATACTTTCACATGCAATACTTAAACATTTAAGAGGACATGGTACGATTTACTCAAAAAATTTTAATTTAATGATTTTCAAAATTTTTTTTACTGCCTTATATATGTGTATATTATGTAAAACAGATTTTGTGCTCAAAATTTCATAAAAAGTTAGCCATTTAATTTTTTAAGGAAAAAAAATTTGTGAAGTGATTTTAAAATACTCCTCCTCCCCCCAACAAAAATTTACGTACAAGCATGAAATTTGATTTACGAGTACGTCAAACTATGTATAACAAAAGTTGGTATGGGTTTTGCAATAAAATGATTGGTATTCGTACAATACTTCATTTTATGAAGGCTTATTGAAAATTCCTTAAAAATGTATAAAACAATTCTGAGTTCAAATATTTTTCAAAAAATAAGTATTGCTTTTTTTTAATTCAAAAATGCGTACCAACTTTTGTTACATGTGCTATTAGCAATAGGTAAAATAAATTTCAAAGCATTAGAAACAATAGGAAAAAACCTTAGCATATTTAAGATTAAGACAACCTAGTTATTTTGTCTTTCCGAGATAAGTCAGTTAAAGTTTTGATTTGCCATAGAGATGTGATTCAAAACGAAGGTAAAATCTATCATAATTCTGCGTTTTTTTAAGTTTAGAGCTTTCAAATTTTGTAAGATTATAGAAAAGTATGTAAAGACTAATTTGGGCTAGAAAAATTAGATTTGGGTTTTTTGACTGATTTTTGTCGATTGAATCGTACTGTGTCCCCTTAACAAATCTAACTGGAACAATGTACCAAATAAATCCATTTATGAATGAAATATATGTTCAAATATTTAAAACTATTGAAAAACATAAAACTTTCAAAACGCAGTATTTCTTTCTATAGGAGTACTAGGAAGTATTAGCCTTTACTCGTCCGCCTTGCTGGGTATTTCAGTTTTTAAGTATTGATATTTAAACTCTAGACGTTTGGCTGTATGAAAAAAAATATTCTTTTAGCCTCCACCTCTGAATTTTTTTTTAAAAAAACAAGACCAATTTTTAATACAAAAGTGTAATTATCTTTTGCATCTCCTTAAGACACCCTCCGAGTCAATTTAGAAAAATGCATTTTAACGGATCTTTACTCAACAAAATAAATATGCTTGCCAAACTTAAAGTCCGCAGGTCTAATAGTACAAAAGTGGGAGTTTTTTTTCTATAATAGCCCTGCAAGCACCCTTGGGAGTCGATTTCTACAAAATCCATTTTTAGTGGATCTCAACTCAACAAAAGAAAACTGCTTAACAAATTTCAAACCTAAACGCGTCTAACAATTAAGAAAGGGGAATCCTTATTTATGTGACCTCTCATCCCCCCTGGCAGATTTCGGTAAAACCCGATCTTTTCCTAACAAAAGAGAGACGTTAGCTAAATTTAAGTCCGCAAGTCTAAAAGTTCAAAAACGAGAGTTATCTGTAACACCTCCTTACCTCTCGGAATTCTCTCCCCCCACCTTGGGGATTGATTTCCGCAAAACCCATTCTAAGCAGATCTCTACCTCTACTTAACAAAAGAAATACGCTTACCAAATTTCAAGTCTGAAGATCTAATATTCCGCAGATTTCGTGATGAGTGAAGTGAGTCTCTTTTTTTTCTCATATACATATAAGGTGATAAGGGTTTTTTTGATAAAGGTGGATATTTATGTTGCAATGAACATAACTCTTCTGTGAGCCCGGGCAGTAAAACTTTATTTTCTTTAGAAGTAAAAAAAATCCAATTTAATACTAAAATATTTTTTAAATAATAACAATAAAGTGTTGGTTCCACATTTCTATCATAAATGCATTTACTTAATTATTTTTATTTCATTAATATGCTTTTTAGAACTTTATAAAGGATATTCTTATAAAAAATTAAATTTATAAAAATATAGTAATACTGATTTGAATTTCAGAAATTTTTATGTTTGAAGAGCAAAAAACGCAGTAATGATTTCAATTATTTTCTGCAAAACACTATCAAGCACTAAAAAATGAAAAGTGTATATAAGAAATTTGAAACAATACAAAACTACACGTAATTGTGAACTTATATCTAATTTCAAAATATTTATAAATCAACAAGAAACTCAAGCAGAGCCCATATAAAGTAGTTCCGAGATCATCAGATGTTGATAGGAAAAAAGAGAGGGTTGACGGAATTATAACCTAACAATAGAACAAAACGTTTCTGAATAAAATGTGGATGTTTCTTCATTCCAATTAAGAAAGAATGGATCACAGTCAATGTAGCATTAATTACAAAAAAAGTAAAAAAAAGGTCTTTGCATCCTCTCTAAAAAACTGAGAAATTTTAAGAACAGATTAGAATGTTAAAAGTTTTAGTTTTTCATCAAAACCAAAGTAGTAGGCAGATGGGATGAGGATGTAATAGCCAATCAGCGATCTTAACAAAAAGGTATTGGATACTTCTGATGGGTTATACCTTCGCCAATCGCTGGTAACCAACTTGATGTGATTGCGCTCTTTAAAATCAAATTTTATAACATTAATTACGTTTCAAGCATTACGTGGCATTTGTTTCCGCCTGAATTTATAGGAATTATATACCTTTTAGATATATTTTATAGAAATTATAAGAGGTTTCAAATGAAAAGGCTGCATATTCATATCACGTCCGGGTCACCAATGTGAAGATATCATAGGTTTTTGACGTTTGAAAATCCACCATACCCCATAATGTTCAGAAACAATATTTCCAATAATAACTTTATTTAAAATTCCACATCCTAATATCCTTCGATTGAGTTGAGCTGTCACAGAGAGGATAAAACCAGACAGTGGTTAATTTATAATTGGCCAGCTCAAATTTATAATGATTGAGTGCGATTTTACAAGAATCTCCTGGCTTTTCAGTGTAAAAACTCTTAGCATTAAACACTTTAATGATGTTCAATAATAGAAATTTTACACAGCTACGCACATCTTTTTAGGTATTTGAGTATCATCGAATGAACATGATATTACACGGCACAAAATAAAAATATCTAGTTGATTCTATTAAAATTATTTTTGCGAAACAAATTTGTTTTAACTTCATCCCGTTTCATCTTTTTTTTTAGCTGCAGAGTTGTGGCAACAGATGATTCCAACTGTAATATAGAAAGAAGAGAAGGTCGTTACCCCGATTGCTGCCCTACTGTCATCTGCGACTAAAAAAGAAAATTGTTTCAACTCAACTGATTCAAGATACGTAATTCTAGTCTCAAAATTAAAATCATCTAAGCATCAATATTAAAATCACTCCAGTTTTGAAGTATTCCTCAAAATGTATATTTAACAAAGCGAGCAGGAGAAACAATTATACTAAAATAAAGCAATGTTTTACGCTACTATTTACACTTACATTGCCTTTTTTTCATTATAATCAAACTACGAGGGCAATTTTTAAAGTAAGGTCCGTGGGCGCGTATATTTTCCTAGTTCGCGCATGCACCGCAACGAGTCTTTGCGTCGTAGACCAGCATCTTTTGCGAACACACATGCACCATTTCCGGGTCTGTCGCAGTCGTGTAAGATTCGCTGTGCGTCTTTAAAATGTTTAAGGTGATTGAATCGCCCGCCAAATATGATATACGGTCTGCTATCCGTTTTTTGACTACAAGAAACATGTCGGCTGCAGATATTCATCGGCAGATAGCAGAAGTTTATGCCACAGAAGCAATGAGTGACAGCAAAGTTCAAAAATGGATCAGGAAGCTTAAAGATGGTCGAACAAACTTCCATGACGAAGAACGCTGATGCCGGCCCCTCTGTAATCACTGATTATTTGATGCAAGCAGTTGAAACAAAATTTCGTTAGAACAGGAGGTTCACGATAACCACTCATTCATTGGAATTTCCCGACGTTTCTCGGTGGGTGGTGCACAAAATTGTGATTGAAGACCTCAACTTTAAGAAATTGTGTTCTCGGTGGGTACCCAGACTACTCACAACGGAACACAAAAAGAAGAGGTTTGCCATTTCATCGGACTTTTTGATTCGTTACGAGGAAGAAGGGGATAACATGTTGAGTCGAATCGTTACTGGAGATGAAACATGGGTATCCCATATCATCCCGGAATCAAAGCAACAGTCTGTGGAATGGCGACACACATCCTCTCCCGTCAAGGTCAAAGCCAAACAAACGCTGTCAAAGCACAAGATTATGGCAACAGTGTTATGGGACCGGTGCGGTGTTTTGCTGGTGGACTTTATGCCACAAGGAACAACGATCAACTCTGTTGCCAACTGCGCAACTCTACGAAAGCTCCGAAGAGCATTGCAAAACAAACGGTGCGGCATGCTGTCAAAAGGTGTTTTTCTACTCCACGATAACGCAAGACCTCACACATCTCTAACGACTCGGGAGTTAATCGAATCTTTTGGCTAGGAGGTCTTGGACCATACAGCCCCGACCTTGCTCCAAGTGATTTGAATCTTTTCCGGTACCTCGAACACAGTTTTGGAGGAAAGCATTTCAGTGACAACGAAGAAGTGAAAGCGGCCGTGAACTCCAATCAGGAGGCAGACTTCTTTGAAGAGGGTTTTCAAAACTTAATTCTAAGGTATGAAAAGTGCAAAAATAAACTCAGCAACTATGTAGAAAAATAGACAAAAGTATATACAATTCTAAAATAAAGGTTTTTAAATCAAAATATTGTCGTTATTTTTTTAAAAACAAACGGACCTTACTTAAAAACAGCCCTCGTATTTATTAAAGCAGCCTTCTATATTTTTGTGGAATAATTATTATATTCTTCTCAATCATTAAAAAAAACAGTCTTGTAAAATACATTAAAATTTTATTTTACAACAATAATTTATTAAAATTTTTAACCAGGAAAATTAAAGCTAGAACGAAAAGTAAATGAAATAAAAAAAGTTCATTAATTTAAAAAAAAACTTGCACAAATACTTTTTTTAAAGTAACTTCTAAGCAAATATTGATTCATACTTTTTATTTTCAAAAACGTAAAAAATTAATCAGCAATTATTTATAAGATTCGAGGCTCTATCCTCGGGCTGGGCAAGGTCGACTCAACCTTTCATCCCTTCTGCAGTGGGTCGATAAATGAGTACCAAAGCTGGCTTGCAGACTAAAACACTAGGGGCTTTCTCTACAGACTGACTGCCTGATCGGGACATGTGCTCATGAGCCTCAGTGCCCAATGGTCACGTATACTGGGATGGGCACAATAGGCTTTGGAGCTCATGGGCTGTTGCACCACCGAGTTTTAATTTGAAAAACATTCTTTACTCATAAGCCTAAAATAAAAATGTTTTTGTGGTCCTACTGCACAGGGTACGGGTATGAGCTATGATTGAAAGCAAAAATGTTTTAATTCAACCCATTCAAGACACAGAAAGGATCAAAGATACCATCTTGAATCATAATCGGATCAACATACAGATTTGTTCACATGTTTCAATATTTATACGCGCTGAATAAATATTGTATTTGTAAAAAAAATTTATTCCTTAATAATTGTATTTCCTTTAAAAAAATGAGAATTTTTTAAATAAAATAATTGGCACTTAATTACTATAGCAACATAGCCAACGTTTAAGATAAATCGCCAAGTTGACAAATCCGATTTCACATGTGTCGAACGCGCTGAATTAGTAAGCATTTGCTTCGTTTCATATAATGTTGCCAACATGGTTGCGATAATACATAAATACCAAATAATCAATGAATTTATCTCTTCCAAAAAGCTTTCACACACTGTTAAACAAAACGTGACATTTTCTAATTTTTTATATTACTCCCATGACTTTGCAAATTACGTGGTCCGTCGCCAAAAGCCCTCGTGTAGCTGAACAGTGCGACGTTAATATTCAATCAATCAATCAACCCATGACTTTGCATTATGTCAAAATATTACAATAAATGATGACATGACACAACACATTTTTCAAAGCCAACAATAACAATTCTAAAAAAGAAAATACATAGATTTTAAGAACAAATGAAGAATAAGGCTGTTTTTATATGTGTAGATCATGTTGCCTGTTAATCTATAAAAAAATGAAAATCACATTGTTTCATCAGTTTGACAAATTGACATAAACTAAAGAAAAAAATTATCGTCACCCGATAACTGCAATCACATGTTTCCAGCCGACCACTTCAAGCGCTTCGGTGTTGTCTGACAACTTTTGCTTTTTCCAGAAACTTTCCTTTGAAAAGTGCATCTTTGTCAACAATAATAACGTGCGCAGGTAAATAAAATGCATTTGGATTAAAAATAACAGTTCACTGTGATTCGCTACCACCTCAACAAATTGCAGGGTGTGTAGTCGCTACAAAGACGGTTCGGAATCACATTAGAATGCAGGGTCGCAAATGCCTTAGTTGCGACTGTAACACATTGATGGAATAGAAAACAATTTATTAAATATTTGTGCTGCAAAATTTGTTTGAAATTACTACCAGAAGTTGTCTGGCAAGTCCGGCAGTAACGATGTATGGAATTTCTGACGTTTTGAAAGATTCCGGCATTATTGTGGTAGACCAGGCATTATATTGCGGTACACCAGGCATTATTGCGGTAGATGGCACTGAATGGAATATTTCGTGAACACAAATTCAACTAGAAGTCGTCATTTGCGATCCGTTTCCCGAAGTAGTACGATTAACTTTCATTCAAACGAGGAACCTCCGACCTGCTGATAGTGTACGGAGATGCGAATTGTTAACAGGTCCGCCGTTCGGCTGTTGTACCAGGAACATTACTTGAGCAGGCATGTTCCAAATCAAATGACTCTTGCAAGTGTGAACAGAAGGTTACGTGAGACAGGTTTCTTAACAAGATGTGATGGGGCTTTCATCGCGTTTTCATATAACAGTCCTCTTGGGTTATTTGGGGGACCAAAATGGCAATTATTTCCAACCAACTCAAGAAGAACGTGGTTATGCAAATTAGGAATCACATATATAGTGGAAGTTTAGAATTCGCGAGGTGGCTATGTGAGGTCTATGTCTATGTGTAGAAGTGAATTGAGATAAAGTTTAGAAGTTCGAGAATTAGTCTAGTCATTCCAGTACAGTCAATCCAAAGGTGAATCCGAGGCCAAAATGATCAGAGTCGTATTAAAGCCACATCATAAGTGTTTCTGAAGATAGCTGTTTACCTAGGATATAGCGAAAAGCGAATTATGGCGATTACTAGTGAGATAGCATGTAATATATAGAGTTAGATTAAGTGGTCAATTACGCGATTATTTGGTAATAGGAGTTACGTCTTCTCATTCTACACTGGTGTGCAAAAATTAAGGACGAAGTCGAAAAATTAGCATATCAGCTGAACGAAGAGGCAGAGCGGACAGAAAGACCAATCAGGAGATTAAGTAAGGTGATGTACGGTAGCACATGCGCAGATATGCAGGTAGACGTAATGGGGGAGTGTCTGAGTAGTATAAAGCATGTTGTCGGTGTAAGATCAGTATTTCTGGCAAAGAGATTGCACGCCGTATAGCAGTTAAAATCACACCGAGTTGCTGCCTCAGCGAGAAATGGCGAATAATCAATCTGTTAGACGACATCTGGATGCTTTTACCCGAGGTCGAATCATTGGGAAGTTGGAGGAAGGCCGCAGTGTGACAAGTGTGGCTGCAGAGTTCGGAATTGCTCACAGTATCGTTTCACGACTTTGGAGACAATTTCAAACTACAGGAACAGCTATCCGGGGGTTCAGTAGTGGTCGTCCACGAGGAACCACACCCGCAGATGACCGGTACATTGTCTTACAGGCCAGAAGAAACAGGCGGCATACAGCGGGAGAAATCGCTAGACACACGACACAGGCGAATGGAGGACCGATATCGCGTTTTACCGTGGCCAGAAGACTGCACGGTGGTGGTCTGTTTGCACGACGCCCTGTACGGTGTGTACCTTTAACGCCTGTCCATCGGAGAAGGCGTTCTCTGTGGTGCCGGGAATACCGGAATTGGAGAGACAATGAATGGGGACGAGTACTCTTTACAGATGAGAGCAGATTCAGTTTGAGTAGCGATTCTCATCGCATACTCATCTGGAGAGAGCGGGGAAGCCGCAATCATCCCTCGAACATCATTGAAAGGGACAGGTATGGAGGTCGCGGTATTCTCGTTTGGGGAGGCATCATGCTTGGTAGTCGTACAGACCTTCACATCTTCGACGCAGGTTCAGTCAACGGGACCCGTTATTGTAACGAGATTCTTCTTCCATATGTGCGTCTGTTTAGAGGCGCTATGGGTCTGCAGTTTCTTTTCATGGACGACAATGCACCATGTCATCGCACAGTAGCTGCCGAACAGCTCTTAGAGAGTGAGGATATTGAACGTATGAATTGGCCGGCACGATCTCCGGATCTCAATCCCATCGAGCATATATGGGATTTTCTAGGCAGACGCTTGGTAGCTCGTGCCTTACCACCAGTAACGATTCGGGAGCTTCGATTGGCGCTGCAAGACGAATGGGCAGCAATGCCTCAACAACTCATTGACACCCTCATTCTCAGCATGGGCAGACGCTGTGAAACCTGCCTAGCAGTCAGGGGAGATCATATCCCCTACCAAAGACCGGATGTTTCTTGCTGGACACCCCTCACAGGGATGTTTCGGCCTTCAGTCGCATTGCGCTCCATGCTACTTTTTCAATCAAGCTTCTTTTTATCCCTCTGATTTCTCTTTTAGTAAGTGTTGCTTACATTACACATGTCCTTACGTATTGGGGATCTTACGGTATTAAATGTGTTGATTTGGAAAGCTTTTGTACAAAGTTATATTGAAAAAACCGTCTCGTCCTTAATTTTTGCACACCAGTGTAGATCAGCCTACTTAGATAATTATTGTTGTGTATTGTGTTTAAACTAGGCTCTTAATAAACAGATTCTAAATTGAATGATTTTAGGGATCCTTCGTTCTTCCTCACAGAAACAGGTCGCGTAGATAATGTAGAAAGGGAGTTCCCACGGGTATATTGGTGTAGAATGAAACATTCGTTCTTTCAGTAGAAGAACTCAGCCCTCGAATATTTGTCACTGCCATGAGGGTACGTTATATGCTTGGAATCTTCCAGAACGCAAGGAATTCTGCGCAGCTCCATTGTCAGACCTGCCAGACGACTGTTGGTCACATAATTTCAAACACCTTTTATAGTAACACCTTTCAATAAAATGTTTCCTGTCCCACATTAATGTGTTGATGCTTCTTGGTTGTTTTCCTATTAATTTTCTTTCTTCTTTTTTGACATTCTGCATGAAAAACGCAAATAAGGCTACAATTAAATAAGACAATCATCTACTTTAAAATGAGAGGAAATGTTGCCATTTATTCGTGAAAGGGTTAGAAGTGGAAGTTAAATCTTATTATGTTATTTTTGATGCTTGGAAATAATGATTATATCAGAATTTATCCCTTTTGGAGGAAAGATAAATATTTGCACACACTTACATACAAGCACGCGATAAACAAACTTTAATTTTACTCACGTTTTAACTGTAAATTCATACAGATTCATTCTGATTCGAATCACGAGCTTCAAAACTCCTCTCTATCTTATTAACACGCTTTTATAAGTTTTGCTTGTATGTAACGGAATCTTTGAACTAGATTTTTACCCGCTTTAAAAGGTCAGATTAAATCGAAATTTTGCACACTTGTCAAAAACCGATGACAATACAATAATTCCATAAGTTTGTTCCATTGCTCTTGATCATATGGAATAACGATTTCCAGATTTGGCGACTAATTCATTATACCGTTTCCAGATTTGGCAACTAATTCCATATACCATTTCAAGATTAGGCGATCATGTCGATTAATTTTGACAAATTAAAATTTCGCCATGGAGAAAAAAAATATTGTGTTAAAGGTTCAAGTGTAGTACAGAGGAGCCACTTCGTATTTGACGATTTTTCTTCGGATTTGGCGATTTTTATCTAAATGTCATGGTGAAATATCGATTTAATTCTAAAATAAATAACTCCGAAAGAAGTACCTTGGTGACCGCTTTTAGTCGCCAAATGGCCCATTCCAAACATTGAAAACATATCGTGGCATCTTTTGATTTGAGGTAAAGGGTCAACGGAAAAAAAAGTAGTTACTAAAAAAAAATAATAAACGTGAACATTATATCATGAATTAATTTAATTTAAGATTACTGGAGGAAGGTAAAATTGGAGGAAAATTTCAATACTCTATTCTAGAGATCAGCAGACCAGTCTTCTATTATCGTCAAAACTATTAAGAACTTTAACAACTATTTGGTGGGAAAATAAGTAGCGTACAGATGTCACACACATATATAATTTTCAAGAATTTAAAAAAAGAGATATAAATTTAGCTTAATATTATAGAAAAAACACGATGTAAATTTAAGCAAAATCATAAACATCCCGCGTTAAAGCTATCGGAATGTTGCCAAACCTACAAAACAAAATTTGAGTTGTTAAAAGAGTAATTTTAAGAAAGTGATTTATTCGAATATTAGACCCAATTATGTATCAAAGAACAAAAAAATAGATAAATATGACAACCAATACATATAACCATAGTAGAAATATACAATAATTCGGAAAAAACTATGCGTAAAGTTTAAATTTTCGCATTGAGAGCGAATCGTGACAACGTATGACGTCATAACACTAAAAAATCACTTAAAAATTAAATGGAAAAAAATTTAGAGTAAATTTCGAAATAAAAAGTATATAAGATCCTGACCAGAGTCAAATTCAACGTTGTGTCAAAATTTCAGATAAATCCATGCAGAACTTTTTGAGTTATGCGAGTATACACAAACCAACACAACATTTTTATATATATAGATAATACATATATTGATAATATGTGCAGTTTATAATATTAAAGTCGCATTGTAGCTTTAGCGTCGAAGTACAATGTTACATTCAATACATTTTTGTTTTTTGAGTTGGGCGCGATGAAAATTATGACCGAAAATGGGTCGCAAATACGGAAAGTTTCAGATACACTGTTCTAACGGCTAAACTGAGACATAAAGTCTGTTTTTCTACATCATCTTGTCGGATCTGGAGAATGAAACATCATTCATTACTTCATTTTACCAAAATAGCTGAGAATTGATTTAGAGGTATCACCGGATTAAATAATTTCTCACAAACTCTTCAATTAAAAAGTATACTTTTATGTCTAATGCTCATATTAGCTTCAGAGAATATTGAGCTCATTTTAGTGAATCAAAATCATTGACTTGACACCTTCTTTTGCATGAAATACTTCAAACATAGCTCTTACAGATTTCCTTCAATTGGTTGATCCTACATTTTGCAAACCAGGTCGTATCGACGCACTGATAAGATGCCAATGGATATTGCAGATCTAAACAATGACGCCTTTAAGATTAATTCATCGTTGAACAAATGATACTTAAAAAGCTAAAAACGCACACTTTTATTGTAGAGCGAACTAAAAAATGAAAAATAAAGTGTCGTTTAAAAAAACTAAAAAACACGCTTTTATACACTGGTCTCCAAAAGTTAAGGAACATCCGGTTTTTTGCTCCTTATTTTCAAATGAATGAATTTAGAAACACCAAGGTTGGATGACATGTGCACAAAACAGTTATGTATTGACTGCAAGATAGAAGTTTACATAACAAAAATTCAAAAGTGATTTACAAAAAAAAAAAAAAGAAAAAAAAAAAAGGCAATCTCGCTGGAAAAGTCCGTTTTTGCAAAAAATAATAATCACAGTTTTATGTCGTAAAATGTCATAGAAACATAAAAAAGCGGGTTTTAATAAGGGATATGCCCACCCTTAGCTTGAATGCATATGCGGCATCGAATTTCCATGCTGTCAATTAAGTTGTCGGCTACCGAAATGTTCCAGCTGTCCTAAAGACATTGGAGGAGGACTTAAAGCAGCAACCTGTCTACCGAGGTAGTTCCAAAGATGCTCTACCGGATTTAAGTCTAGAGATTGAGCTAGCCATTCCATTCCCTCCAAACCAAGACCCTCAAGATATTCCTCAATGATTTCAGCTCGATGAGGTCGTGCATTATCGTCCATCAGAATGAAGTCGTTGCCAATTGCACCGGCTTAAGGGCGGACATGTGAATCAAGGATCTCATCCCGATATCTCACACCAGTGAGAATTCCTGCCTGGAACATATGCAGGTCAGTGTGATCACCGAGGGAGATCCCTTCCCGAACCATTATTTCACCACCTCGGTAACTGTGTCTTTCAACAGTGTTGGATTGATGATATCCAGTGCTTCGTTCCCTCCAGATGAGCAGACGTCCTGAATCGCCCTCAGGTGTGAATCTGGACTCGTCTGTAAAGAGTACAGAAGCCCATCACTGTCTGGTCCAGGAAACGTGTTCTCTTGCCCATGATAAGCAGGCCCTTCTCTGTCGTCTGTTGAGGGATACACATACAACTGGTCGCCTTGCATAGAGATCTGAATTGTGAAGACGCCTTCGCACCGTACTAGCGGATATTCTTCTCCCAGATGCTACAGAGTGGTCTGCAACAAGTTGCGGCGCAGAAATCCTTCTTCTCCTGCGGGCCGAAAGAGCGATAAAACGGTCTCCTGCAAATGTTGTAGCTTGTGGTCAGCCTGGAACATGTCTTCTGGACACTCATGCTTCGGTTTAATATTGATTCCAGAGACGGTGGACCACACTACGAGACACATTAAGATGCCCAGCAGCATCAACCAGTGACAACCCCATTTTCATCCATCCGACTGCCCTTTACCTTAACGAATCGGGTAAACGGCTTCTCTTTGATATTGCGAGATCCCACTACCTATTGTCAATAAATCTTCTAACAAAAATTGAAAATCAACAAAAGTTACACACGTAATTACGAAAGCCTGTGATGTATGCAAATTTTTCTCTCACTCATATATATGTGTTCTTTCCTATTTAAAAAGAAGTGGTAGCTGCTATTTTTGCATAAATTTGTATAAAGTTTGTTTTTATCATTTACAAAAATTATAAATTTTATTGTCATTGTCTTTTTTTTACAGAGAGCTTCGAAAAACATGTTGTTCCTTAACTTTTAGAGGTCAGTGTATTAAATCGAAATAAAAAGTAAAAAAAAAAGATAATACGTAATATAAGAATAAAATGATTAACGAGAAAATTAATGTCATTGGGGTAAAAGCGTGGGGGTGCTTTGTACTACAGTTTTACACTAATTCAACATTTTGGAATAGAAGTAGTAAGAAATTATAACAATTGATATAGAGCACACCACGCTTTTACCCAAATGACATCATATATATAATTTTCTCATTAATCATTTTATTTTTCTTATAGTAAGAATTATTTTTTTTTTTACTTTTTATATCGAATTAACATAAAATCGTGTGTTTTTTAGCGTTTTTAATTACATTTTTTTTCTTAATTTCTTATTCTGGCATTGACCTTGAACATGCGCGAGGAGAAAGAATTTCATGATCACCGAGCCGGGGGAAAAGAGCATTTAAGTTTTAAAATTTTTCACCTACAATTCATTTCTCAGCGGAAACGAACATTATAACATCCTTTTTAAACGTTACCAGCGACAGTCAACTAGTGATTGTATAGTATTTAGCCACTGTAGCTGGCGGGCTATAGAATCTTTAAAATCTCGAAACCACTCCAAGTTCTATACAGCCCCAGCATGTATCGTCTTGTCGCCGTTGCTTGCATTCTCGTATTTATTCTAGGGTTACCTGGGTTTAATGGATATAAATATTCCGAATATTTAAATACGGATAATGGTAGGTAGTATTTTTTTTCCTTTTTATTTGTTTACTCTGGAATAAGTAATTTTAAAAAATACGTTTGATTTTTAATTATTTGAAATAAATCAACCATATTTATGATAAAAAGACGTCATTAGTAGCAATAAAAATTTCGGCTACATTATAAAAATTTTGAAATTAAGTTAGAAAATAAATTATAGTTTTATAAAAAAAAAAACTAAAAAACACGCTTTTATAGTGAATCGAACTAAAAAGTAAAAAAATAATTCTTTATAAGAATAAAATGATTAACGAGAAAATTAATGTCATTGAGATAAAAGTGTGGGGTGCTCTATATTAATTGTTATAATTTCTTACTAGTTCTAATACGAAATGCTGAGTTAGTGTAAAAATGTAGTACCAAGCACACACCCCACGCTTTTAGCACGACATTAATTTTCTCGTTAGTCATTTTATTCTTATATTAAGAATTATTTTTTTACTTTTTATTTCGATTCACTGTAAAAGGGTGCGCTTTTTAGTTTTTTTAAAATATAATTTATTTTTCATTTTTAGTTCAATCTACAATAAAAGCCTGGTTTTTTTAGTTTTTAAAACTATCATTTATCCTTTGTTGAATTTATCTTGAGTTTGATATTCGGGGCCAGAATTATGTGGCTGCTGGAATTAGTCTTGCTCTTTAATGGATAATTTATTAATGGAACTGAAGGATATTTATTTTCTCCGTTAACGGGGCCTGGGATTGCTCTAATGTTAATTCGTATCATCACTTCTAAACGTATTTTTTTGTAAAAATAAAAAATATTTAGCAATTAGAACAAAAATTATTTTTATTCACATGCACGAGTCTTTTTTTTTTTATTTCCATTTTTAGAAAAACTACGCACCTACCCATCCTACCTTTTTTCACCTAAAGAACACTTTTTTTGTTTTATTTTTTACTAACCAGAAGTTTATTTTGCGGTTTTAGGGTTGCACCTTAATCTTTTAGTTAATAAATCTGGAATTTGTCGCAAAATCTCGAAATAGCATATGGAGTTAGTCACCAAATCTGAAAATGGTTTATGAAAATTAGTCGCCAAATCTAGAAACAATATAAGGAATTAGTCGCCAAATCCCGTAAATTCTTAAATCCTTAATTATTTAAATCCTTATCAGGACAATGAAACAAATTTTTTAAATTATTGTATTGTCGTGGGTCCTTGACAAGTGTGCGAAATTTCGAATTAGTCTGACCTTTTAAAATGGGTAAAATTCGAGCTCAAAGATTCGATTACATACAAGTGAAACTTATAAAAACGTGTTAAAAAATAAAATTATTTAACCGTGAGCTGTATAAATCATTAAACAGTGGAAATGTTTTGAATTTCATTATAAAGAAAGGAATCCATTAACTTTGGAAATATTTGGATTAAGTTTTAATTTGGAGAAAGCATGCATAGTTGTAATCGCAAAATAAAGATCCATAATAACACTTATAAGAATTTAGAATTCCAATTAGTTAAAGCTGTACTTCTTATCAGAGGATAAATGAATCTCTAATTTTGTTCGCGTTCGTGTGTGTAATGCTTTATACATAAAATATTTATATTAACATGTGTATTGTCAATTTTTTTTTATTTTACCCTATTTCACTATGAAGGAAAATGAAAATGCAATAACTTAACTTGCGAGGTATTTATCAATATTTAATCTGTAATGGTGTATTTATTTTAAACTGTACGAGTTGTGAAAAAAAAACTGTTGCTTTACTTTTCTAAAACTGATTTAATGTTAGCTTTACCTTTCTTTAAAGTTTTCCTCGTTCCAATTAACAAATATCTCTTGAAAAAAAAGAAGACTGTTTATTCAAACTCACAACTCTTCTTCGAATGCTCTTAAAAATCCAGTTTTCAAAACAAATTTTAATTAATTCATTGTAGCTTCAATATTTATTTTCTTATTTTTAATCTATTCAATATGCAATATGATACCATGCTTAAAAAACAACTTTAAAAAATGAAAAAGATAGTGATGAATATTAAAAAATACGAATGTTTACTTTTTAAAATACATTAACGATAAGTAGAAGAAAAACGCAACAAGCACAGTTTAAATAATTATTAAATAATGTCGAAAAATATGATTATATTAAATCCCTTTTCAACGAATGGAACATGAGTCATTTTTGAAAAATTTCGTAGAACAATTCTTTACAATTTTTATGAATACAGAAATTGTGTGTGTGTATATAGCAACAAATAGCTGCATATTAGCAACTAAGTCTTTGCAGACTCGGAAAGTCTCCAAAAGTGGAAGACATTTCATTGGTGACGGTTTCTGTTACGAAATTGTGTCGTTTGAATTTTAAAATTTGCCGAGAGTACTAGAGCCAAAGTGATACTTTAGGTATATTTTACATGTCACATAATCACATGAAGCCTACGATTTTTGCATACAGAAATTCTGTCTACTCCAGCGAGGGTCGAATCTGCGACCTCAGTCTTACGAAGGGGGCACTCTACCTCCAAGCCACCGGAGCAGACTTTTTCTAACTAATCCAGTGTTTCTCAAACTGTGGGGCGCGTCCACTAGGGGTGCGTCATAACCCTACAAGGGGGGCACGAGCATATTGAAAAGTCGAAAACAAAAGATTATTTTAAAAAATTATTAATTTACTGAAAGTAAACAAACAAAATACATTCTTACGTAATAAAAAAATGAAATACAAATGTTCACGGATATAATACACTTGTAAATATAACAGTACTGCTCAATGCATTTTATAATTAATTTAACAATACTAAATTAAGAACGTTTAACAATTATCAGTAATCCCATGGGCCAGTAGCGCGCACAGGAATTTTTCAAGGGGACGGGGGGTCCGGGGTCGAAAGTTAACCATTCTTGTATCATGCTACTTTTGATTTTGTCGATTTTCGGGAACAAAGCACAGTAAAAAGCTAATTTTTGAATAAATAATTGGTATTAATTAATAAAACATGAATAACAAGTAATTAATTAAATTTTATGTACTATACACTTAGAATTATAATCAATCGGGGAAAAAAATCAAGGGCTTTGTGATTTTTTTGTGTGCGCCACTGCCATGGGCTCTTAATATGTAAAATTCTATGCAAATATTAATACTTGATGATTTGCCCGGTTTATGATTAATTATTTCAATGCTGATAAAAAAATCACGTGATTCGCTCTCCAATATCACCGTTTCACATGTAGGCGAGCCTATATGGTGTATTGGGGGGAGGGAATAGTAAATGAATAAATAAGCAAATTCACCGAAATTAGTAAATCATTTGCAAACACTGTTAAGGTAATATTATTGCCTTCGGAATAATTTTATGGATAGCAGATCACAGAAAATATCGTATTTCAGAAAGACGTATATATACGCTGGCAGCATTTAAGAGGTTAAAGTCGAATTGTACGTTTAGCGCCAAAATGTACTATTTTTGAATTTAATACATTGTTATTGTATGGGGGGCGCGAAGAAAATTATTATTGAATATTGGGTCGCAAATATTGAAATTTTGAGAAGCCCTGAACTAATCTCAAATATAATATTCGTAGTTTTCAACCTACGATCAAGTGATGAGGATGAAACAGGAGTTGGAGTCCCCTTCTCCGAACCTCCACACCAAGCCAACGAGAGAACTATCAGCTACGATAGATTGAAAGTGCGTCTGCACCTCCTCTACATGGAGGGTTTTCAATGAATCTGGACTCTAATCCGTGACTCGAAAAGGCCAATCACGTGTTTGTGACCATAGCCACCAAGTGGTGGAACACTAAGCACAACTTACACTAGTAGTCAAGAGTACTTATACACTACGCTTTTATAAATAATAAATATATTTTCACTAACTATGTTTTAATATAATTTTTTTTCCTATTTTATTTCCTTTTCCAATTTTATTCAATTCAAACTCTAGACGGGTGATAAATATTGCCATGATATAAATTTGCCAAGAGTACCAGAGCCAAAATGAAACTTAAGGTATATTTTACATGCCACATAATCGCATGCCTACAGTTTTCTCATACAGAAAATCTATCTACTCCAGCGAGGGTCGAACCTGCGACCTCAGTCTTACGAAGCGGGCACGCTACCTCCAAGCCACCGGAGCAGACTGTTTTCTAACTGATCTCAAATATAATATTCTTTTTAAGGGTACTGCGAGTCTGAAGGTTCGGAAAGGATACCTGTTGGTGAGAATAGGTTCAGCAATAAATACTGCGAGCTAATTGTATGCACACCGGGATTCCGTCACATCGAAGGGTAAGTAAAATTCTATACTTCGATTGCGTCATGAATAATTCAAAATGCAAAAAATTTGTTCTAATATAAGACTATTAATAAATTACAGTTTTTTTAAAAAAACTAAAACACACGCTTTTATAGAGAAAATCGAAATAAAAAGAAAAAAAATAATTCTTATTATAAGAATGATCTTCATTTCGCTTTATTAAGATCTTAAAACTTAAACTTCTAACAGATTAAATAATAATAATATATGTGAGAGAATCTACGGTGTCTAAACACACTATATATATAATACCGAAATAACGTAACCCAGACCACTATCAATAACTAAATCGCATAAACTCAATTCCAATACTATCACAGATCCTAATATTAAATAGTCACCCCTACCTTAATGTCGATCGATCAAATCAATCCTATAAGAAGTTGCGGATTTACTGGAGTGCAATGGTATGCACCTTGACCTAATGGCTTTCTGTAATGAATAATTTCTCTTAGCTGTCACTTAATCTTTCCAAAATCTCTTAACGCTTGAATCACGGATTATCCTAACATTCCTCAAATTGCCACATGACTTATTCTAACTTCTGATATGTAAAAGCTTCCTAATTTACATCTTTCCTTCATGCTCCACTTCTTGTGTTTGGTTGGAAAAGAGTTGCCATTAATTCTGGCCCCAAAGAACCCAAAGGATATGTTAATGAAAAGACGCGTGAGCCCGTCACAAAATGATTAATGAATTACTCTAAATAGGGTATGTAATGAAATGAATAAATTATAGTTTTAAAAAAACTAAAAAAACACTTTTATAGTGAATTGAACTAAAAAGTAAAAAAATAATTCTTAAGAATAAAATGATTAACAAGAAAATTAATGTCATTGGGATAAAAGCGTGAGGTGTTCTATATCAATTGTTATAATTTCTTACTAGTTCTATTCCGAAATGCTGAGTTAGTGTAAAAATGTAGAACCAAGCACACACCACGCTTTTACCACAATGACATTATAATTTTCTAGTTAATCATTTTATTCTTATATTAAGAATTATTTTTTTACTTTTTAGTTCGATTCACACTATAAAAGCGTGTTTTTTTGCTTTTTTTAAAACTATCATTTATTCTTTGTTGAATTTATCCTTGAGTTTGATATTTGAAGCCAGATTTATGTGGCTGCTGGAATTAGTGTTGCTCTTCAATGGATATTAATTAATGGGTCTGAAAGGTATTTATTCTTTCCATTTACGGGGCCTCATATGAGTCACATATCGTTATATTTCAAAGATTCGGTCTCTTAAAGATACAGGTCTAACTAATAAGAGTGTGTCGAGAAGAAATATTAAATGTTAATCGTATTATCACCTTTTAAAAGTATTGTTATAATGTTAATTTGTATCATCCCATCTAAACATATTGGTTTACAAAATAAAAAATATTTAGCAGTTAGAACATAAATTATTTTTATTCACCTATCTTTTTTCCCCTTTCTCACATAAAGAACACTTTTTTTGTTTGTTTTATTTGAAAAAATAACAAGCGTTTTCATTTTTAGGGTTGCTCCTTTTTAAGGGGTAGGGTCTATTAGTCGCCATATCTGAAATTCGTCGCCAAATTTGGAAATTGTATATGCAATTATTCGCCAAATCTGGAAACGATATAATGAATTAGTCGCCGAATCCCGTAAATCCGTAAAATCGTTGCTTTTGACGATCTTGATCAGGATAATGGAACAAAATTTTGAAATTATTGTATTGTCATCGGTCTTTGACTAGTGTGCAAAATTTCGAAGTAATCTGACCTTTTAAAGTTGGTAAAAATCGAGTCCGAAGATTCCATTACATACAAGTGAAAATTATTGAAAATTATAGAATCGTGTTTAAAAAAAACACACCAGTTAGTAAAGGTTTGGTTAGGTAAGATTTCTTGTAAATGTTAAGCATTTGTAGAAAAACAATAAATTACATAAAAAACAACAAAGTCGAATCAGCCTAACTGGCGTCTTTTTAAAAAAATGTATAACTATTCTAAAGATAAAATTCTTTGCTCCTCAGAATACGAATACGAAATATTAATGCTCCCGTCTGACGACCATTTTGAATTTCGTGAGCATAGTACTAATACCAAAGGAGTTCCTTGTTTCCCTCCTCAAATCTATTTTTTGGGAAGATTACAAAATGCCTTCGAAAAAGAAAAAAAATTATTAATAAATAACGAAATTTATTGTCTTATTTCACTTTCTTCGGATTTTTTTAAAGTTTTCTTTTAAAGATGGGAAAATTCGAAAATTTTGAACTGTTTTATTGAGTTTTTGAATAATTTTTAAATAAAAAAATTCGAAAATCGAAAGAAAAAAATGGATTAACGGAAGAACTTTTTTAAAGTATTTTTGTAAGAAATTCATGTAAATATAAGTATACAAATTCCCCAAAAGAAACAGAAACATGATATGAATGACAGGAATTCAGAATGGTTTCTAGATGGATGTCTTTTACCATTAACAAGTAGCAACCAATACTAAAATGTAAATATTCGTTAGAAAAATGGCTAGATTTGAATGCATCATAAATTATTTCTTTTTACTTTACACTTCTGTAGGGTAATCAGTTTTGATGTCGTAGATTATTATTATTATTATTTTAGCTATAGAAAAATATCTCAGGTTATTAAAACTGCATTATATTTATTTTCTTTTAATATCTTAAAAACTACAAGTAGAAAGAGAAAGAGAGAGTTTTTTTTAAAATGTTCACATCTCCAGCTTTTCGCATTAAATTAGCCATTTAAAATAATCACAAAATCCAGCTATAAAAATATCGTCTGCAGATGGAATATTTTAATATTAAGCATTATTTATGTAATTTTGGACATATGCATTTGGCAATGAATCTGCATCTTATAATCTATACTCATATTCTTATAATCATAGAATTAGTTAATTTTGTTGAAAACTTGGAAAAGGGTAAATTCACGACAGTTAAAAGATAAAGGCTATAATGTGTTCTCCATTGAATTTGAAACTGGCATTAGGTTAAAATTTGTTGTTTTATTTGCGAAATTAAAAAAAATCGAATATGATAATAGGGTAAATATGATCAGGTATGAAGATTCCTTTGAAATTTTTTTAAATAAATATTTTTTAAAATTCTTATGCTATACGTGTTCATTTAAATCAATTACATTCTTTTTACCTTTATGCGTCATTACTGTTGATATATAAATACGTACTTTTTTTAAAAAAAAGTTTCTGCATAAAGCAAAAGGTGGCAATAGCGTACGGCTTTAACTGGTTGGCTTAAAACACATAACTGCAGTAAGTATCATGTGACTATGATGTCACATGAATTTAGTTCCATTGAATATAAAGGTTCCATGTATATTCAGGGCTACAATCGCATTTGCACCATGAAATCGTAACTTCAATACGATATATAGAGGTTAATTAAAAATCATTATTTTTATTATTAGCATATAGTGTCTTTTATTTAGAATCCGCATTTTTCTATGAAAGAAAATGTAGGTAGTTCTAACTGCATAAGAAATAACGCAAAATAAATTTAAAATTAAAAAATAAAATATGATTAATGAAAAATTATTTGAAAAACTGTATTAACATCAAGTGTCATCCACTAAATGATTCAAAAATCATAATTGAACTTCAATGGAAAAATAAAATATTTTAAATCACGATTCAAAATTTTAATAAATTATAAATACATATATATATAAGGAGAGAGAGAACTAATAGTAGGAATTGAAAAAGATTTTCACGAAGAAAAATTTCGACGGAAAAGGAAGCCAACCATTACGTGTGTTTTGAATTGGACAGGAAATTCCTTCCTTATTTCATTCTACTCTACAACGTAAGCGATATCCTAAGATTTTAACGATTATGTCACATTTAATGACGGACTGCCAATTGGTTGAAATGAAGTTCTAGAAATCGTTGATTAGTATGAGTCAATGAATAGTGATTCTGATGCAGAAATTAATAATGAAACTCATATCGAAACTGTTACTTTTTCTATTGCTTTTACATTGTTTAGGAACAGTAAAAAAATGCCACATGCAGCAGAATGTAAAGTCGAAGAATTCTTTCGAGTTAGGAATCAAAAAGTTTTTGAAACACAGTATATTTAGGTGCTGAATAAATAGCGTGTAATTTCAAAATATCTCTATAGAATTTCCAAAAGGTAAGTGCAAAAAATATGTTTTTTGTATGGACCAATTAAAAAGAAAGAACAAAAGTTCAAAAGAACAAAACAAATTCAGTCTCTATGAATTCATTAAATCGGGTCCCGATTGTATTTTTCTCTCAATTAATTTCATTTCCTTTTTATTTACAGCTGTGTTCAAAAGATCCTTAGATACATATCCCACGAAAATTGCACCCTTGTAAAAGGAGAGGGTCATTATCCAGACTGTTGCCCCTATTTCAAGTGCGAGAAGAAAAGTGGGAGCTTCGACTACGATTAATATACAAGGAATCGAGAGAAAAAAAAGAGATAAAAAACAGTGCATGATTCTGCCCAATTATCGGTTAAAATATGTTTATAAGCCTTTATTTAGCATTTAAATGTTTAATTTTTCTTTTTATATTCCAAAAAAAGATAAAACACTTTTGTTAGTCAAATATTAATAATTATATAATTTTTTTCTTCATATTGCTTTATGTGTATTGCTTGTTATTTAATAAAATATGTTTTTCAAAACTTACACTTAATCCAATTTGTTTGAAAGATTTGGCCCAATCAGAGTTGTAAAGAGTATTTGTGATATATTCCTTTAAGACCCGAATTATTTTTATCTTTAAATATTAAATTCTTCTGATTATTAATACTATAAGGACCCTAATGGCACTGGGAAAAATAATAAAAAAATTCCCGCTCCAACCCTAGAACGTAGACGGTACTCGCACGATCGTGTGGGTTGGGCGTTATCTGTGAAACAGATCACCTATGAAATTTTACGAGTTGTACATTTTTAGCTCTAAGTTGATAGAAGAAACAATCTTAATTCAACTAAAATTGTAAAAACAAGGAAATTATTGATGTATAATTAACTCTTTTAATAATTCATTATTTATTTATTGTTTTGTTTTTGACAAGTATAAATAAGCTTTGCATTTTTCTCAACATATTTTCGATTTGCTATCGTAGTTTTCAAATCTGCACTTGCGAGGCCTTGAAATGTCATCAACACATCGAAAATGGCTGTACATATCAAGCCTTTAATCCTGGAATGGCCAGGATAAAAGCCATGACATGTATAGCAGGTGGATTATAACGCTTCGATCTTCTTGTGAATGGAATTACAACACTGTTATCTTCATCATCAGCTAAAATACTTTTGTTAGTAGGAGGAGAGACTGATAATGCTTCGACTATCTCTAACTTAAATTTCAAGAGATCCATTTTGATTTTTATAGTAGTTTTATTTGATATTGCATCTTTTTTTGCACAGAAACCAAAAATTTGCAACAGCTAAATCAATGTAATGAATGCGTTCAAGAGACTTTTATTGTAGAGAATGATCCAAAATTGTCTTTCCATTTCAAATATTCCCCTGTTTTCTTCATCGCTCTCATTTGAACTTGATTCTTTTTCCAGTATGCGTGATTCATATGTTTTATTAACAGCATTGTCATCATCCGAGAGATCACTAAGTTCTGATTTAAGTTCAATCTGATTGATTTATCAATTGAAAAATTTCTTCTGTGAGAATTCTCCTTTTAGACACCTGAAAAAGTTTTTGGTTAAAAGTTAGCAAAGTATTCCATGAAAAATAGTAAAATGTATCAGAAAATTTTATTACTTAATATATATATATATATATATATATATATATATACATATATATATATACATATATATATATATATATAGTTAAACCACACCATACTAACTCCCATCGGAAAACCCATATTTTTTTTTAGGGGGGGAGAGAGATGGATACAGATATCTGTGGAAAGGATAAAAATGCCATACTCCTCAACATATGTATAAAAAAGAGAATTAATTGCAAAAAAGAGAAAGAAAGAACAATAAAAAGAGACTCAAGAAGCCCAAGAAAATTTGGTATTAGTTATATAACTATATATTTCATTTTTATGTAGACTTTCATCAAAATTATTGAAACAGAAAAGGAAATTCTTATGGTAACTACTTACCTTAACAGCTGCTGTGACTCAAGTAACGCACAACCCGCCCGATCGTGCGGGTAACGAAATCCCGAGTCCTACAAGCCACATTAATACAGTATAGTTAATGATTTTTCTATTTTACAATTATTTAAACATTAATACAAAAATTTGTATTCAAGCAATTAGAAATATATTGATAATTACCTCCTTACAACAGATAAAAAAAATGGCTGTTATAATGACTGCCGATAGAAGTGAAAATTTAGAATTTAGTAGAGTGTTTTTTTCCAGGTATAGAAGTTTAAGTTGGCATTACTTTCCAAGATAGTGACCGATTTAACAGTTGTCAAGTGATTTATTCTCAATTTGGTTTGGCAATTCATCATGAATAGACTCACGCCTGAACAACGATTTCAAATTGTGCAATTTTATTTCGAAAATAATGGTCTATTTTCATAAACGAATTTTGTTTAGCGATGAAGCGCACTTCTGGTTGAATGGCTACGTCAAGAAACAAAACTGCCGCATTTGGAGTGAAGCTAATCCACTAGTGTGTTACATCCAGAAAAACTGACTGTTTGGTGCGCTTTATGGGCTGGTGGAATCCTTCTTCAAAAACGACGAAGGCCACAACGTTACAGTCAACGGTGATCGGTATAGAGCCATGATTACTAACTTTTTCATTCCTGAATTGAACAATCATGATGTCCAGGAGCTGTGGTTCCAACAAGACGGCGCAACATGCCACACAGCTCGTGCCACAATCGATTTATTGAAAGACACGTTTGGTGACCACCTAATTTCACGTTTTGGACCTGTGAATTGGCCTCCAAGATCTTGTGATTTAACACCGCTAGACTATTTTCTTTGGGGCTATGTAAAGTCATTTGTCTATGCGGATAAACCACAAACGCTTGACCATTTGCAAGACAACATTAGCCGTGTTATTGCCGATATACGGCCACAAATGTTGGAAAAAGTCATCGAAAATTGGACGTCCAGATTGGACTACATCCGAGCCAGCCGTGGCAGTCCTATGCCAGAAATCATATTTAAAATGTAATGCCACAACATTATCTTTCGAATAAAAAAATTCATGTCAATCGAATAATACATCGTTGTTTTATTGCAATTTAAAGTTCTATAACTCTAAAAAACACCCTTTATTAAAATTTGAAATTTCATAATGTTTCAATTAACATTATCAACATCAATCTGGTTTTTACATCTATTAACACTCCGAACAACTATTAGATGCATTTTTATATGGTTTTTTATTATTCAAATATATTATGGGCTGTACACACACACAAGATCATGACAAAATATAAATACAATTCAATTGAAATAACAATTAATATACAATCATATTATTTATGGATAGTATTTGTATTTACTTAAATTTCAATGTACTTGATTTTTAACATTATTTTAATTATTTGCATCAATTTCGTCATTAATTTCAACAATACTTAGACTTTTTGTATACTTTCAATTATTTCATTTTCTTCTAAAAAAGATACAATAGGCTTATGGTAACTAAAGTAAAAAAGGAAAAGGTTTGATTCAAATTTATCGAAGTATCGCGTAAAAACCGCATATTGAAGTCTCCACTTAAAATCATCGGTACACTATTATATTTTTCGCCAATTCTTTTTTCTAGTATTTTTGAACCTTCTGTATAAATCATCAAATTTTCGAATAAAAATTGTTGTATCTGTCTCATAGATTTTCCAAGCGAAATATAAACGGTAACCATTGTGATGTTCCACCCCTTAGAAGAACATCTCTCGAAGTATCAGCGTGAGCTAGAGGCGTAGGATTAACGATAGAACTAGGATCAAACATTATCTTAATATGACTTTATTAAGATATTCAACTTAAACCCTTTAACAAATTAAATTATAATAATTAATATGAGAGAATCTACGATGGCAAAATATGCAACACACACAATATATATATATATATATATATATATATATATATATATATATATATATATATACAATAAAACTTAATCTAATTCAGACCACTATCAATAAGTGAACCGCCTAATCTCCGATTCTAATATTAAATAATCAATCCTACCTTATTACAGCTTGGAGCAACGATCCAACTTATTCTATGCTTAATCTTGTCTTTGCATGCACTGGTGTGCAACTTGGCCGTTTCATATATTCGATCACGAATAACTTGTATTAACGTCACGCAAAACTCATTCAGACTAGAACCACAAACTGTAATAACCATCAATTGCCACAAACTAACATCAATTGTCAAACATTACTTGAAACCATTACCTACACACATTGCCATTTCGCTTACTCTTAAGTACCAATATTTAAACATTTGTTCATTTGCATCTTTCATTCACACTTCACTTCTTGGATTTGGTTGGAAAAGAGTTCCCATTAATTCTGGCCCAAAGAACCCAAAAGGCTTGTTAAAGAAAAGACGCGTGAGACGTCACACCATTAATATTGACCATTCTCGGAATCGCAATGAGCAACGCATATTTCACCTTTATCAGAAACATTAACACCAATACTTCTAGTGAATTTAGTATGTATGTTCATATGTGGAATAATGAAGTATGACGTATCTTGAGTATTGTGATAAATAGCTACGCCTGCTGCTAGAACTTCGGGTCTTTTATTAGGTGTACAACTTTGCGTCCGCTTTTTTGCAATAGATGGCTGTAGCGGTAAGTGGCAGTCGAAATAAATAGATCGTAGATGTTATACAATAAGCTTAGGTATTTGTAAACATAACGTCATCGAAATATTAGTCGATTTGTGTCTGCACCTTGAAGTTATTCTCGATTAAACATGTCACCTTACGAGCCAAATTCTCGTCATTTGAAAGAGGTTTTAATTTTCTGCTTTAATATGAAGAAATTTTCGCCTGGGGCTCATAGAATGCTCTCAAATACCTATGGTGAGACCGCTATTAGTGAAAGAACGTGCCGAGAGTGGTCTCAACGCTTCAAGAACGGTGAATTTGACGTCGAAGACAAACATGACATTTGGTGGGACCAGCTCGGCGTTGTGTATTATGAGTTGCTAAAACCAACTGAAATAATCACAGGCGATCGTTATTGAACGCAGTTATTGAATCATAAATGTATAATCAGTGTTTTACAATAAATCCTCAAATTTCGGAAAAAAACGGCGGAAGCAAATTTTTACGCCTAATATAACTTACAACAAAGTTGAAATTCGGAATATCAAGTAGTTCTTCGTTTTTCATATGGATTTCTGACAAAAGCAGAACATTTGACTTTTTTGCGATAGCATTAATTTTTTTGGTCAGCTGCATGCGCATACAAACTTTGACAATTGAATGAAAATATCGATAATCCTTTCTTGTTGGAGATGAATTCTAGAAAAGTTTTGATGACCGTTTGTAGTGTATTGTTTTGTAACCTTTTCAATTCTAACGTTAGATCCTCTCAATGACTTGTTGATCTTATATGATGTTTATCTGATACTAAAGCATTTAGAGAGGAGTGTTCCTGTTCTGCCAATCCAAATCTCCAGCTGCTGCTAATATTTTCTTGAGTAAGCAAAAATAAACCTTGAATTTTAGTTACTCTTGTTAAAACTACGTATACTAATTCTGTAGGATGTTTGCGATGGTATTCGTAGACAATAGCATCATAAGTACCTCCCTGTGATTTGTGAATAGTCATTGCCATAGCAGAAATAAGTGGAAGATGTTTTCGTTTCGCTATTATGGTTTTATTGTTATTGAGTGGTACGGATGATGTCTGAGGAGTGATTGGCACAGCATCATCGTTAAGATTAAGGCGGACATTAAGATTTCTCGATTTTGTAGCTCGTTTTCGTCCACATAGTTTTGGAAATTTCATCCAAATTCTTGTCATAATTTTCATCTCTCTCTACGTAACACAATTTTCCAACAGTGCCATTTGATAATCCTTCTGCAACATCTATGTTGTTTGTTATCATGTAAGATCGG